>RQOL01000729.1:3458895-3778377 GCA_013076295.1 Sanderia malayensis | reverse complement strand
TAGAACTTCACATTCTACCTTTCAAATTCCTATACCACTTCAAGCTGAATCAACGTGTAATGTCAAGAGACAGAGCAGGAGAGCACAGGTATTGTGCAAAACTACCCTATTCATATGGGATGAAGCTTCCATGATTCCCGCTCTTGCATTACAAGCAGTCGACCGACTGCTTCGAGACATTACGCATGTCGACAGACCATTTGGTGGCAAGTTCATGCTACTTGGCGGTGACTTCAGACAAGTTCTACCTGTCGTCACGAAAGCAGGAAGGGAAAGGATTGTAGCAGAGACTCTAAAATCACACCAGATCATTGATCTATGGACAAAGTTTCAGCAGCATCGTTTACACACCAACATGAGAGCCGTTCAAGATGATTCATACCGTGAATTCTCAGAATGGCTTCTCAGACTTGGCAACAAGCAAGAAGCACACGATGCACTGGACAACGTAATTCTGCCACAACAGATATGCACTTCGTCTAAAGAAGACATGCTGAACTTTATTTTTCCAAGGCCGAACACACCAGATTCACACCTAATGATGGATCCTGTAACAATGTCTGAACGCTGTTGTCTGACTCCAAAGAATGACTTATCACATCAAGTAAACGACTTAATTCTGGACAGACTTCAAACACCCGAAAGAACTTATTACAGCACAGACAGTGTTGTCACAGACGATCCAGATGAGGAAGAGGCCTACCCCATTGAATTTCTCAACCAACTCACTCCGAATGGAATGCCGTTGCACAGACTTAAACTCAAGGTAGGAAGAGTACAATCTTTCATCCTATTAACATTAAATTATTATGTGCAAAGGTAGTGCACCACAAAAAAAGCCATCATTAATCACAATAATATTCATTGCCTTAGGTTGGTGCAACGATCATTCTTCTGCGGAATCTCAATCCAAAGAAAGGTCTTTGCAACGGAACAAGACTCATAGTTCGGCATCTCCGACGTCACGTTATCACAGCAGAGATCATTACCAAGGAGCACAGAGGACAACGGGTCATGATTCCCAAGATCACAGTCTCCACTCAGGACACGGAAATGCCGTTCAAAATGAAACGCCGACAGTTTCCAGTCAGACTTGCATACTGCTTGACAATCAACAAGGCACAGGGGCAATCCCTGAGGTATGTTGGTTTGTACTTACCTGAGCCCGTGTTCACACATGGTCAGTTATATGTGGCCATGTCAAGAGCAACATCATTTAACGGGCTCAAAGTATTTCTCCCAGAGGAAACACACAGGAAAACAAAGAACATTGTTTTCCAAGAAGTCCTGTAAAGGCTTCATCCTAGAGCGACCATCTGCACAGTTGCTCTACAGAGGGCTGCCTACCAAAACGCACATACACACATTCAAGGGTACGGGTATTGTGTGTCAACGCAGATCACGTCGCACATTAGTGTGATGTACAGCCGTTACCGGCACCCTTCTAGAATGCATTCATTCTAGATAACACTGATCTGCGGAGACCAACTGGACATTACACCCTCCACATGTCCAGGGGTGACTGCACCACACACAGCAGTCGGCACAGTCCTGAATCCTGCGTAGCGCCCGATTATTAAGAGTTATGCGTTGCCATTTTCTCCGATATTGCCTATGGGAAAGTGGATTTCCTTAGGCAATATCGGAGTAGAATCTGTTTATTTTCATTTCCATCCCTTTGAATTTGATATGTTGAATGGAAATTACTTAGCTTAGGCCATTTCTACTTTACTCACGGTTTACATATAGTTTGTTAGGCCAGAATTCTGGAAATTGTCCAATATCTTTTCATTACTTTGTTTTCAGAAGAAATGTGCATTGCTCTACCAACATCTTCCTGGGGCTTTTATTTCCGTGAATATAGTTCCTAATCAATTTATTGACTTTGCGGCTGCCTTCTTTGTTTTACAAGCAAAGCTCATTGATATCCCTACATGAACCTGCTTTCAACTTTCTGTTTATTGAAGATGTTTAATTGTTGTGATGTACATGAAGGAAACCAGTGAAAGTCAAGTTCAAACCCTGAGGAATCTAAATATTTTCTCAAAAATTTCCGTAGATACAATTCCCTAATGGCGATGGCATCCTGGACAGCTAACGTTGTAAGACACGCTAATGCAGGACCACCAGTCATCACCATACATGGAAACGCATACCATATGACAGGTAAATATAACGTCCCTCTCTTACTAGCTCTTATATTATGCTACATTTTTATATAATAGCTTCACGTGATGAAACGGATGTTCACAGAACGCTCAAGTCCTTTCCCACCCAATCTACAATGGATTAGCTCTCTACTATCCTTGCCATGATATTAAGAGTTGTCAAATCGAAAATCAAGGCGCTTTATGATGCTTTTACAACAAGGGACTTGCTGCATTCAAAATTACAGTCGATATAACGAAGTACAATTTACAATGCTCATTTGAATTCAACAGGGGTAACTGAAACCGACAGGTCCCGAAAATATGCAGAATTATATATTATGGACACCCAACAAGCACTGCAAGAACGCCAGAACACAGCCAGAGAACAAAACTTGGACTTAGAAATGGTGGCACTGCTGCAAAACGAATTGATGGCAGTAAATCGGTTTGCTCGACATTTCAAAACAATGGGAGAGATACTGGAAGAGCAAAGGCAGCAAGCCATTGCCAATGATCAGCCTATTCCCACATTCAAGATGATTATTACCGGTCGCCCAGAACAAGATCGAAGATATGATAATCCTACTGCCAGAGAAATTGCAGCAGTCTACACTACACGCAATGGCGGTGCTCCTAATCCCGAGGATAGAGAGCTTCAAATTCGAACAAGGCGTGGTAATCTTATGAAGATTAATGCCATAGATCCTGTTGCGCATCCTCTAACCTATCCATTGTTGTTCTTTCAGGGTGATCGTGGATACAGCGTGGACCTTCAACGTCTACCTACACGTGAAGGACAAGGCCAGCAAAATGCTAATCGTAACCACCGTACCAAACTTACAATCGCCGAATATTATTCGTACCGAATACAAGTCAGAAATCAACTGTCCACCATCCACAGGGCAACACTTCTCTTTCAACAATATTTGGTGGATGCATACACCAAAATAGAAGGAAACAAGCTCAACTGGATTTTGCACAATCAACGGCAATTACGTGCTGACAGTTATCGAGGCCTGATGGATCACCTGAACAGAAGGGCTGAAATCGAAAATCAAATGGCCAGGGCAAACAATCCCAACGAACCCCTTCATATTGATGTCGGTCGTGTTGTCATACTTCCCTCATCTTTTTCAGGCAGTCAACGAAATATGTACCAGAACTTTCAAGATGCAATGACCATCGTAAGAAAGTATGGCAAGCCTGACATCTTCCTAACCATGACGGCCAATCCCAAGTGGAAGGAAATTTCAGAAAACATTCTACCGCACCAGAAGGCGAATGACCGGCCTGACATCGTCACACGAGTATTTCAACAGAAACTACAAGAACTACTGGAAGATGTCCTTCACAAGCACATTCTCGGACACACTATTGCACATGTATATGTCATCGAATTTCAGAAGAGAGGACTACCACACGCTCACATGATTCTGTTCCTCTCTGAGGCTGATAGACCACGAACACCTGAAGAGGTAACATCTATAGCAATAATCTATTATAGAGTAAAAGATAGATTTATTATACATTTATTATTCAGTATGAAATATTATCATCAGTTGTATTGCTTAGTAAAAACACACTGCATTTTGATGTGTAGAACTTACATGTGATATTTTTCCTCAAAACCTACAGGTAGATCGACTCATATCAGCTGAAATTCCGGACCCACAGGATGCAAGATCTCACAAGTTAGTACTGAAGCACATGACACATGGACATGCGGTGTTATAAACCCCGGATGTGTTTGCATGGAGAATAACAAATGCAAGAAACGATTTCCGAAAGATCGCACTGCCGAAACACAAGTCAATGCAAATGGTTATCCACTCTACAGACGACGCTGTCGTCACCCGGTCAATCTGGAAGATCGACTTCTGGATGATACATGGGTTGTGCCACATAATCGCCATCTTCTACTCAAGTATCAGTGTCACATTAATCTGGAAATATGTAGCACTGTGAAGTCCGTGAAATATATTTTCAAATATATTCATAAAGGACAAGATATGGCACACGTGGAAATTCTTGAAGGACAGCAGCAACAAGTACCTCAAGATATTGAGCACGATGAAGTACGCCAATACATCAACGCCCGGTATATTGGACCTCATGAAGCTGTTCATAGAATATTCCAATTTGCCATGCACGAGAAAAGTCACACTATCAAACGTCTGCATGTTCATCTAGCTGATCAGCAGACCGTATACTTTCAGGATAATGGAAGGGTCGAACAATTACAAAATATCAATGAAAAAACCACACTGACGTCTTGGTTTGAATTGAATGCACAACACCCGGCTGCACGCCAATATCTCTATCACGAGATTCCTGAACACTATGTTTTTAACGAGCGCACCAAAACATGGAGAGCAAGACAGCGGAGAACACTGCCTGTCATAGGCAGAATATATCAAGTTCACCCACGACCATGTGAGCAAAGGTTCGCACTGAGACTATTGCTTCTCCATAAACGAGGTGCCACGTCGTTTGAAGATCTTCGCACGATAGAAGGAAACCTATGCAATTCCTTCAAAGACGCAGCTTTAGCTCTAGGTCTGTTGGAAGATGATGCTGAAATCATACGCTGTTTGGAGGAGGCAGTTATTTTTAACATGCCAATACAACTGAAACAGTTGTTTGCAACATTACTCCTTTTTCAAACACCTTCTGATATCGCAGCACTCTTCAACATGTTCAAAGAAGCATTAAGTGAAGATTTTGTACGACGTGATCAAGTCAATCATCCCGATATGGCCATAGCTTTTGAAGACCGACACATGTATCAATGTCTACATGACATTGACGAAAATTTAAAAGTACATGGTCAATCGATCACTAATTATGCTGATCTTCCTCAACTTCCAGCCGACTATGTCATTCCTGAACGAGGTACTAATGTGTTATTTCAAATATGTACTGTATTAGTAAGAATATAATAATGTATCCTAAGATCGTGCAGAAAAGGGCATTTACGTATTCTTGCACATTGATTCTCCTAGCTTTCTTTCCAATGTTATTGCAATATATTTCACTTATTATTACAGAGGAAGATGAATGATGTTGGCAATGCCAGAGAGGAAGGAGAACGAATGTGGCCGCATTGAACCCTGAACAGCGAGCCATAACACGGGAATCACTGATGCTATCAACGCGCAATCCGAACAGAACTGTCACTTTGTTGACGGGCCGGCTGGAACCGGGAAAACTTTCCTTTACAACACGTTGGTTCACAATCTGCAAGCCAATGGACATAAAGTTCAGTGCATGGCGTGGTCAGGAATTGCTGCAACACTGCTCATAAATGGTAGAACTTCACATTCTACCTTTCAAATTCCTATACCACTTCAAGCTGAATCAACGTGTAATGTCAAGAGACAGAGCAGGAGAGCACAGGTATTGCGCGAAACTACCCTATTCATATGGGATGAAGCTTCCATGATTCCCGCACTTGCATTACAAGCAGTCGACCGACTGCTTCGAGACATTACACATGTCGACAGACCATTTGGTGGCAAGTTCATGCTACTTGGTGGTGACTTCAGACAAGTTCTACCTGTCGTCACGAAAGCAGGAAGGGAAAGGATTGTAGCAGAGACTCTAAAATCACACCAGATCATTGATCTATGGACAAAGTTTCAGCAGCATCGTTTACACACCAACATGAGAGCCGTTCAAGATGATTCATACCGTGAATTCTCAGAATGGCTTCTCAGACTTGGCAACAAGCAAGAAGCACACGATGCACTGGACAACGTAATTCTGCCACAACAGATATGCACTTCGTCTAAAGAAGACATGCTGAACTTATTTTTCCCAGGCCGAACACACCAGATTCACACCTAATGATGGATCCTGTAACAATGTCTGAACGCTGTTGTCTGACTCCAAGAATGACTTATCACATCAAGTAAACGACTTAATTCTGGACAGACTTCAAACACCCGAAAGAACTTATTACAGCACAGACAGTGTTGTCACAGACGATCCAGATGAGGAAGAGGCCTACCCCATTGAATTTCTCAACCAACTCACTCCGAATGGAATGCCGTTGCACAGACTTAAACTCAAGGTAGGAAGAGTACAATCTTTCATCCTATTAACATTAAATTATTATGTGCAAAGGTAGTGCACCATAAAAAAGCCATCATTAATCACAATAATATTCATTGCCTTAGGTTGGTGCAACGATCATTCTTCTGCGGAATCTCAATCCAAAGAAAGGTCTTTGCAACGGAACAAGACTCATAGTCGCATCTCCGACGTCACGTGATCACAGCAGAGATCATTACCAAGGAGCACAGAGGACAACGGGTCATGATTCCCAAGATCACAGTCTCCACTCAGGACACGGAAATGCCGTTCAAAATGAAACGCCGACAGTTTCCAGTCAGACTTGCATACTGCTTGACAATCAACAAGGCACAGGGGCAATCCCTGAGGTATGTTGGTTTGTACTTACCTGAGCCCGTGTTCACACATGGTCAGTTATATGTGGCCATGTCAAGAGCAACATCATTTAACGGGCTCAAAGTATTCCTCCCAGAGGAAACACACCAGGAAAACAAAGAACATTGTTTTCCAAGAAGTCCTGTAAAGGCTTCATCCTAGAGCGACCATCTGCACAGTTGCTCTACAGAGGGCTGCCTACCAAAACGCACATACACACATTCAAGGGTACGGGTATTGTGTGTCAACGCAGATCACGTCGCACATAAGTGTGATGTACAGCCGTTACTGGCACCCTTCTAGAATGCATTCATTCTAGATAACACTGATCTGCGGAGACCAACTGGACATTACACCCTCCACATGTCCAGGGGTGACTGCACCACACACAGCAGTCGGCACAGTCCTGAATCCTGCGTAGCGCCCGATTATTAAGAGTTATGCGTTGCCATTTCTCCGATATTGCCTATGGGAAAGTGGATTTCCTTACTCTGTGAAAACTGCAAGTTGTCCCTTAAGGATAGTTACTTTTTGCAAAACATCGCACTATCAATAACATCCCCCCCCTCTCCTTTTAATACATTAAAACTGATCTAAATCTATAGAGGCCCCTTTGTGTTTACTGTTATATATTCCAAATTTCAATTGCAGTTTTCACCAACAAGGAAAACTCGAACAAAGGTTACTCCTTGACGCTGGTGTTCGAGCTTTTAACTAATTAACCGGCAATCTTATTCTTTTTTTCTATGTACAAACGTAATCCTCAAACAAACGACCGCCGTTATTGAAAGAATACATTCACGCCGTGGCACAGATGTATGCTTGCGAGATGAAGTGCTATTGAAGAATCCAATTGAGGTACTGTCATTTTGGCTAAACACGTCGCTTAACCAATCAATTTTGCAACCTGAACTACGGATTGTATGGATCAATTTTTATTGATATTGACAATTCACCAATTCTTGAATAGTAAACTCTATCATGACTGAACCTTCGCATTCGTACTTCGCATACAATACAAATATCTATCCATCCTTTCAAAACATGTTTTTTGTACTGTATTGTATATCTTCAGATCTTCCGCATTAATAATAAGTTTTTAGAATAGCGATTTACGTATTCAATAGAGATAATCAGGAGATAGATCGTTAGAGTTTCAATATTCATATATTTGTGTATTTGTCCCATATAAATCTCCATTCAATAATATCATAACAAAATTTATTGACTTCGTTTTTAATTAGATGCATTTCTGCTAAGATCATTGAAACGAGGCGAGACTTCTGTCTCTCATTTCAAACGCCTTTGTGCTGTCTATGTATGATTTTCATCTATGTTATGTCTCATCATCGCACTATTGTTGCCTGTCGGGTCTAAGTTTTTGTCTGCCAACAAATGGCATCCAGTTGGATTTTGTTGCTCAACTCAATGAAATTATACCTCATAAAAGCCTTCCTGGCTTAAAGGAAACAACTACCTTGCTGTTCACCAAAGGTAAATAAGGTTCATTTCATTTTGACAATCAAACAATGGATATTTAGATTTATAAGCCAATTTGCATACTGAAATGAGAGAAAATAAAGCTCATGTATACCCTTATTGACTTAAAGGAGAAAACTAGGCTGCTATGAATCAGAGGTCAACAATGTATATTTTCATTTCCATCCCTTTGAATTTGATATGTTGAATGGAAATTACTTAGCTTAGGCCATTTCTACTTTACTCACGGTTTACATATAGTTTGTTAGGCCAGAATTCTGGAAATTGTCCAATGTTTTTTCAGTACTTTGTTTTCAGAAGAAATGTGCATTGCTCTACCAACATCTTCCTGGGCTTTTATTTCCGTGAATATAGTTCCTAACCAATTTATTGACTTTGTGGCTGCCTTCTTTGTTTTACAAGCAAAGCTCATTGATATCCCCACATGAACCTGCTTTCAACTTTCTGTTTATTGAAGATGTTTAATTGTTGTGATGTACATGAAGGAAACCAGTGAAAGTCAAGTTCAAACCCTGGGAAAAATCCACACTTTATTTGCTTACCACCTTCCTCATTGCACATGCATTGCATATCTCTTTGTCTACCACACTCATTAATTTTCTATTTTTTGTACAGATTCATTTAGTTAAAGGCAATGGAAAATTCAATCTATGGTTCAAAATGTTCTCTTCAAATTATTTCCCAAGTCAGGTATAATATTCAAGGTATGGGGCTCTCTGTTCCAGATCAATAGATAAATCAATTAATGCACCCTAATTGAAAAGCAGACTGAATAAATAAAGGCTGAATACTATTTCTACATGACTATCACTAAATGTTTCTTAACGAATCACTTACAGTATCTAATCCTGTAGGTACTTAATTCTTCCTCATTGTCACTTAATGATGTTCCTTATCAGGTAGATGTGTTGTTGTAAACTCAGTGTGCCAGGCACAGATGGCAAGATTTCACAACCATTACACCAAGATTTTCAATTTATTGGCAAGCATACATTGTATCAATCACTGATAGAATCCTCCATTACACTGGACAAAACAAGCTAAGATGGCTCTTACCACACAAGCAAACATTATTAATGCATTTTTAATAATCTATATTCATAAATATCTCTTTCTTATCTTACTTGAATATTTAAAGTCTTGCATGATAAATTATGATAGTTTCCCGTTGTAGATATCTTTCAACCAGAACCTCATAGTGTATGGTATCTCCTCATTCATTCACTGTGGGAAAGTGCCTGACAAAGTATTTCTGTTTTTTTAGTCGGCAACATTCTCATTGTATATATCACTGACACTTGCTTCCATTTATATTTATGAAGCTTTTTCATCTGTTGGCCTCTTATTCTTCACATAGCAAAACCGATGAATTTGAATGTTTTCTTGCATCTGTACTAATTATGTCCACCAAATGCCAACTTAAAATTAAACAACTTTTAGAACTACAAAGTGGTCAAAGAGATCTCAAAATAACGAACTTAAACAATTAGGCCCTCAGCAGCTAGGTTCCTTATAAAAAGAAGCGTATTCTCATCGCAATTGTTAATTCTAATAGTTATCGCATAATCCAAGTTTTGTGCTCTTGAAAACTACAATACAAACGATCAATGCAACACCACGTAATGTCCTGGAGCTAATACTATATCATCAGATATTCACGGGAATTTCGGCGTCCTAGCAACAACAATAGCGGCGCGAAATTTAAAATTTGTCTTGCGTCATAGAGGACTTAGCGTGCGTAAAAATTTTTCAACCACCACAGAAAACAACAATTCACGTAAGTACATGTATTTTAATGTTGCTTTACTTCACATGAAAATACAGGCTATTATACTAAACAGCTTTAAAAAGCTCAAATGCTATATTTTATGTCACAATTGCCATTGCAGTGGATATTATCACAATAACAATTTTATCCTTTACAGGTTCACTGAAATAGATAATTTTTGCATACTGCTGCGTAAGTTCATGTGTTTAGTTCTGTTATCTGCTGCCTTTAGTCTTTCCCTTCATTGTAAGAAAGAAAATTATTATTGATTTTCTGCAGAAAATAGAACTCTTCATATTAATACATTAAAAGTATATATTATTGTTACATTAAGAGAACAGTAGAGGCAAATTCAAACAACTGATAGCCTATTAACTCACCTTTGACTGACAAGACAATATTTATATATAGTGCAAAAATGGATAAAGACCGGACGATCCCATGAATGAGGCTGCAAAGTAGACGCACGAAGCCAGATGAGGAAATTGAGTTGTCAGGGTGGGGTGAAAGTTGCATGAAGTGACACTGCCACAGAACACCAAACAAAAAGAGCCTACAAGATTCACTTGGCAGCGAAGTGGAGGTGACATTGAAATTGATATTGATAAATTTAATAAATGTTGTAAATACCAACGTTATCCAGCTGCTTTACAAGGAAACACAATTGTATCCTATTTTTTAACAATATTGAGTCACTCTTCTAAATTCATCATGTCCTTTTTGTCGTAGCTCTTCAACTTCAAAGATATATCTTCTCTGAAAAGACAATGTGGCAAGAAATTTATTGCCATTAGAAAGACCACAAGATTTAATTTTGTGAGCCTCCAAGGGAGGCACCTAACAAAAGAAGAAATAGTGTAAGTTGCAATGCTAAATACCCATCTCATCCACGTGTAAAACATATTGCTCACTTTAAACTCTTTCTCAAACAATGTATTCTTTCCTACAGGACATCCAACGAAATGAAAATTAAAATCCTGGATAAAAAAGAATAAAAAAAGATAAAAAAGAACACAAAAATAATAAACAAAAAAAGATGACAGGCAACACCCGATGCATGTGGGCACATGTGCCCACAGATGAAATCATATCTTTAGTGCGGGGAATTGACAAGTGATTTTACCTGCTACTGTTTTAATGTTTCTTTTTTCTTGCTTTTCTTTTAATGTTTGTTGCTTTTCTTTAATGTTTGTTGCTTTTCTTAAATAGTTAAAATGTGTAGTCTACTAGAAATTACTAAATAATAATTAATAATATTAATAATAAGAAAATAATAATGAGACTCTTACCTTTGAAAACCATGCACTTTCCCAAAAAAATTTATTACCAACAATACCTTCTTTCACGCGATTTGACACATGCCCTACAAATTTCCAATAAATGTATTTCAAAAACCTGTCCTTATAAATTAACTTGGTGGTCTTTCACATGTGTCATTGCTTCTTACATATCAATACTTACCTAAAGAACAGTCAACAACTGCCTCCATTAACATGGCGCAACACAAGTTATGCACTACCTAAAATGCACGAATAGTTCATGTAATAAAACGTAAAAACAACAGAATCTTATGTCATCTTCCAAGACAGACAATGTATCTTATCTCTAGCATCCGTTTTTCTTCAATGTGGCCTATTCTCAAGGGATTCGTGGTGAAATACTATATTTCCTAAAGTCTTATACCCTACAAAAATGAATCAAAACCTTCACAGAAACGCTACAGATTTATTTTAAAGATGTAATCTGAAAGATCGCAATGATATAATACGATCTGGAAAACCTACTTACCATCGCCAGTGACCCATTCAGAGAAGAAAAAAGACGAAAGGAAGGACGCATCGCCAGCATGATCTTTGTTCAGTTGAGTTCTCTTGGGTTGAGTTGATTGTTAGCCAATCCAGCTCAATCAAATAGTTACATCAAAACGAGGCTCCATAACAATAGAATTTGTTGTATGATTTTGCTTTATGCTATGTTTCGTCAACGTAGGAATTTTTCTTCTTTGGTGGTTATGCTGTCCTAATATTTGTTTCCGAAATCTTGGATCGCAACGGAACTTGATGCTCAAATAAGAGAAAGTAAAGCTGACAGAAACATTAATTTTGCCGCAGCTCAGGGGTAACTAGAGTTTATTTTTAGTTTCACCCCATTCAAGTTCCCATATAATTGCTTAGGCCAATTGTATTTCACTCATTAACATATACTATCTTGAGGCCAAAATTGACAACTCCGCTTATGTTTCATGGCTTTTTATATTTAATGTTTCGGGAAAAAGTGTTTAATGCTGTACCCACATGTTCCAGTGGCTTCAATTTGGTTATAATATTTTTGTTTACGATTCTTTTCACTTTGTGGCTGCCTTCTTTGCCTTACCAGCCAACCCCAATACTCCTATGAAACTCCTTTCACCATGCAATTCCCATCCTATTGATGATGATTATCAAGTACTTTTCCATTGATTATCCAGGCTATCCAGTGCTTATCCTTATCTTCTATATGATTGAAACTAATGTCAAACCAATCCCAGCCGTGGAAATCTTTGTACTTGATTTCATTTAATAAAGCTTTTTCATGGCAATTGCATTACATGATCTGTTTTGTCTGTAATGTCATACTGTAATGTCATGTCATACTGATCAATATTCATTTCTTTATTTCTTTTCATAATGACATACATTAAATCAACATCAAAGGAAAATTAAACTCCACAGATTCTCCAAATCCAAATCCAATTATTTTTTACCCTTGATAGTAATAAACCAACATATTAAATAGAATATAATTTTTCTCTTTCACTTTGTAGATCTACTGATGTACATCATTGTACAAATGCAAGTATTGGAGGCTACATACTTATTGCTTTATCAAAAATCAATGCATCAGTGTCATCAGTGTAAGTCAAAATTAATTTAAATTCTGGACACTCATCATAGATGGTCCTTTACTGCTTATACCTATCCTATATTAGGTTGACAAAAGACCACATCCAAGTGTCAATCCATGCACTCAACTAATAGCAGGCTAATTGTTGTCATCCCTAAAACAAAACAAACTTTTATCTTGCATCTTATCTACTGTACCATCAGTACGAGGCTTAGATGATGAGAATGAGGATTTTAAAATGAAAACGAGGCTGACCGCTAAAACTAATTTCCATGCATGTTAAACACTACAATCGTGACAATAGATAGACAGGAAAGCGAGGGCGAGCCAAACCACTGTACGTGGGGTGGGAAAGGGCATGAGCGTTAGCGAATGCAGCGCACGAAGTGCGCCAACCACATTAAACTTTTTGTACTTGACGGGCTCCGGGAAGCGAGCGTATGCGAGCGCCCCCGGCTAATCTAATATTACTATTCTGCGTCGTCACGTGACGGTGGCGAAACTCTGCCTAAATCAATAGATTCGACCAGAAACAATAAGTCGAACGCCCCAAAACAATGGGCCGAAACGGCGAACGAGGTATCCATAAAGGCTTTTTTTTTGAGACCCTCAATCTGCCCTATTTTTAAGTGAGTTGTTCTTTGCCGGCTGAACCAAAAAGTTATCTATATGAGAGCTCACAGTTTCGACTAAAAGGTTGAGAAATTCTTTGTTAAAGTTCGCCTAATTGGCTAACACGAAAAAACGACGGTTTACGCTCGCAAAACTTCCAAATTCGCGTCGCGAAATCCATTTTCGAACAAAGCATTCGCTGTTCACGTAACGCGTTTCGCCTCTTGCTGCAATTTGATTGGCTCTTTCGCAACATCACGTGAACAGTCACGCGTTTTTCGTTATCATGCAAATTAGCCCTCGGGTTGAGCAGCAGGTACTTTTGGAGAAGACCCGTGTTTTTGTTTTCAACACAAAGGATAGCTGGGCGCCTTTCAAAGTGTTTTACGACCTGAATTATCTTTGTAAAGACTTGCTAATTGTTTGAGAGACCTCTGGAAAATTAAAGGAGACAATTGAGAACACAGGTGATAGTTTGCTTTGTTTTTTGAGTGAGATAGTTTTAGTTTTTGTACGACTGCCATTGTTGCTTCGGCACACTGTGACACTTAGGCCTAATGTAAACAAAGTCAAAGTTTTAAAAACAAATCAGTCAAGGTTTCTTGATAACAGATAGACAGGTGAGCTGACCCATTGTGCGTGGGGTTGAAAGAGGCATGAGCGAAGCGAATGCAGTGCACGAAGTGCGCCCTATCAGTCAATGGCGAGCGCAGCGAGCTAACCCATTGTAAGTGGGGTAGAAAGAGGCATGAGCGTTAGCGAATGCAGCGCACAAATTGTGCCAACCATAGGCGAGCGCAGTGAGCTAACCCATTGTAGTGGGGTAGAAATGGGCATCAGGGTTAGCGAATGCAGCGCACGAAGTGCGCCAACCATAGGCGAGCACAGCGAGCTAACCCATTGTAAGTGGAGTTGAAAGGGGCATGAGTGTGAGCGAATGCAGCGCACGAAATGTGCCAACCACATTAAGTTTTTTTCACTTGCCCCCCTCCGGGAAGCGAGCGAACGCGATCGCCCCCGGCTAGTCTATATATAATAAAATGTGATCACACGTGACCCGCCGACTCCAAACAATTGACTATCGTGCCGGAAATCAATTGTAAAGACGTGTCAATTGTTGTCAAGACCTGTGGAGACGATTGGTGAACAATTATTTCAAGGTATTTCCTTTATTCAATTGTTTTTGGCTTTAAATAGCACGAGTTTTGTTTTGTTTAACCTCACGTTTTTCTTTCGGCTCGAGGGCCTAACCAAAACACGAAGACAATTTTGATTTTCTCGGGTCGTTCTGGGCCGATTTTCTCCATTTAAACTTTCGATAAGTGTTTATTTAGACAAGAACTAAAGTTATATGGCTTTGTTTTTTTTGTTTTGTCGATTTTCCTCTGCTTTTGGACAGTTTTGGCCGAGTTTGGGTTTTGCTGGAAAACACGAAATTTTCAAGCAACACGCGTGTGTTTTGCATTCGCGAAAATTAAATTTTAAGCTGCCAAAACTTTGCTTTTTCACCCAAAGACTTTCGATAAATGTTGGCCAAGCTATTAGCTTCATGTTGATATTTTCGTGGGGTGTGTAGGACAAAAATTGGCCACGTTAATTTAATTTGAAAGTTTTAGTGTTTGTAAAGTACTTTGGTGAATTCATTTTTTCACTTTCACAAGAAACGGCTTTTAGGGGGGCGGCAGGGTGGGCGCTGGTGGTCGCTTGCCAGGGGATGTATGGTAGGTATGTATTGTAGTGTATGTATGATAGGGTATGTATCGTAGGGTATGTATTGTAGGGTATGTATGTAGGGCATGTATTGTAGGGAATGTATTGTAGGGTATGTATGGTAGGGTATGTATTGTAGGTTATGGTGTGGTATGTATTGTAGGTATGTATTGTAGGGTATGTATTGTAGGGTATTATGTAGGGTAAGTATTGTAGGGTATGTATTAGGGTTTGTATTGTAGGGTATGTATTGTAGGGTTGTATTGTAGGGTATGTATTGTAGGGTATGTATTGTAGGGTATGTATTGTAGGGTATATATGTAGGGTATGTAATGTAGGGTATGTAATGTAGGGTATTATGTAGGATATGTATTGTAGGGTATGTATTGTAGGGTATGTATGTAGGGTATGTAATGTAGGGTATGTAATGTAGGGTATGTTACGTAGGAATGTATTGTAGGGTATGTATTGTGGGGTATGTTATGTATGGTATGTATTGTATGGTATGTATTTTAGGGTATGTATTGTAGGGTATGTGTTGTAGGTATGTATTGTAGGGTATGTATTGTAAGGTATGTATTGTAGGGTATGTATTGTAGGGTATGTATTGTAAGGTATTATTGTAGGGTATTTATTGTAGGGTATTTATTGCAGGGTATGTATTGTAAGTATTTATTGTAGGGTATTTATTGTAGGTATGTATTTGTAGGTATGTATTGTAGGATATGCATTGTAGGGTATGTATTGTAGGGTATGTATTGTAGGGTATTATTGTAGGGTATGTATTGTAAGGTATGTATTGTAGGGTATGTATTGTAGGTATTTATGTAGGGTATGTATTGTAGGGTATGTATTGTAGGGTATGCATTGTAGGTATGTATTGTAGGTATGTATTGTAGGGTATGTATTGTAGGGTATGTATTGTGGGTATGTATGTAGGGTATGTATTGTAGGTTATGTAGTGTAGAGGTATGTATTGTAGGTATGTATTGTAGGTATGTAGTGTAGGTATGTATTGTAGGGTATGTATTGTAGGGTATGTATTGTAGGGTATGTATGTAGGGTATGTATTGTTAGGGGTATGTATTGTAGGGTATGTATTGTAAGGTATTATTGTAGGGTATGTATTGTAGGGTATGTATTGTAGGGTATGCATTGTAGGTATTTGTTGTAGGGTATGTATTGTAGGGTATGTATTGTAAGGTATTTAATGTAGGGTATGTATTGTAGGGTATGTATTGTAGGGTATGTATTGTAGGGTATGTATGTAGGGTTTGTATTGTAGGGTATGTGTTGTAGGGTATGTATTGTAGGGTATTTATTGTAGGGTATGTATGTATGTATGGGCATGAGCGGAAGCGAATGCAGCGCGCGTAGCGCGCCAACCAGATTAAGCTTTGTTTACTTGATGGCCTCCGGGGAGGGAGCAAAGCGACCGAACCCGGCCCATGTATGTATGTATGTATGTAGGTATGTAGGTATGTATGTATGTAGGTATGTATGTATGTATGTATGTATGGGCATGAGCGGGAGCGAATGCAGCGCGCGAAGCGCCCCAACCATATTAAACTTTTTTTACTTGAGGGACTCCGGGAAGCGAGCGTAGCGAGTGCCCCCGGCTAGTCTCTAATATATAATCTACGTCGACACGTGACCCGCCGACTCTAAACAATGGGCTATTGTTTGGTGAACAATCGACGTTCGACCGAACAATGGGATCAAAGGAGCGGGCGTTGCCACTCAAAGGCTTTTTTCCTGGGGGTCAATAAGGGTGCAAATTGGTATGGAAATGATCGCTGCATTGTGCTGATGAAACTAAAGCTTTCCGCTAATTTCTAACCCCAGCGGTTCGGGAGTTATGGCCCATTTTGTGTTCCAACTTTCTAGAAAGTTCCGAGGATGGAGTTAATGAGATGCAAAACGAGCAGGGAGAAGCACGTGTTTTCTTAGTTGAACAGGCGGCAAGTTGCTCGGGTTTAAACGTGAATACGTGCCAGAAATCAATTGTAAAGACGTGTCAATTAATGTCAAGACCTGTGGAGACAATTGGTGTACAATTAATTCAAGGTATTATCTTTATTTTATTGTTTTTGGCTGAAAATAGCACGAGTTTTGTTTTGTTTCAACTCATGTTTTTCTTTCGGCTCGAGGGCCTAATGAAAACACCAAGACAATTATGATTTTCTCGGGTCGTTCTGGGCCGATTTTCTGCATTTAAACTTTCGATAACTGTTTATTAACACGAGAACTAATGTTATCTGGCTTTGTTTTTTTTGTTTTGTCGATTTTCCTCTGTTTTTGGACAGTTTTAGCCGATTTGGGATTTTGCTGGAAAATACGAAATTTTCAAGCAATAGGCGTGTATTTTGCATTTGCAAAAATTAATTTTTAACCTGCCAAACTTTGTTTTTTTCACCCAAATACTTTCGATAAATGTTCGCCAAGCTATTAGCTTCATGTTGATATTTTCGTGGGGTGTGTAGGACAAAAATTGGCCACGCTAATTGAATTTGAAAGTTGGTGAATCGTGTTTAAAGTGCTATTTTTTGCACGGATTTGATTTCTGGGCTATTTTTGATGAAGAAAATGATGTCTTGGACTTCAAAAATGTAAAACTAAAATTGCGAAAAGCCTTTCAAATGCACCCAATTACTTTCGATACTTTTTCGCCAAGGTATCAGCTTCATGTTGGTGTAATTTGAGTTCAAAAGGACAAATTTTGACCAAGTTAGGGGAATTTTTGTGTTTTTAAAGTTGGCTGATGAATAAATTTTTTCACGGCTTTGGTGTTGGGCTGCACTAAATACTCTCTTAAAATTCAAAAGAACACTGTTAAGAAATGTGAATATTTTTAGCGGATTCGCTGTTGTCTTAGCTACAGTTTGATATAATTTTTATTACTGATTGAGTTTCAATTTTTCAGGATTGATTAAATTTTTGAAGGCAACTTTTTTTTTCAAACTTCACACTGAAGCTATCAACTTTCGGAAGCGGCTTTTAGGGGGGCGGGCAGCGCGGGCACGGGGCCGTCGCTTGGCAGGGGGGAAGATCTGACCTCCCACCTTTACTTTCTTTAGAAATGTTGCGTCGTAGTATGTAATGTAGGGTATGTATTGTATGGTTTTTCTTGTAGGGTATGTATTGTAGGGTATGTATTGTAAGGTATGTATCGTAGGGTATGTATCGTAGGGTATGTATTGTAGGGTATGTATTGTAGGGTATGTATTGTAGAGTATGTTCTGTAGGGTTTGTATCATAGGGTATGTATGGTAGCGGTATGTATCGTAGGGTATGTATCATAGGTATGTATCGTAGGGTATGTATTGTAGGGTATGTATTGTAGGGTATGTATCGTAGGGTATTTTTAGGGTATGTATTGTAGGGTTTGTATTGTTGGGTATGTATTGTAGGGTATGTATTGTAGGGTATGTATTGTAGGGTATGTATCGTAGGGTATGTATTTTAGGGTATGTATTGTAGGGTTTGTATTGTAGGGTATGTATTGTAGGGTATGTATTGTAGGGTATGTATTGTAGGGTATGTATAGTAGGGTATTTATTGTAGGTATGTATTGTAGGTATTTATTGTAGGGTATGTATTGTAAGGTATTATTGTAGGGTATGTATTGTGAGGTATGTATTGTAAGGTATGTATTGTAAGGGTATTCTTTGTGTAGGGTATGTATTTGTAGGGTATGTATTTGTAGGTAATGTATTGTAGGGTAGTTATTGTAGGGTATGTATTGTAAGGTATGTATTATAGGGTATTTATTGTAGGGTATTTATTGTAGGGTATGTATTGTAGGGTATGTATTGTAGGGTATGTATGTAGGGTATGTATTGTAGGGTATGTATTGTAGGGTATGTATTGTAGGGTATGTATTGTAAGGTATTTATTGTAGGGTATGTATTGTAGGGTATGTATTGCAGGGTATGTATTGTAGGGTATGTATTGTAGGGTATTTATTGTAGGGTATGTATTGTAGGGTATTTATTGTAGGGTATGTATTGTAAGGTATTTATTGTAGGGTATGTATTGTAAGGTATGTATTGTAAGGTATGTATTGTAGGGTATTTATTGTAGGGTATGTATTGTAGGGTATGTATTGTAGGGTATTTATTGTAGGGTATGTATTGTAGGGTATGTATTGTAAGGTATGTATTGTAGGCCATTTATTGTAGGGTATTTATTGTAGGGTATGTATTGTAGGGTATGTATTGTAGGGTATGTATGTAGGGTATGTATTGTAGGGTATGTATTGTAGGGTATGTATTGTAGGGTATGTATTGTAAGGTATTTATTGTAGGGTATGTATTGTAGGGTATGTATTGTAGGGTATGCATTGTAGGGTATGTATTGTAGGGTATGTGTTGTAGGGTATGTATTGTAGGGTATGTATTGTAAGGTATTTAATGTAGGGTATGTATTGTAGGGTATGTATTGTAGGGTATGTATTGTAGTGTATGTATTGTAGGGTATGTATTGTAGGGTATGTATCGTAGGGTATGTATCGTAGGGTATGTATCGTAGGGTATGTATGTATGTATCGGCATGAGCGGCAGCGAATACAGCGCGCGAAGCGCGCCAACCAGATTAAGCTTTATCTACTTGACGGGCTCCGGGGAGGGAGCGAAGCGACCGAACCCGGCCCATGTACGTATGTATGTATGTATGTATGTATGTATGTATGTATGTAGGTATGTAGGTATGTAGGTATGTATGTATGTAGGTATGTATGTATGTATGTATGTATGTATGGGCATGAGCGGGAGCGAATGTAGCGCACGAAGCGCGCCAACTACGTTAAACTTTTGTTGCTTGGGGGGCTCCGGGGAGGGAGCGTAGCGACCGGGCCCCCGGCTAGGCTCTATTTTATAATCTACGTCGACACGTGACCGGCCGACTGTGGACAATGGGCTATTGTTTGGTGAACAATCGACGTTCGACAGAACAATGGGATTAAAGGAGCGGGCGTTGCCAGGCAAAGGCTTTTTTTCTGGCGGTGGGGTGCCAAGGGTGCAAAGGGTGCAAATTGGTACGGAAATGATCGCTGCATTGTGCTGATGAAACTAAAGCTCTCCGCTAATTTCTAACCCCAGCGGTTCGGGAGTTATGGCCCATTTTGTGTTCCGACCTTCTAGAAAGTTCCGAGGACGGAGTTAATGAGATGCCAAACGAGCAGGGAGAAGCACGTGTTTTTTTGGTTGAACGGGCGGCAAGTTGCTCGGGTTTAAGCACGAATACGTGCCGGAAATCAATTGTAAAGACGTGTCAATTGTTCTCAGGACCTGTGGAGACAATGTGTGGACAATTATTTCAAGGTACTTCCTTTATTCAATTGTTTTTGGCTGAAAATAGCACGAGTTTTGTTTTGTTTCACCTCACGTTTTTCTTTCGGCTCGAGGGCCTAACCAAAACACGAAGACAATTTTGATTTTCTTGGGTCGTTCTGGGCCGATTTCGCCTATTTAAACTTTCGATAACTGTTTATTTACACGAGAACTAAAGTTATCTAGGGTTGTTTTTTTTGTTTTGCCGATTTTCCTCTCTTTTTGGACAGTTTTAGCCGAGATTGGGATCTGCTGGAAAACACGAAATTTTCAGGCAACACGCGTGTATTTTGCATTCGCGAAAATTAAATTTTAAGCTGCCAAAACTTTGTTTTTTTCACCCAAATATATTCGATAAATGTTTAACAAAATCATGTCTTGAACTTCAAAAATACCCAACTAAAATTGCAAAAAGCAATTCGTAAGCATCCAAGTACTTTCGATACATGTTCGCCAAGGTATTAGCTTCATGTTGGTGTAATTTGAGTTAAAATGGACAAAGTTTGACCAAGTTAGGGGAATTTTTGTGTTTTTAAAGTTGGCTGATGAATAAATTTTTCCCCGGCTTTTGTGTTGGGCTGCACTAAATACTCTCCTAAAATTCAAAACAAAACTGTTAAGAAATGTGAATATTTTTATCGGATTCGCTGTTTTCTTAGCTACAGTTTGATATATTTTTTATTAGAGATTGAGTTTAAATTTTCCAGATTGATTAAATTTTTGAAGGCAACTTTTTTTTTCAAACTTCACACTGAAGCTATCAACCTTCGGCTTTCAGGGGGGCGGCAGGGTGGGCGCTGGGCGGTCGATTGCCAGGTGGGAGGATCCGACCTCCCACCTTTACTTTCTTTAGAAATGTTGCGTCGTAGTATGTATTGTAGGGTATGTTGTGTAGGGTATGTGTTGTAGGGTATGTATTGTAGGGTATGTATTGTAAGGTATGTTTTGTAGGGTATGTAATGTAGCGTATGTATTGTAGGGTATGTTATGTAGGGTATGTATTGTAGGGTATGTATTGTAAGGCATGTATTGTAAGGTATGTATTGTACGGTATTTATTGTAGGGTATGTATTGTAGGGTATGTATTGTAGGGTATTTATTGTAGGGTATTTATTGTGGGGTATATATTGTCAGGTATGTAATGTAGGGTATGTATCGTACGGTATGTTATGTAGGGTATGTATTGTAGGGTATGTATTGTAGGTTTTGTATTGTAGGGTGTGTATTGTAGGGTATGTATTGTAGGGTTTGTATTGTAGGGTATGTATTGTGGGGTATGTATCGTAGGGTATGTTATGTAGGGTATGTATTGTAGGGTATGTATTGTAGGGTTTGTATTGTAGGGTATGTATTGTAGGGTATGTATTGTAGGGTATGTATTGTAGGGTATGTATTGTAGGGTATGTATTGTAGGGTATGTATTGTAGGGTATGTATTGTAGGGTATGTATTGTAGGGTATGTATGGTAGGGTATGTATTGTAGGGTATGTATAGTAGGGTATGTATCATAGGGTATGTATTGTAGGGTATGTATTGTAGGGTATGTATTGTAGGGTATGTAATGTAGGGTATGTATCGTAGTGTATGTTATGTAGGGTATGTATTGTAGGGTATCTAATGTAGGGTATGTATTGTAGGGTATGTTATGTAGGGAATGTGTTGTAGGGTATGTATTGTAGGGTATGTATTGTAGGGTATGTATTGTAGGGTATGTATTGTAGGGTATGTATTGTAGGGTATGTATTGTAGGGTAGGTATTGTAGGGTATGTATTGTAGGGTATGTATCGTAGGGTATGTTATGTAGGGTATGTATTGTAGGGTATGTATTGTAGGGTTTGTATTGTAGGGTATGTATTGTAGGGTATGTATTGTAGGGTATGTATTGTAGGGTATGTTATGTATGTATGTATGTATGTATGGGCATGAGCGGTAGCGAATGCAGTGCGCAAAGCGCGCCAACCAGATTAAGCTTTGTTTGCTTGACTGGCTCATGTATGTATGTATGTATGTATGTATGTATGTATGTATGTATGTATGTATGTATGTATGTATGTATGTATGTATGTATGTATGTATGGGCATGAGCGGGAGCGAATGCTGCGCGCGAAGCGCGCCAACCACATTAAGCTTTTGTTGCTTGGGGGGCTCCGGGGAGGGAGCGTAGCGACCGGGCCCCCGGCTAGTGTATATTACTAATCTATGATATCACGTGACGGAGGCGACTTTTTTTCCGGTTCTGATCGGGGACAATGGGCTGTCAATGGGCTGTCAAGCGAACAAAGACTTCAAAGGAAAATCCTTGAGGTCAAAAAGGCTTTTTTGTTCGTGGGTGTAGGGAGGCAAACTTGCACTCAAACGGAGCGGCTTTTTTCGGAGAATAAAGTAACGCTTTCTGTTTTCCGATATCTCAAACGGTTGCGGAGATATTTGTGATTTGTTTTCCAACCTTCTCCGAGCTTCCTTCCCACATTGCCGAAATGCAAAGAAGGAGGGTTGTTGATGGACTCTAAATTTTGATTTTTTAGGGTCGTTCTCAAGAGATTTTTTCTGTTAAAACTTTCGATAACTCTTCCCTGATAACGCAGCTAACGTAATGTCGACTTTTTTCCTCTAATTTTTTCGGTATTTTGCCCTTTTTTGAGAGGTGAAAACAATTTCGAGGTGCTTTCCAGGGGGATTTCTTAGTGAAAACATAATGCTTTGAGGCGCCCAAAAAAGGACGCAAAAACTTGGATTTTTTAGACCTTACCGGAAAAGTTTCACCTTTTGAATTGTAATGGACATAATCGCTACATCGGGCTGACCAAGATGCCGTTTTCGGTTCTTGAATATTCCTGTCGGTTCTGGAGTTATAGCAAGTTTTGTTTTCCACCTTCTCGAAAATTCCACCCGCCCCCTTCATGAAATACCAGACCCACCACAACAAGATATCAGATTTCGAAAGCACATGGTTCTGTAATTGGATCTTTTTGCAAAGTCGGAGAAGTTTCAGGGAGAAATAGCTGGTGGAAATTGTTGCTGAGACCTTGAAATTGCTGGCTGAACACGGGCAGACAACCTTTAAACGTTTGGGACAAGGTAATTTCTGTTTTGGTATATTTTAAGAAAGAAACTGGCTTAGTTTCATTCCTCTTTCCTGCTTTCGTTTTTGTTTCAAAAGATGGGCCTAAGATAAACATAAGTACAATCTTTAATATTTCGGGTCTCTCTGGGCGGAATTTCTCCATTTAAAATTTCGATAACTCTTTATTTGTACTAGAACTAAAGTCTGTTGGGGTTGTTTTCTCTAATTCCATGATTTTCCTCTGTTTTTGGACGATTTAAGGCAAGCTTCGTTTTCACTCCAAAACAGGCAAATTTTACCCACAAAACATGGCTTTTGCAGTTGCCTAATTTAGATTCTAACTTGCCAAACCCCATTGTCATTACCCCAACACTTTCGGCAGTTATTCGCCAAGGTGTTAGCTTCGTATTTGTGTATTTTGAGCTGAAATTGCAAGTTTTTTCTGACATTTCAAAGTGTATCTATGTGTTTCAATTACAGCAGCATGTATTTCATTATAGAGGAATGGCTTCTTGGTTCAGGTAAATCTTACTTCACCCTCCAACAGTTTATTACTTTTCACAAAGACAATCCTGATATATCTGAACCAAGGTACAAGCAGCATGTTGTTTTAATTTAATATGAACTGGAGAATTATTAACCTTGGTAAATAAATTATACTGTATGTGGAGGGTGGTTGAGGCATTCCATTTTCATCTACATACATGTTTCACAACTTTTCTTATAATTTCAACACATTAAGCATTGATTTTCTATGTTTCAGATATTTGTCTTCAAATTCAGTCTGTACTGAGAGGCCTAAATAATTTCTAAATCATCAAATCACAAGAAGTTATTTCCTGAATTATATGTCTCATCTCAACTTAATGGCTAATGCTTTTGAATCTGCACTTAAATGTCTTTGTCGGTAAGTAATAAACAATATTTTAAGTTCCTTATACATTTTCAAATTGAAATTTTCCCAAAAATCATCTCAACAATACATTAATAATTTCAGTACCAAAGTAACAATGAATCTGGGACAACCCTTTCATTTTATCTTTGACTTCAAGAATTATTAAATCTACTACAATTGATCACCATTTTTTAAATTCTTCACGATGTCCACATTTGCTTCTTAATTTTTATACATGCTTTTTCTTGAATCTCAGTGTCTCATAGAAATTTATATGAATTGCAAGCCGTCACATCACAAGAATTCTGTTGGTGGAATTTTTTCTTCATATTAACTCAAAGATTAATGCATTTCAATCTGCAATTGAAAGTCTTTGTTGGTAAGTATTATTCAACAAATTAAATTCCTTATACTTTGGCAAATTAATATTTTCCAAAAATGATCTCACAATTACATTAATAAATTTTGTTCAAAAGTAACGATGTATCTTGGATTTTCTTTTCTGTCTTTCTTCAGCTCCAAGAATTATCAAGTGTGCTAAATTTCTGCTCACATTATGCTAATTATAATTTTCCCGAAAATCATCTCACCAAGACATTAATAGTTTCCGTACAAAAATAACAATGAATCCGGGACCCCCTTTTCATTTTATCTTTCAGTTGAAGAAGTATGTAGTCTACTAATAGTGATCACCAATTTTGAAGTCCTTGAAATGTCCAGAAGTTTGTAAAGTGTGTTTCAAGTATTGAATACTTGACAACAAATATCATTTTCTGAAGTAAATTCTTCTGACAATTTGGAAAGACGTTTTTAATAAATGAAGTTATTTTTATTGGATTCGCTGCTCTCTCAGCTACAGGTTCATGTGTAATTTATTATATTTCGAGTTTCAATGCTCCCGGAGACAATATATTTTTGTTGCCAGCATTTTACTCAAGGATCAGAGTGAGGTTTTAAATTTCTTCCCCTGTCTGCACACAAGGAAAAAAACAAAGTTGCGGTTTCAGGGTCAATCTTTGGTTTGACCCCTCTTCAATTCAGACAATGAAATAAGTCCTGTGCTCAAGAGGGCCAAACTAAAAGCCGGAACACGAAATAAGATACAGGAGACGGAATCCGGGAAATGGAATTCGTAATCGGAAAACGGAATTTGGATTGCGAATTCGGTATTGGCTGTCTACAATACGGAATACAGAATCCGGACTATGGTATACAGAAACCAGAATGTGGAAAAGGGAATTTGGAATAGGGAATCTGTAACAAGGAATTCGGTACAGGAATCTGGAATACATAAGATGGGCTGGGAATTCAGAATCATCATGGCATTCGGGAATACAAGTCTAAACTGGAGAGTTTGAAATTTGCAATATGGGATTAGGATTTCTAAATATGCCCGTTTTTCTCTGCTGTCTGTTTTATAATTTTGCTCAATACTATGTTACATAATTCCAATAATTTATCGTTCCTCTAAATTTTCTTTAAAAGATATTTGAATTTCAAGGGAACTTGATGCTGGAAAGAGAAATAAAAGCAGATTGACAGTTATGGACCTAAGTGACACCAGTTTCTTGCACGACATGAAAGGTAACAATTGTATATTCTCATTTTCTTTTCTTCAGCTTGCCATATGAACAATAAATTGCTTACGTCACTTCTCTTTCATTGATTGTTTAAAACATTGGTCAGGAGTAATTTCTGAACCCACTGTTATCTGTTTCATTTCTTAATATTGTTTTGCTATTGAAGTTTTATCATATGGAATTTCAATTGGTTTCTTTTGCTATTACGATTATTAATGTACAAGTAGTAATAATATCATTGTTTTTTAAGCATTGAGCTCAATTCAATGGGCATGTCTGAGTACAATGGCGACTTCCAAAACAGTCATTTCTCACTGTTTAAAGACATTGAAATTGTTTTTTCATTCATGTCAAGTAAAGTAAACAGCTCATGGGTAAGTCAAGTTCAGTTCCCACTTTGATTGTAACAAGAACACTGATTTTCTTTTATATGAAGATCGCAAAAGTCAATGATAAAGTTTCAAATGAACAACTAACCTAATGGAAGGTTAACGTTTTGTTGTCAGACATAATACAGTGGGATCTCCCCATCTGTCCCAATAATAAGAAGACACTTCTATCATATAATGGTTCCGCCCCATGTAGTGAGCAATTTAACAAGTTAACCTAGATATTTAAGATCTATCTATATCTACTGGCTATAAGTTGAATGAGGGCGCAGATCTATCAGAATGCCATGAGTTTTCAGAGGCTTTAACAATCAAATGTCGGGAATTTTTGGTTTTGATTACTTCTTTAAGCTAATGTCGACTAAAGATTTCTTAAGGAATATCAATTCTCCCTTTGTATACACTCATAGAGGGAAAATGACCTTTTCTATTGTGGAAGCTGGCCTAATACAATATTGATATACCATTTGCCGCAACAATAGGCCATCCATTCCAGTTTTGGTCCATCCATTCTCAATTGGTTATTTTCATATTAGAATTATTTTTGTACAAGTAGTACACATATCATTGTTTTTCAGATAGTGGACTCATTTGTATGGACAAGTGTGCATAATGGCGACATCCAAAGCAGTCATTTCTCAGTTTTTAAGGATGTTGGAATTGTTTTTGATTCATTTGAGGTAAAGTAAACAACTCATGGGTAAGTCAGTTTCAATTCCCGCTTTCACTGTAATGACAAGACTGATATTTCTTCTATAAAATGATCGCTAAGGTCAATCATAAAGTTTCCAAGGAAGAACTAGCCAAATGGAAGGTTTTATTGTTGTTGCCACAGATAATACAGTGTGTTCTCCCGATCTTTCCCAATCATAAGAAATGTTTTTCTAACATATAATGGTTCCGCCCTATCTAGTGAGCAATTAAACAAGCTAACCTAGGCATTTCACATGTATCTATATCTGCCGCCTATAAGTTCAATGAGTGTTCAGATCTATCAGAATGCCATGAGTATTCAGAGGCTTTAACAGTCAAATACAAGGACTCTTTTATTTAGATTACATCTTTAACCTAATTTTGACTACACTTTTCCCAAATAATATCAATTCTCCCTTTGTATACACTCATAGAAGATAAATGTCCTTTTCTATTCTGGAAGCTGGCCTAATACAAGGTCAATATACTATTTTGCGCAACAATATACCCTCCATTGAGGTTTTAGCCCATCCATTTTCAATTGGTTATTTTCATATTACAATTGCTTATGTACAAGTAGTAAACATATCATTGTTTTTCAGATATTGGACTCATTTGTATGGACATGTGCGTATAATGACGACATCCAAAGCAGTCATTTCTCAGTGTGTAAGGATGCTCAAATTATTTTGGGATTTATTTGAAGTAAAGTAAACAACTCATGGGTATGTCAGCTTAAATTCCCGTTTTCACTGTGATCACAAGACTGATATTTCTTCTATAAGAATATTGCTAAGGTCAATGATATAGTCTCCAAGGAAGAACTAGCCAAATGGAAGGTTTCTTTGTTGTTGCCCCAGATAATACAGTGGGTTCTCCCAATATTTTCCAATCATAAGAAGTCTCTTTCTATCGTATAATGGTTCCGCCATACGTAGTGAGCAATTTATCAAGTTAGCCTAGGCATTTCACATGTATCTATATCTGCTGCCTATAAGTTCAATGAGTGTTCAGGTCTATCAGAATTCCATGAGTATCCAGAGGCTTTAACAATCAAATGCAATACTCTTTGATTTAGACTACATCTTGAAGCTAACGTCGACTAAAGTTTTCCCAAATAATATCAAGTCTCCCTTTGTATAGACTCATATAAGGAAAATGTCCTTTTCCATTCTGGAAGCTGGCCTAATACAAGGTCAATATACTATTTGGCGCAACAATGTGCGCTCTATTCGAGATTCAGCCCATCCATTTTCAATTGGTTATTTTCATATTACAATTATTTATGTACAAGTACGAAAAATATTGTTTTTTCAGATATTGGACTCATTTTTATGAACATGTGTTTATAATGGCGACATCCAAACCAGCCATTTCTCCGTGTTTAAGGACGTTCAAATTGGTTTTGATTTATTTGAAGTAAAGTAAACAACTCATGGGTAGATCAGTTTCAATTCCCGCTTTCACTGTGATCACAAGACTGATATTTCTTTTATAAGAATATTGCTAAGGTCAATGATATAGTCTCCAAGTAAAAACTAGCCAAATGGAAGGTTTCTTTGTTGTTGCCACATATAATACAGTGTGTTCTCCAGATCTTTCCCAATCATAAGAAGTCTCTTTCTATCATATAATGGCTCTGCCCTATGTAGTGATCAATTTAACAAGTTCATCAAGTTAATCGGGCATTTCACATGTATCTATATCTGCTGCCTATAAGTTCAATGAGTGTTCAGGTCTATCAGAATTCCATGAGTATTCAGAGGCTTTAACAATCAAATGCAATACTCTTTGATTTAGACTACATCTTGAAGCTAATGTCGACTAAAGTTTTCCCAAATAATATCCAGTCTCCCTTTGTATACACTCATAGAAGGAAAATTCCCTTTTCTATTGTGGAAGCTGGCCTAATACAAGGTCAATATACTATTTGGCACAACAATAAGCCCTCTATTCAAGTTTTAGCCCATCCATTTTCAATTGGTTATTTTCATATTAAAATTATTTATGTACAAGTAGTACACATATCATTGTTTTTCAGATATTGGACTCATATGTATGGACAAGTGTGCATAAAGGCGACATCCAAAGCAGTCATTTCTCAGTTTTTAAGGATGTTGGAGTGGTTTTTGATCCATTTGAGGTAAAGTAAACAACTCAAGGGTAAGTCAGTTTCAATTCCCGCTTTCACTGTAATGACAACACTGATATTTCTTCTATAAAAAGATCGCTAAGGTCAATGATAAAGTTTCCAAGGAAGAACTAGCCAAATGGAATGATTCTTTGTTGTTGCCACATATAATACAGTGGGTTCTCCCGATTTTTCCCAATCATAGGAAATCTCTTTCTAACATATAATGGTTCCGCCATATGTAGTGGACAATTTAACAAGTTAACCTAGGCATTTCACATGTATCTATATCTACTCCCAATAAGTTCAATGAGTGTTCAGATCTATCAGAATCACATGAGTAGTATTCAGAGGCTTTAACAATCAAATGCAAGGACTCTTTGATTGACATTACATCCCTAAGCTAATGTCGACTAAAGTTTTCCCAAATAATATCAAGTCTCCCTTTGTATCTACTCATAGAAGGAAAATATCCTTTTCTATTGTGGAAGCCGACCTAATACAATGTCAATATACTATTTGGTGCAATAATATGCCCTCTATTCAAGTTTTGGCCCATCCATTTTCAATTGGCTATTTTCATAATACAATTATTTATGTACAAGTAGTACACATATCATTGTTTTTCAGATACTGGACTCATTTGTATGGACAAGTGTGCATAAAGGCGACATCGAAAGCAGTCATTTCTCAGCTTTTAAGGATGTTGGAATGGTTTTTGATCCATTTGAGGTAAAGTAAACAACTCAAGGGTAAGTCAGTTTCAATTCCCGCTTTCACTGTAATGACAACACTGATATTTCTTCTATAAAAAGATCGCTAAGGTCAATGATAAAGTTTCCAAGGAAGAACTAGCCAAATGGAAGGTTTCTTTGTTGTTGCCACATATAATACAGTGGGTTCTCCCGATCTTTCCCAATCATAAGAATTCTCTTTCTAACATATAATGGTTCCGCCCTATGTAGTGAGCAATTGAACAAGTTAACCTAGGCATTTCACATGTATCTATATTTGCTGCCTATAAGTTCAAGAAGTGTTCAGATCTAGCAGAATGCCATGAGTATTCAGAGGCTTTAATAGTCAAATACAAGGACTCCTTGATCTAGATTACATCTTTAACCTAATGTTGACTAAACTTTTCCCAAATAATATCATTTCTCCCTTTGTATACGTTCATAGAAGAAAAATGTCCTTTTCTATTTTGGAAGCTGGCCTGATACAAGGTCAATATACTTTTTGGCGCAACAATAGGCCCTGTATTCAAGTTTTAGCCCATCCATTTTCAATTTGTTATTTTCACATTACAATTAATTATGTACAAGTACGAAAAATATCAATGTTTTTTCAGATATTGGACTCATTTGTATGGACATGTGTTTATTTATAATGGCGACATCCAAAGCAGCCATTTCTCCGTGTTTAAGGATGTTGGAATGGTTTTTGATTCATTCGAGGTAAAGTAAACAACTCCTGGGTAAGTCAGTTTCAATTCCCGTTTTCAATGTGATCACAAGACTGATATTTTTTCTATAAGAATATTGCCAAGGTCAATGATAAAGTCTCCAAGAAAGAACTAGCCAAATGGAAGGTCTCTTTGTTGTTGCCACAGATAATACAGTGGGTTCTCCCGATCTTTTCCAATCATAAGAGGTCTCTTTCTATCATATAATGGTTCTGCCATATGTAGTGAACAATTTAACAAGTTAACCTAGGCATTTCACATGTATCCATATCTACTCCCTATAAGTTCAATGAGTTTTCAGATCTATCAGAATGACATGAGTAATCAGAGGCTTTAACAATCAAATGCAAGGACTCTTTGATTTACATTACATCTTTATGCTAATGTCGAATAAAGTTTTCCCAAATAATATCAAGTCTCCCTTTGTATACACTCATAAAAGGAAAATGTCTTTTTCTATTGTGAGAGCTGGCCTAATACAAGGTCAATATACTATTTGGCACAACAAGATACCCTCCATAGAGGTTTTAGCCCATGCATTTTCAATTGGTTATTTTCAAATTACAATTGTTTATGTACAAGTAGCAAACATATCATTGTTTTTCAGATATTGGACTCATTTGTATGGACATGTGCGTATAATGACAACATCCAAAGCAGTAATTTCTCAGTGTTTAAGGATGCTTAAATTGTTTTGGGATTTATTTGAAGTAAAGTAAACAACTCATGGGTATGTGAGTTTAAATTCCCGTGTTCACTGTAATCAGAAGACTGATATTTCTTTTACAGTGAAGACTTTAGTAGATTCATAATTCCACGTCATAACAAACTGAAGAACGTCCCAAATTTTTTCCCAATTAAAGAAAGCCACTAATTATGAAACAACATTTTTCAACAACAATATATTGAGCTCCCAATGTCTATGTTAAGCATATCACATACTTTTTTACCCTTGATAGTAATGAATCAACATATTAAATAGAATATAATTTTTCTTTTTCACAATTTAGATCCACTGACCTACCTCATTGTACAAATGCAAGCATCGGACGGTTCATACCAATTGTTGTATCAACATTCAAGGCATCCCTTTCATCAGATCCTGGAAACAAAACTTTACCTCTGTAAGTCAACATCATTTTAATTTATGGTAGCTCATCATATTTGGTCAATTAGTGTATATATTACATTGACGAAGGACCAAGGCGAAGTGCCAATAGATGCACTTAACTATTAGTTGGCTAATTGTTGTTGTCCCTAAAATAAAACAAACATTGATATTGTATCATATCTACCATATCATCAGTGCGATGCTTATCTGATGAAAACGAGGATTCTAATATGAAAACGAGGCTGATCGCTAAAACCAATTTCCATGCATTTTAAATGCTACAATCTTGACTATACATAGACAGGCGAGTGAGGCCAAACCGCTGTTTGTGGGGACGGAAGAGGCATGAGCGGAAGCGAATGCAGCGCGCGCAGCGCGCCAACCACATTAAGCCTTTTGTACTTGAGGGGCTCCGGGGAGGGAGCGTAGCGACCGGGCCCCCGGCTAGTATAAAATATAAAATACAGAAGGTAAGTAGTATAATAACTTACTCTCTACAATAATGTAATAACAATACAACAATAACTTACTCTCCTGCCCCTTTCAACCCCGCGTACAATGGGTTAGCTCGCTGCGCTCGCCTGTCTATCTATTATCCAGAAACAATGCCTGATAGGGCCCACTTGTGCGCTGCATTCGCTTACGCTCATGCCCCTTTGAACCCCACCAACAATTGGTTAGCTCGCTACGCTCGCCTGTGGTTGGTGCACTTCATGCGCTGCATTCGCTCACGCTCATGCCTCTTGGAACCCCACATACAATAGGTTAGCTTGCTGCGCTCGCCTGTGGCTGGCGCACTTTGTGCGCTGCATTTGCTTACGCTCCTGCCTCTTTGAACCCCACATACAATAAGTTAGCTCGCTGCGCTCGCCTGTGGTTGGCGCACTTCATGCGCTGCATTCGCTCATGCTCATGCCTCTTTCAACCCCACCTACAATGGGTAAGCTTGCTACGCTCGCCTGTGGTTGGCGCACTTCTTGCGCTGCATTCGCTCACGCTCATTCTACCCCACGTAAAATGGGTTAGCTCGCTGCGCTCGCCTGTCTATCTATTATCAAGAAAAATTGACTGATATGGCCCACATTGTGTGCTGCATTCGCTCATGGCCATGCATACATACATACATACATACATACATACATACATACATACCTACATACATACATACATACATACATACATACCTACATACCTACATACATACCTACATACATACATACATACATACATACATACATACATATATACATACTATAAAAACATAATATACCTACTATATCTACTATACCTACTATACCTACTATAAAAACATACTATAGGTACCTACTATAAAAACATACTATACCTACTATAAAAACACACTATACCTACTATACCTACTATACAAACATACGATACCTACTATTCAAACATACAAACACTTGTGGAAAGTTCAAATGAGAAAAATCGTGCAAATAGAGCCTGAAAAATTCATAAGTTTGACTTTGTTCTCATTGGGCCTAAGCGTTGCCAGCATACCGAAGCAACGCCTACTACGAAAACTACAACTATTTAAACTCAAAATACAAAACAAAGCTGTCACCTGTGTTTTCTATTGTCTCCTGTAACTATCCAGAAGTGTTAGAAAGGAATAGCAGCTCTTTAAAAAGATAATTCAGCTTGTAAAACACTTTGAAAGGAGCTCATTGTTGTGTGAAAAACAAAACACGCGTCTTCTCCAAAAGTAGCTGCTGCAACCGAGGGCGAATAACGAAGAAGGACCGACAACGCACGTGGGTCGCCGAAAAGAGCCAATCAACTTGCAGCAAAAGGCGAAACGCGTCACGTGAACAGCGAATACTTTCCTCGAAAATGGATTTCGCGACCCGAATTTGGAAGATTCGCCAGCGTAAACTGTAGTTTTTTCGTGATAGCCAATTAGGCGAACAAAAACCAAGAATTTTCCAACCTTTTAGTCGAAACTGTGAGCTCTCATATAGATAACTTTCTGGTTCAGCCGGCAAGGAACAGCTCACTTAAAAATAGGGAGGATTAAGGGCCTCAGAAAAAAACCTTTATGGATACCTCGTTCGCCGTTTCGGCCCATTGTTTTGGGGCGTTCGACCTATTGTTTCGGGTCGAATCTATTGTTTTTGGCAGGGAAAATGCGTCATCACGTGACTCCGCAGAATATATATATTAGATGTTTAGCAATATAATATTTGCTAGGAATAAACTACCTGACTCATTAAAATCAGTTCAATCAACAACATTGGAAATGGATAACCTAGACAAAAATAAAAGCAAAATTATTGCTATTGTGAACATATGGAATCATCAATCACTATACGTCTGGATAACATAGCTATTATGAAACCCTTAAAACTAGTGATCAGTGTTTTTCTCTTTTTATTCAAATCCAGCAAAGTAGTATAAGAATGGGAAGGTATTCTGAGAAATATACCCAAAAATAAGAATGTGTCATTGAACTTAAAAACTTATTTTTTTTGTAAACTTTTCTGTAAAAACTTAACTTTTCTGTTAAACTTTTGTAAAAAAAAATTCTTGAAGCTCTGGGACAATGAAATATTGTATTCTCCGTATCAAAAATTGATCACAACAGTCATTGCAAAATATTAACCTTTGGCGTAATCTGTAGAACAAATTCCACCAAACGGGTTGATAAATCAGAAAGGTTTCTTGATTCATTACCCGGGCTCTTATTGCATATCATTTTTCTGCATAACAATAAGCTATATTTTGTTACTCTTATTGCCATTCCACAATTAATATACACATAAAATTGTTACCTGAAGGTTTTTACAGGGAGCTGAGAAATCTTGTGACCTAACGGCCTGTTGATGATTTACGTCGTTGTAGGACACACTGAAATTGAAGTCAATGTACCTGAAAATTAATGAAAGTATAGTGAACAAATGGAATAGTTGAAACATTTCTGGTAATAATGGTATCTACAAATGGACAGGTTTAGAGCACTGACCAAGAGAAATTGAAGAGAAGAGGCAGTCATTGTTGGAAAGAATCATAGACCTTCATATTGTCTTGTGTTAGAAGTAGGGAAATGTATGATTTTATAACGTTTTCTGTTCTTTTGTTGCAAAGAACACCATTCCATAATGAATACTACAGAAACACTGTCATATCATTTGTAACATGCTGCTTAAATTTGCTTAGCTGTTCATTCAATATATCTCCAATAAAATAAACAAATTAGGAAATAAGCATCTAATATTACTATTCTGCGATGTCACGTGATGACGCACTTTCCTCGCCAAAAACAATAGATTCGACCCGAAACAATAGGTCGAACACCCAAAAACAATGGGCCGAAACGGCGAACCGTGTAATCACAAAGGCTTTTTTGTATGTGGGTATATGGCAATGAAATTCACACTGAATGCTTAGTTTATTAATTTAACCAGGGTAATGAATTTTGTTTTTCGATTTTCTCCTGAAATTTTGAATTATTCCATTAATTATTCTGCTAATTGTGCTATCACGAAAAAACTATGGTTTACGCTGGCGAAACTTCCAAATTCGCGTCGCGAACTCCATTTTCGAACAAGGTATTCGCTGTTCATGTGACCCGTTTCGCCTTTTGCTGTAATTTGATTGGCTCTTTCGCAACTTCACGTGAACAGTCAAGCGTATTTCGTTATCATGCAAATTTGCCCTCGGGTTGAACAGCAGGCACTTTTGGAGAAGACGCGTGTTTTTGTTTTGAACACAAAGGATAACTCAGCGCCTTTCAAAGTAATTTACAACCTGAATTATCTTTGTAAAGACTTGCTAATTGTTTGAGAGACCTCTGGAAAATTACAGGAAACAATTGAGAACACAGGTGATAGCTTTGTTTTGTTTTTTGATTGAGATAGTTGTAGGCGACCGCCATTGTTGCTTCAGCATGCTTGCGACGCTTAGGCCTAATGTAAACAAGCCCAAAGTTTTAATCAACAAATTATGATAAGGGGTTATCAGGCGAGCGCAGCGAGCCAAACTGTTGTAAGAGGAGTAGGCAGAAGCATGAGCGTAAGCGAATGCAGCGCACGAAGTGCGCCCTATCACTCAATGTTTCTTGATAATAGATAGACAGGCGAGCGTAGCGAGCTAACCCATTGTAAGTGGGGTTGAAAGGGGCATGAGCGAAGCGAATGCAGCGCACGAAGTGCGCCCTATCAGTCAATGTTTCTTGATAATAGATAGACAGGCGAGCATAGCGAGCTAACCCATTGTAAGTGGGGTTGAAAGGGGCATGAGCGAAGCGAATGCAGCGCACGAAGTGCGCCCTATCAGTCAATGTTTCTTGATAATAGATAGACAGGCGAACGCAGCGAGCTAACCCATTGTATGTGGGGTTGAAAGAGGCATGAGCGAAGCAAATGCAGTGCACGAAGTGCGCCCTATCAGTCAATGTTTCTTGATAATAGATAGAGAGGCGAGCGCAGCAAGCTAACCCATTGTACGTGGGGTTGAAAGAGGCATGAGGGTAAGTGAATGCAGCGCACGAAGTGCGCCCTATCAGTCAATGTTTCTTGATAATAGATAGACAGGCGAGCGCAGCGAGCTAACGCATTGTAAGTGGGGTTAAAAGAGGCATGAGCTTAAGCGAATGCAGCGCGCGAAGTGCGCCAACCAGATAAAGCTTTTTTTACTTGACGCGCTGGGGCGAGCGAGTGAAGCAAGTGATGACCCCCAGTCCTTAACTATTACAGCATTGACATAGGGGAATGCAAGTGCAACCGAAAAGAATGGCAAATACATTTCGAAATAATTTTTGCCAGACTTGGAAAAGGACTACTTCCCTTCTTACACAACATAAGGTTTGACATCGGAAAACTTGGATAATGAATTCTAAGCTGTTTCATAATCATTGATATCAATTGCAAGACAAGAGCAGTTTCTTGGGATATCAAGGGGTTTCATCTTCTGCTTGCAGAACTACTGTGGCAGACACAAAAAAGTAAACAAATTCATGAGAACACATATACTGAGATTGCTTTTCGGGCACGATACAGAGAATACACAAGTTTTAATGTGATATCCCTTGAATAGATTAACTGACATTAATCAAAGGCGAAAATAAAATAAATATAGCAAAACTAACATTGATTAAACAAGTTGAATATAAATAATTCGAGTTTTGATTAGGTTTAAGATACCAAATGTATCTTGTCCTTCTCCCCCGCCACAGCACATCACATTCGCCTGCCTTGAGACTCTCAGCCTCCAAATGAGTTGCCATTAATCTACTCACAAATATATACCTACAGTCTATTCTAAGGTATCCAAAATGAGGCTTGGCTATATGCTTAATAACCAAGGAAATTATACGATTCGGGAATAGCTACAATACAACGTATTATAATGACCCAAAATTACAAAGAAAATAAATGCACAACCACAAATACAAATCTGTACAGGGCGCCCAAACAACCACTACACGGTCTAAAGTCCAATGTTCTAAAGCAATGGAAGTCCCCATTAACATATACATTGAATGCAAGCTAAAAGCCACAGGTAGACCTGGGTACAGCATTGTCCACTCCTCATGAAAACAACAGCACCATAAATACATGAAAAATAGAGCAAGAGTTGCAGACGTTTGTAACCTATTCTAACTGCCTTTAACACCCTGCTATTCAAAGTAGGTTCAGATATGGAGAGTGCGAGGAAATTGGGGATTTGAACAGTGGTGTGGTGTTCTCCCTCAATCATCGCTGAGGGAGATGGGTGGGTCGAAAAACCTAGATATATGTCTTGTTGCTTGAAAGGGCAGAAACCAAGTAGATTCGAGCTAAAATATGCCTCCTGGTCCCCAGGGACCTGTGAGGGAATGCAAAGCGACAATTTAGGCCATTTTAGAGCACAGGGGATATCTTGATCGAGGCCAAATTTGAAAACGAGGGAGTTCCAGCCAGTGAGAATAGTGGCTGAAAGTCAACCAGGTATTGTGAAGAGCCTTCGCTTCTTTCACTGCTATAAGTGATGATCGATCTTCAGACTTCCAATAGTAACGAGATTGCAGGTTACCCTCCGGCAGAGACAGTATACCTCCCCAGCGTGAGTTTGATGCATCTCAGCATAATTGAACCCTGTAATGTTTCTCATCTCTCCAAGGGAGGCATTCTTTGCAAGTGTCCAGAAAACGCCATTCTTCCAGCTCTTCTTTCGGAGAATTAGAGACAGATACAGCTTTCAAATTTCGCAAGTCTTTACTGATGTGTCGATTTACTTCACGCACAAATAATTTCGCAGCGGGGATTGCCAAAGAAAATGAAACCGCTTTCCCAGCAAATCCCTGAAGAGTGTTAACCGTGACACATTTAGAACTGATGATGGATTCCCTGAGCCCTGCGAAACTCTCTTTTTTGTCTTCAGGGAGAACAAATGCTTGACGTGTTGAATCGCAGATGAAGCCAAGGAATAACAGAGATTTTACCGGTCACAGAACTGATTTTCGCAGCCCCATAAAGTAGCCACAATGAGCCAAAGTCAATGCTGTAATGAATGCTGCTCCCTCGGATAGCACCAAATTCGACCAGACTGTAGTAAATGCGTTAGTCGGGCGAAGCTGACCAACATGCTGATCATCAATATATTGAGTTAATGGTACATTCTGGGCTCTAATGAAGCTTGAGACACACAAGCCTACTGTTTGGTACACATGCGCGCTTGGGTTCCATCGAAAAGGGAAGGTTGTGTAAACGAACAACCAATTCTTCCAAGCAAGGCCAAAAAATTTACAGCTCTCCCTAGATAGCCGTACGTGATCATAGCCAGACTTGTCATCTAGCTTCACTTGGAAGTGCACCTCGCCGACATATCGGGGTAAATCAGTTATTGTGTCAAAAAAAATTCGGGGACCTTTCGTCCATAAGTTGAGGAAGTGCTCATCATGACATAGCCTAGGCTTGGAGGGCTCGACAGTCAAGGGCATTACCAAGTACGGCGGAGTACATTCCCCCAGTTTTCCACAAAGAGCCAGCGAGCCATTCGATACCCTTTCAATTATCGTGCGCGATATGAAATCTTCATACTCATCACAACTCTTGCTGTTTGGAAGAAATATACTTGGCAGAGTGGGACTGTTGTATTTTACACCTTTGAATTCTCCATTAAAAGGCTTCATGAAATCGAAGACTGAAACTCCGTCTGTGATATACTTCATGATCTGGTCCTTTTTGTGGTATCCCTCTAAGATGAAATGCCAAGATTCTAAATGGTTATGAAGCTCTCCCACAACAAAATAATCTGGGTCTCTAAACACTATGTGACGAGCAGATGTTTTCCGAATGCCGTTTTTTGTGTCCCAGATGGATTTCAAATCTTGCTGTCTGGCCAGGGTGCAGGGCAACCCCTCAATGTCACACCATTGGATTTCACCAGTCTGCCTAATTCCAATTCCTCTGCAGAGATCTGCAATGGCCTCATCGAATGACGAGGCTTTGTGAAGCTAAGGAATTGGAAAGAGTAAGTGTTAGGAACAAGACACTCGAGGGGTGGACCTGCAACCTAGCCAGCCAGAACGAAACCGAAGTCCCGTATAAAGCCCTTAGATAGACCCCAGATGGCTAGGAAGAGGGATCCTTGAGCGAATTGGATTCCGCTCTACGCTACTCTTTAAAATAACCTAGATTGCGATAATTATGGAAACATTGCTGGCAAAGCCTTGAAACGAAACCTAAGCAAGTCAAAGCACCTCTCGATGCCATTGGCTTTTTTTTTTAACTTTCCTTCTTCTTCTGAAATATACTGCTGAAAAAATCAATTTTAGTGCTGATCAAGTCAAATAGGAACGGCTAGCAAATGTAAAATATTTCCATTCTCCAAACTGCACAGCACAGAAGAGGAACCCGAAACTCCTTTTCTTGGTTCGAGATTAGCGAGCAGTAAAAATACGCAAATAATAAATGAATTCCGAGATGTGAGGTAACATTATTATATATTATAACTACAATAGAATATTATAACTATGTTTGTCCTAACGTACTTCAACATTCATAATTTAAAGATAACACAAAGACAAGAATCGTGTTCACAAGGAAAAAACAACGTCAATTGTTCTTGGCAACTGGACCATGGGGTTCTCCATTCCTTCCAACCATTCCTCCTGCTGAAGCAGTAAGGGGCTGTATGTCCTTGCATATTGCAGTAATTGCAGAACCTACGCTTCCTTCTTGATCCACGCATAGGGCCGTGCTGTGGATGACCTGCCAAATGGGGCTAAAAATCGTATGGAGCATATGGGCTACCGAGGCCCATATTGATGGGCTGAAGAAACGACGGGGCAGATGCCTGTGGTTGGAGTGGCTGCGTAGCAAGGGTGGTTGATGCAGCAGGTGGCATACTGACATTCTTCTCTTTAAAAGTTTTATCAATTTTCGCAACTGAATCGATGATTCGATCATAATCTTTTCCACCAAGCAAAGATAAAACATAATCTCTGAACTGTTCCACTGGCTTGTCTACACGTTCCTGAAGGATGGTGTGTGCGCCACTGTAATATTCTGCCTTTTTATCGTTGGTTTCTTGACTTATTGTCCTTAGCTGGCTGACCTTCTGAAGCACCTGGTACTTGTCATAGTCTCCAATCTGCCTTGCTGGATACTGGCAAATATCCTTCTTAACCGAGTCAACTGTTGGCTTTTGGGACCACTCAAGTGCTGCAATCCGATTAAGCAGATTTGCCATGTGACCCTGGCAGAAAAAGAAAGTATTAACTACACGGCACACTTAATACACATGGAAAATTACAAAAAGCCAGACACATGAAAACTCTGTGAGATTGTCAGAATGATAAGGTTTACCCCAAGCCCACACCACAGCACAAGGTATTGCTTATGCCAGAGATTGTCCCCTATTTTAATAATCTTTTAATTCAACGAAATGTATTGCAGAATATAATTGCATCTTCTCTGAATAGGACCACATCCATAGCATACAGCAAATGTGGCAGACTTTTACCAGAAAATCATCAACCCGGCAGAAAAGGGATGAATTTGGGTGACAAAAATGAGCCCGGTGAGCCATAACCAAATGACAAATCTCTTAGGAAATTCAATCAGGCAACAGGAATAACGTGGCAATAACGCATGCAAGCAAACACTAATAGGGATATCACCCAGCAGTTGTGGTGAATGATAACTTTTGAAACCACAACAGTCAATAAACGATAACTGAAGGGACAAGTCAACAAGGTTAATTAATGCATCCGGCTGGGCCATCATTATTAAAAATACACAAAAATTTGGTAGCCAGGTTGTCACAAATTACAGAAACAGACTTTGATAGTGCCAACATTACTATGTATCAGCAAGACCTACAGACAAATAGTCAAATCTACTTATGCACAATAGTTGGTCAACAAAGATCAAGAATTTACCTCAACTGGGTAAATTTATGAAACTGTGCACCATCAGGCCATCAAACAGATCAATATTATTCAATTACAGAGCTACCCGACCAATAATGGCATATTATAGTCAATTGGCAGTGTCGGCAGGCCAACATGATGAAATCGTAAACAAATTAAATTACGCACCAACTGGGCAAACATTGTGTAATTACCTACACACTCCAGTTAGGCCAACACAATTAAATTACGCACCAACTGGGCAAACATTGTATAATTACTTACGTATTTCAGTTGGGCCAACACAATTAAATTAGGCACCAACAGGGCAAACATTGTATAATTACTTACGCACTTCAGTTGGGCAAACACAATTAACTTACACACCAACTGGGCAAACATTGAATAATTACTTACGCACCTCAGTTGGGCAAACACAATTAAATTATGCACCAACTGGGCAAACATTGTATAATAACTTACGCACTTCAGTTGGGCAAACACAATTAAATTACACACCAACTGGACAAACATTGTATTATTACTTACGCACTTCAGCTGGACCAACAGAATAAAATTAGGCACCAACCAGGCAAACATTTTTAATCAATTATTATGCACTTCAGTTGGGCCAACACAATAAAATTTAGCATCAACCGGCAAAAACATGTAACATTTTACACCTTCAGCAATTCTAGCAGTCGACCCACTATAAATAAAACATGAATGAAATGGGCAACTATTTTCACAACCTAAGAGTTACCTACACCAATGGAAACAAAATAAATGTGCTGGGTAAATGTGCTATATAAATGTGCATGAATACAGATAGGAAAATAGGCCTGTAAACATATAGTAAATTTTTTTGTAGCTTTGAAACAAAAGTAAAGTCGTAGCCCAGCCACAGACCCACAACGTACGAGACCAGCGATGCTGCACGTTGTAGAGGAGAAAGACGTTCAAGAAGAAAGGGTCTAAACTTACATTTGCTTCTTGTGTTACCTGAAAATGTTACAACGTGCAGCGTCGTTGTTAACGTTATTATCACCAGCTTGAGCTTGCCCTAAGGCAAGGGCCTCCTGTAAAGCTTCTTTCCCGGGCTGAATGGGTGCCTGCTGTTGTTGAGCCATTTTCTTTGGTCAGCGATGATTCTTCAAACTGTGGTATCGAAAAACCTGGATATACGTCTTGTTGCTTGAAAGGACGGAACCCAAGTGGATTCGAGCTTAAATATGCCTCCTGGTCCCCAGGGACCAGCGACGGAATGCAAAGCGACAATTTAGGCCATTTTAGACCACAAGGAATATCTTAATCGAGGCCAAATTTGAAAATGAGGGCGTTCCAGCCAGTGAGAATAGCCCCGACCAACCATCTTGTAAATACCAAATGGAGGCTTTATCAGCTATAATTTCTCGAGTTCAGCAGCAATTTCTATTGCGATGGCATTGTTGCCAAACAAAAACTTAGACCCCAGAGGCAAAAATAGTGGGATGATAAGACGTAACATAGATGAAAATCATACAATTATATATAGATAGAAATTTTCAATTGCATACGAAGTACGAATGTGAAGGGTTCAGTCATGATGAAGTCTATTGAAATTGGTTAATTGTCAATATCCCTAAAAATAGAGCCGTACAATCCTTAGTTCAGGTTGACAGATTGTTTGACCAAGAGACGTGTTGAGCCAAAATGACAACACCTCAATTGCATTCTTCAATATCACTTCACACTCAGCAAGCGTATATCTATCCCATGGCGTCAATGTATTCTTTCAAGAATCGCGGTCGTTTGTTGTGAACAATACGTTTGTACATAGCGAAAAAATAAGATTGCCGGCTACATTAGTTAAAAAATCGAACACCAGCATGAAGCAGTATCACCTTTGCTCAAGGTTTCCTTGTTAGTGAAAACTGCAATGGAAATTCAGATGCATATAATAGTAAACACTAAAGGGGCTGCTACAGCTTAAAATTAAGTTTTCATTTATTAACAGGAGGGGGAGGATGCTAATGATAATGTGTTGTTTTGCAAAAAGCAACTATCCTTAATTGACAATTTGCAGTTTTCACAGAGTAAGGAAATCCACTTTCCCATAGGCAATATCAGAGAAAATGGCAACGCATAACTATTGATAATGGGGCGCTACACAGGATTCAAGACTATGCTGACTGCTGTAGTGCAGTCACCCCTGGACATATGGATGGTGTAATGTCCAGTTAGTCTCCGGAGATCAGTGCTATCTGGAAGGCATTCTAGAAGGGTACCCGTAACGGCTGTACATCACCCTCGTGTGCGACGTGATCTGCATTGACGCACAATACCCGAACCCTTGAATGTGGTTATGTGCTTTTTGGTAGATAGCCCTCTGTAGAGCAATTGTTCAGATGGTCACTTTATGATGAAGCCTTTACAGGACTTCCTGGAAAACAATGTTCTTTTGTTTTTCTTTGTGTTTCCTCTGGGAGAAATACTTTGAGCCCATCAAATGATGTTGCTCTTGACATGGCCATATATAACTGACCATGTGTGAACAGGGGCTCGGGTAAGAACAAACCAACATACCTCAGGGATTGCCCCTGTGCCTTGTTCATTGTCAAGCAGTAGGCAAATCTGACAGGAAACTATCACCATTTCATTGTGAACGGCATTTCTGTGTCCTGAGTGGAAACTTTGATCCTTGGAATCATGATCGAACAACGAGTTCTGTCATTTCAATACAGGAGTGGTAAATATTGCAATAATGTGGAATGAATGAATGAATAGTGGTGATCCTACCTTGAGGTTCAGTCTGTAACGGCATTCCGTTAGGAGTAAGTTGGTTGATAAATTCAATGGAATAGGTGTCTTCTTCGTCTGGATCGTCTGTGACAACACTGTCAGTGATGAAATAAGTTATTTTGGCTGTCTGAGGTCTGTCCAGAATGATATTGTTGACTTAATGCGATAAGTCATAATTGGGTGTCAGACAACAGGGATCAGACATTGTTATGGGATCCATCATTAGGTACGAATCTGGTGTGTTTGGCCTGGGGAATATGAAGTTGAGCATGTCTTTTTTAGAAGATGTGCATATCCGTTGTGACAAAGTCACATTGTCCAGTGCATCATGTAGTTCTTGTTTGTTGCCAAGTCGGAGAAGCCATTCTGAAAATTCTCGATAAGATTCGTCTTGAATGGATCTCATATTAGTGTGGAAGCGATGCTGACGAAATCTTGTCCAAAGTTCGATGGTCTGATGTGATTCCAGACTTTCTGCAACAATCTTTTCTCTTCCTGCCCTTGTTGTGACAGGTAGAATTTGCCTGAAGTCACCACCAAGTAACAGAAATTTGCCGCCAAATGGACTGTCTACATGTGTAATGTCTCGAAGCAGCCTGTCCACTGCTTAGAGAGCAAGTGCAGGAATCATGGAAGCTTCATCCCATATGAAGAGGGTAGCTTTGCGCAATAGCTGTGCTCTCCTGCTCTATCTTTTGATGTTGCATGTTGATTCAGCTTGCAATGGTATAGGGATTTGAAACGTGGAGTGTGACATTCTGCTGTTGATGAGCAGTGTTGCAGCAATTCCTGACCATGCAATGCATTGAACTTTATGTCCATTAGCTTGCAGATTGTGAACCAGCGTGGTGTAAAGGAAACTTTTCCCGGTTCCAGCCGGCCCGTCAATAAAGTGACAGTTCTGTTTACATTGCGTGTTGATAGCATCAGTGATTGCCGTGCATATGGCTTGCTGTTCAGGGTTCAATGCGGCCAGCATTCGCTCCCCTTCCTCTCTGGCATTGCCCACATCGATGTGATCTTCCTCTGCAATAATGAGTGAAATATATTGCAATAATATTTGAAAGACAGCCAGCAGAAACAATGTCCAAAAATACGTAAATTCTCTTGCCTGTGCGACCTAGGATATATTATCTACTCCTATACTATTACGGGTTCGATGACAGAAGAGCTGGTGAAAGACCCCCAGCGATGCACGTTTCAGAGCACTACTTCTAAAAATTCCCTGAGAAGTTCTTTTCGAAACCACTTAGATATATTCCCAGTAACGTGTCTTTTCCCAGTATTTTCCCAGTTGCGATTTTTACTTGGCAATTCTCTTATTCTGCTTCCAAGAGTGTAATTTGCATTACTGCAGTTATTTGATTCGACACGGGAAATTTATTACTCCAAGAATATATTACTTGCTTTCATTCCCATCGTTTGAGACTTTTACTACGAACATTGTTGTTACTGATTCGTCGAAAGGGCACCGTATGTTTCAATCATTCTTCTCCCCATCTCTACTATCTCTACAAAACCAAATTGTGTTTTTCCTTCTTCTTTTCTGTCATTTCCTCGCCGTTTTCCTTACGTGATTTTCTACTTTTCGCAAATACACTGTCTATGACTGGATTTTGTATATATACATTTATATCATTCCTTTTATTTACTATATTTAACGTATTTAATGTGTATAATTTTATCCTCTTTTTATATCCCTTTTCTCTTTCATCACACCAAAAAATGCCACGACATGCACGAGCGAACATCACTGGCCGACGATGAAGGCAGACCAACAGGCCCTATCAAAGGGATCAACGCCAACTACATGCTCCAGTCGTTCAAACACCTCCTACAGAACAACCAGTTGCTGTTCCCTTGACGAGATGCTGCAATTGCAGTCACACCACCAACAGCTTCAACAACAACCAATTTAAATATTGCAAGTGCAACAAGGCGCTCAGTTTTCGCCCGCACCCTACACAGCAAGGGGCGAAGGATTGCAAATGGCGATGTGACCTCTGCTACAGCAACCAGTACAACACGTGCATTCATTCCAGTTCCCACCTGAATGGCAGCAGCAGTTTCAGCAGATTCATCCCTTTCAATTCCGGCCACAGCTACAACAGATGCAGCCTGTGCAATTCACCCCGCAATTGCAGCAACAAACACCACAGATACAGCCCGTTCAGTTCAGGCCACAGTTGCCACAACTGCAACAGCGGGCAGTACAGCCTGCAGCAGAGGAGCAGCCACCAGCACCGGCCATTCCACAACCATCACCGCAACTGCAACCAGAACAACCTGCAAATCACCCAGCAGAGAACATTAACCAGCACCACATAGCACCGATGAACAATACTTGTCCCCATTGTGGTGCAAAGTATTTCAGAGAAGAGCTTACCACCAGAAAACAGTACACAAGGTGCTGCCGCAATGGAGCTGTCAATCTACCTGCAATACAGTCTCCACGTGCACTGTTAATGTCTCTTTTCCTTGGCGATACAGAAGACATGGAAGACAATCGAAAGATTTTCTTTCCAAATTCCGTGAATACAATGCTACCATGGCAATGCCATCATGGACAGCAAACATACCACAACTTCCAGGCAGGGGGCTAGCCATGATAATAATACATGGCAGTGCATATCACAGGACAGGTATTTTCAATTCTGATCCTTCTCTATTTACTCTCATTGTTTTCTTACACATTAGTGTAATTATTTTACAATTTTTCGTTATTGCCTCTTCACTTTGTATTCACTGCCGGGTATTTCTCTCTAGCCCACATTCACCCATTGGAAGGACAGCAACCAAAATACGCCGAGCTATACATCATGGATACAGCGGAAGCTCTTGAGTACAGAACGAACAATCCCAACAATAGGGATCTGAACAAAGACACCATCAGGAAGCTCCAAGACCAACTTCTTGCAGTCACTCCGTAGGCTCCAGAATACAAGAACATTGGCGACAAACCGCAACAACAACAGCTACAGGCGACTGCAGCAAACGAGCCTGTTCTCACATTCGACATGGTCATAACATCGAGAGACAACCAGAATCACAGGTACCACAGCAATCTACAGCACAAAGGATGGTGCCGCACCAGATCCAAACGACAGAATCCTGCACACCCAGAGACCTGACAGCTACCTCATTGACCTCAAGGCAACCAATCCGACAGTCGAACCACTCACCTATCCGCTGCTGTTCGGAGAACAAGGTTGGTGTACAACCATTGCAAGACTGCCACCAATCCGTACCGTCAATCGTCCGGACCAAGCACAGCGGCATCAAACCGAGTAACTCTGAGCCAATTCTAAACGTACAGAATCCAAGTGCGCAACGATTTCTCAGCCCTTCACCTTTCAAGACTGCTTTTTCAACAGTACTTGGTTGACCCATTCACCAAGATAGAAGGCAATGACCTCACTTACATCAGATCTCATCAGGAAGATCTCAGAGTCGAGTCGCACAAAGGACTGATGGATCACCTCTACAGACGGGCTGAACACCAAAATCTGCTCGCTCAAGCCCACAATCCAGGTACCGCACAGCACGTTGATGTTGGCCGAGTCGTCATCTTACCATCCTCATTTACGGGCAGTCAGCGGACAGAATTCATCACACAACAGAACTACCAAGATGCCATGACAATTCTCAGAAAACATGGGAAGCCAGACATATTCCTCACATTCAAGGGGAATCCCAGCTGGCCAGACATCTTGGAAAATTTGCTACTGAACCAGAAGCCACAAGACCGACCAGACATTCTCACACGCATCTTTCACTTGAAATTCAAAGAACTCCTGTGTGACATAGTCGATCTCAACTTCTTTGGCAAAGTAATCGCATACGTCTACACGGTAGAATTTCAAAAACGTGGACTGCCGCAAACTCACATGATCCGCGAACACTGCATCGTCAAGAAACACATGATGCATGGACCGTGTGGAGTCCTCAATCCCTCATGCTTTGCAAGCAAGATGGGAAATGCACAAAAATGTTCCCAAAAGACCTCGCACATCAGACAGAACTCAATGTCAACGCCTACCCATTGTACGAAAGACGAGGTATGTCAACATTCATTGCATTTCAGACGTATAAGCTACATTTTCATTGAAATGCAGACAATAAGCATTTGCAATCCCTTTCTTGCAGGCCAAACAACTGGTCAACTCCTACAGCACAGAATTAACGACTCCTGGGTTGTGCCACACAATGTCAATCTCCTTCTCAACTTCGACTGTCACATCAATGTGGAAGTGTGCACAACTATCAAAAGTAGTACATCTTCAAGTACATCCACAAAAGCAATGACATGGTACACGTCAAAATCAGAGAGGGTCACGAAGAAGCAGACCCACAAAGAAACATTGTCCATCATGAGATACATCACTACCTCAATTCAAGATATGTCGGACCACACCAAGCCGTGTCCAAACTCATTCAATACAAGATCTACAACAAGAGTCACACAATAGTCCGACTTGCAATTCACCTATCGGACCATCACATACACAAGCCGTACACAGAAACAATGACAGCATGCTCATAGCTTACTTCAACCTCAACCAGAGGGAATGCAATGCTCGCCAGTACTTCTATCAAGAACTACCAGAGCACAATGGCAGCAACGCAAGCGTCAATTTCAAAAGGGCATCATGGGCAGAATATGCAAAAATCTACCTTCAGATGCTTAACGCTTTGCCCTCAGATTGATACTGCTGCCCAGAAAAGGAGCAACCTCCTTCAAAGACATTCGAACAGTTGACGGAGTCACGCACAACACGTTCAAGAATGCAGCAAGAGCAATGTCACTCTTGGAAGATGATGCAGACCACAGACGTTCCTTACGGGATGCAGTCATGATAGACATGCCTGCACAGATGAGACAATTGTTTGCAACACTCATCCTGTTTCAAACTCTGAGCAACATTCATGCTTCCTTCACAGAATTCCAAGAAAACACGGCAGAAGATTATGCAAGACACGATCAGCTGCAGGATGCAAATGCAACATTCTAGCAGCAACACATCCACATGTGTTGAGTTCACATAGTACCCGTGACAAAGTGGTCGATAGAAACCTGAAAAAACAAATTGAGCAAGATCGTGTATACATCTGCGAGCAACATTTTCATCAGGAGGAATTGTATCAATGTGAGTATTTCAGTATTTGAAAGTTTTAGTTATCAAATTAAAAATTTTCCTTTTTATTTTAAACTTGCTACTTCAAGCCTTTTCTTCGACCAAAGCTGTAAGCTGGTCTAGCTCTACTAGGGCTAGGCCAATGTGGTGTTTACCACACACAAGTACCTACCTGGCTACTTATCCTAACTTCAGGACCCTCATTTGTGTGTTGTCATCATTATATATAATTGGTTTTCTGCTTTTTGTTGTATGCAGATAATGATCGAAAAACACTGAAAGAAGGTGTCATTCCACATCTGTTGCTGCCGAAGAAAAGTATTTCAGCTTGAAATTGGATGTAAGCTTCAAAGAATTACCAAATGCATTTCTTATGACAAGAAATGGGGGTGAACATGCTATACCAAAGTGTGAAATACATGTGGATCAAGATTTAAACTTTTTTATTCGTGCATTTGGCTGGTTGTTGCCGAAAAACAATTATGCAATCAGGTGTTACGAAGGAAGCATGAAAATGTTTCTCTCACCATGCTGATAAAAGAAATTGAGAACTCTATTCTCTGCCCCGGTCTTGACATGACATTTTTAAGATAGGAAGGTTCAAGAAGTGATTTAAAAATACATGTGTTGCAATGCAAGCAGCTACAAATTAAAGTACAAGAAATGGAGAAAGAAATTGAAACGTCTCCAACACCCATCCGTCAAGAGCTTGGAGCTGACTTAATATCACTGTTTAGTGTCTGTGATCAGAGAAAAATACCTCAGTTCATGAAATTGTTCTGGGAGAACAGCAAAAATACCTTCAGCAAACATTGGCTCAGGTGCGGTATCACCCGATGGTTATCAAGTTTTGCCTGGCATTGGCTGCAAAATCCACTGCCACATATCGCGAGATTCGTCTAAATGAAAATGAGGGGTCAGGTATTTTGGCTCTGCCAAGTTTTCATACTTTACGTGATTATCAAAATCATGTCAGACCAACAAGAGGATTTAACCATCAAATAGTTGCTGATTTACAAAAGAAAACGTCAGGTTTCACTCCTGTAAAAAGATATATTGTAATCAGTTTTCATGAAATGAAGATTCAGGAAGACCTCCTTTGGGACAAAAATACAGGTGAATTGATTGATCGGTCTGCGAACACTTTCTTCCCAGACACATTTGCCTACTTTTTTCAGATGCAACACATCTCATGAGAACAGCAAGAAACAATCTTTTAAAGTCACACTGTGTTCATGCATCCAGGTTATTGTGGAACAATGGCTGTTATCTGCTCTGGAGTCATATACGTGAAATTTGCCAAGAAGACCTTGAGTGTGGATTGAAATTACTACCAAAGCTCAGCAATGATCATGTTAACCTCACACCATTCTCAGCAATGCGTGTTCATCTTGCTGTACAAATGTTAAGTTCAAGCATGGCTAAAGTTTTGAATGAATATGGTCTGAAAGAAGCAAAAGGCACATCTCATTTTTGTGAGAAAATTGATGTTTTTCAATTGCATGAATGTGAGAAGTACGGTAGAGCATAAGCAGAAGCAGAAGCCCTTCTTAGCACCATTTGAATCACTGCAAAACCCAAGATTTGTTTGGTTAGAAGATGAATTTTTGAAGTATTTTCAGAATTGGCAGAAATCAATAGAAGAAAGAGAAGAAAGAGAAGAAAGAAAAGGCAATTAAACAAAAGCACACAAGCAAGCCATGTTCTTATCAGGCCAAACCTATGAAGGTCTTCAGATCAACACCTATTCAATAATTGAGGCTGTCAAGTATCTTTTGGAAGCTGGTGTAAAGTATGTATTGACAGAACGTTTTGTCAAGACGACCTTGAAAATTATTTTGGCAAACCATGAGCCATAGGATGCCGAAGAGACAATCCAAACCTTTACAGTGTTGGATACAATGATATTATTATCAAAGCGCAATTCAGCATTGTTCCAATATCCGGGAATGTTAGCTCGAAAGGGGTAAAATGGAACACAATTTTAGAAGAGCCATAGACAAAACATAAAAAGTGTGCGAAAGGTGACTTGTAGATCATAAAGACATATTAGTGCTGTTGTTGTTTTTTATTTGTCATTTTGCATAGTACTAGCAATACAATTTAATGTCCTAAATCTTTACTTTAACTTGGTTGTTTTATTTTAGTTCTTAAAGCGCGTTTTTTTGTTGATTTTTTCTTTCTTTATGTTTTTCCTTTATATCCTTTGCTAATGAGTGTGAACGAATCCATATGAAGAGATAGATAACATGTTCAAAAAGATTCTTTGCTACTTCTTTGTCCACACTAAGCTTTGAAATTGTTGAAAGAGACACAATATTTGATTTGACAAGGGGGTCCATCATAGTGGCTTCAACAATTTGCTTGGCATTGATGCTTCTTACATTTTGTGTGGAGGAAGTGCTGCGAAAAATAACCTGTCCTTTTTTCAACAACTGAATGGCTTGTTCATTTGCTTTTAATAGCCTTCAAAATGTTAATGTATTGTTGGCTGACATCTGATTTGTTGTGCTTCTGATTTTTTATTTTGAAATATATTTTCTTCAAACAATATCCAGCCACATACTCCAATGCATCAATTTCTCTCTTTCTGGATATTTTGCCATCAATTGATTGATAGTTTCTTGACTTTCCTTGTCAACTGCGAATGCACATATTTTAGAAAGACAAAGATTTATCACCTCGGTGAGCAAGAGAATTGTCTCTTGCAGATCCAAAGGACTCAATAAACCTATACTTCCAGAGGCAAGTATCTGGTAAGAATTTGCAAAATATTTCTCAGCGTTCCCATTGAAATTGTCAATGGCAGCAGCTGATTTGTTCCTTAGCTCAATACATTTATCCAGTGAAATTTCCAATCACTTGAAATGTAATCTGTATAACTCTGAACAACACTCATCTGCAGATAGCTTCTTTAATGCTCTGTAAAAATAGAGCTTTCAATTCCAGAGGATGAATTTTGGCTGCCACCGCAGACTTGACCTGATTTTCTGATTCTTCCTCTTCTTTGACATCATGTTTACTCTTGCAATGACGTGCTAAACCATGCTTTGCCTTGTATGTTTTGGTACATTTACTGCATTGTATGATTGGCTGTTCATCCGCTACCTGAAAGTAAAATGAAACAACCATAAAAAAATTGGCACATCTTTGGTAAAAAGGTAATGACAAGATGAAATCAGTCGAACTTATGCTTTAACCGCAAAAAAGAAACTGCTAGCTCCTTTTACACTTTGTTGTAATTTATTGGTCTTGTTTTGTTAGGCCGGCTCACCAAACTTTACGGTATCTAAATGAGATTTTATCCATTTCATTAGCAGATTTATACATAATAGACACCTCTTCTCCAATGAATACAAGTTACTGCTGTATTTCAATGTATTCGTCAAACCAGTCATAGTCACAGAAGTCGAAGAACGCGTCTAAATCTTTGCCAACAACGAAGTCACCTGTTCTTTACTCCACCGTTAACAAATTTTATTGCACTCTCGTGTTGTTGTTGTTGTTGCTCATTCAACACCGTATTGCCAAACAAAAGACAACACAAAAGGCTATTGTTTGCTTCCGGACTATCTCTTTCTTATCACTATGAATGAACTCATTCTCCAAAGACTTCCAACACCCCAGAAACAGTACCTCAGCGTTGACACAGTTCAGAGAGATGATCCAGAAGAGGCTGCAGCATATCCCATGGAGTTTCTCAATGCACAGACTCCTGGTGGAATGCCTCTTCACTAGCTACAGCTGAAGGTATGCACACTATATTTCAAAATTTCTTTTAAATTTCCCTCGCCTTACTCTCCAACCTTACTCAATCTCATTCTCTTACAGGTTGCAGCTATAATCATTCTGCTCAGAAGCATCAACCCTGCAAAGGGACTTTGCAATTGAACATGTCTAATTGTCGGAGATCTCAAACAACACATCATAACCGCAGAGATAATCAAAACACAGAAGAAGGGCCTGTATGTTATGCTTCCATGCAATACTATGACCTGCCAAGATTCATCATTGCCAATTTCCATGGCAAGAAAGCAATTTCCAGTCAGACTTGCTTACTGCCTCACCATCAACAAAGCACAAGGACAATCCTTAACACAAGTGGGCATTTACTTTCCAGAACCTGTTTTTGCTCACGGAAAACTTTATGTTGCAATATCTAGAGCCAACGCATTCTCTGGTCTCAAGGTATTCACACCAAGCAACAAGAAAACAAAGAGCATTGTCTACAAAGAAGTCCTGTGAGATTTGCCACAGCAACACAACTCCAACAAAAGGTGTCTTCATACAGCTCAGGCAAAAGATCTGATGTTTTCATACAGCTCAGACAAACACCTGATGTCTTCATACAGCTCAGGCAAACACCTGATGTCTTCATACAGCTCAGGCAAAAGACCTGGATGTCTTCATGCAGCTCAGGCAAACATCTGATATCTTCATACGGCTCAGGCAAACACCTGATGTTTTCATACAGCTCAGGCAAAAGACCTGATGTCTTCATACAGCTCAGGAAAACACCTGGTGTCTCCATACAGCTCAGGCAAAAGACGTGGTGTCTTCATGCAGCTCGGGCAAACATCTGATGTCTTCATACAGCTCAGGCAAACACCTGATGCCTTGATACAGCTCAGGCAAAAGACCTGATGTCTTCATACAGCTCAGGCAGAGATCTGATGTCTTCATGCAGCTCAGGCAAAAGACCTGATGTCATGTCAGTTGTGTCGATGTTTCGCCATTTTCGCCATTTTTTTGGTTAACTTTTAGGACAGGGTCGAGCCAACTGTGACATCATAGTTGAGCCTAGTTGTGCCCCGTTCATTTTCCCGTACTGAAGCAACAAATTTGACATCGATTTTCTCTCACACGATGGGATCGATATTTGTTTTTTTCACTTTGATGATAAGAAACAGGTCGGCGCATTATGGCATTTGAGTTTGAAAGGCTTGCAATGAGTTTGCAGCTGTGGGGAGGAATTACAAAATTCTCATGTTGTGGCTGCTTGCTGTGCTCAGTGGCGGCGGCCGTAGGCCGTGCAATGTTAAAACTGTACGGGAACTGGACGGGGATCACAAGAAGAGCATCAAAACATGATTAAAGATTGTTAGATTAGATTTATGTATGAAACTGGAAAATATGCCATATCGATGTGTTTTGCTAGCCCATGGAAATACACCCGATAAATCAGAATTGCTTTATCAGGATGATCGCCCTAAAACCGTAAGGAGAAGGAGATGGATAGATTTCATCAATTCGCAACAACAGAAGAAATTCTATGGACGCACGCATTATCATGAATGAAATAAATCAAACAACAAAGCGTAATAATTTCGGTACAATAACGAAATTCATGTGTAGTAATAAAGAATCGTATTGCAGATTTTCTACACTTGCTGTTCCAAATGAAAACCGAATCTTTTCAGGCTTCTTCAAACCCCAAAGGTTTAGACTGACACGGATATGATGGCCTAAATTATATTGCGTACATTGAATTTTGATACACATTTTACTTCATCAGATACACAACAAAAAGATAATAATTCAGATCCAGTCAAATGCCCAGAAATTTTTCTTTCAATATTTCTTTTCTCTCAAATCTCTTCCATGGCTTTGAGCGAAAGAGTTCTCAGCCATAGGATCAAATGCATCTCAGGTTCTCCTTCATCGGTATCACTATCATCGGTCTGCTTTACTCTCTACGATACAATCAATCCTATCCCCTCGCCATCTTCGCATTCCTCGGCACTGCAATCCCTACTGTCATGAACTACTATCCGACTAACAATGTTAATTTATGGAAACTTTCTATTCAATTCTGATCACCAACATTGCACAGATACCCATGAATACACATAACGAGACAGACACGCCAAAGCGCAAACACTATTTATTATACTGAATGTAGGCCTACGCCTGCCGCCACTGAGCACAACAAGCAGGGACTACATGGTAATTCCTCCCCACAGCTACAATCTCATCGCAAGCCTTTCAAACTCAAATGCCATTATGCGCCGACCTGTTTCTTATCATCAAAGTCAAAAAAACAAATATCGAGCCCATCGTGTGAGAGAAAATCGCTGTCAGATTTGTTGCTTCACTACGGGAAAATGAACGGGGCACAACTAGGCTCAACTATGATGTCATAGTTGGCTCGACCCAGTCCTAAAAGTTAACCAAAAAAATGGCGAAAATAGCGAAACATCGACACTTCACCACGCTATAACTCGTTAACTATACGTCGGATTTAAAAAACATTTTCGGATCTAAAATCAGCAAAGAAAGTTTTATCGATATAAAGAATAAAAAAATAAGGTGTAGAGGCAATTTAAGGAAAGGGCAAAGATCGGGCGAGTTGTTCGTTAAATGTTTAAGAAACGACCGGCGGATGAAAATGGATGGGTTGATTTGGATTGTTAAAAAAAGGTTGAAAAAGTTAAATTAAAAAAAAAGGTCGGAAGGGTGGACGGTTTGTTAAATGTTTAAGGAAAGGATTGTGGATTAAAATGGATAGTGAGTTTTAGATTGATGTAAAGAAAAAATTGAATTAAAATAAAACAAGAAGCCGAACGGCTTCAACCCTGTAGCAATAGAATAGGAAATGATGTAGAAATACTGCAGAGCACTCAGAATTGTTTCAAGATACAAGTACAGTGGAATCTCGCTATAACGAACCCCGCTTATAACAAACTTCCCGCTATTACGAACTAAAACTCCGGTCCCTTGGATTCTGGGAAGTAAATAGTGTAAATGCTCCCTATATAACGAACCCTGGATATGACGAACTTTCGTTATTACGAACCAAACTTCCGATCCCCTGACCACAAATACCCTCGATATAGCGAATTTTGGAGAAAACTTTTCGCGAAGGGTGAAATTTTCAAGCTCAAGGGTGAAGTTTTTCAAGCTCAAAGGTGAAGTTTTTCAAGCTCTGGATGGACTTCAAACATCGAGCCTTTTTTGTTCGGAAATAAGGAACGAAATCGAAGAAGATCAATTCCATTTCGAAATTATGACGTAGCAATGAGAAACAACAAGGAACAAAGCATATCACTGATTTTTTTGTTCAACAGAACAGAAAGAAATAAAGGTAGATAAAATAAAAATAGTAATGAAAAAATTGACATCAAGTGGTAATATCGACTTTGCTTTGCGATGTTTCATTGTTAAACATGCTTGAGCGTTTTTCCTGTTGCAATCTATCAGAGCAATAACTGTTGTCATCCTGGAAACAGTTTTTTGGAATAATATAGTGTGCCACTTAAATGCGAATACTTGAGGGAGGGTCAAACAGACATTCTGGTCCATTTGTGTTTGGAATTCTTCATAAAAAATGTCCCTTCTGTACAACAAACTCCCGCTATTGCGAACTATTTTCCGGTCCCTACAGAGTTCGTTATAGCGGGATTCCACTGTAAAAACCAATAAATCAGGAAGACAAATCTTAATGAAAATATTCAATTTTTCCTATTTCTTTCTATTTTTCTATGATTGGTATACATCAACAGCAAATTTAATCCTCTTATCTTTTAATAATTTTTTCTATGCTGGGTATACAATTAGCAAAGGGTGCCTAAAAAATTTACAATCAAGTATCATAGTCGCTCAGGAGCAAGCTCCTAAAGGAAAGCTAAGAGTCACGATACTGTTTTGTTTCTGTTAAATAAGTCCATTTTGAAAATCCGTGTGGAATATATAAGTCCTGGATGCTTATCAAGGACTACTGTTGAAGTACTTTACTTGAAATGCCTTAAAGATAAAATTCAACTTACAGGGCAACTGGCCATACATACAGTTAGTACAGAAATCACAGAAAGTCTACTATTACGACCTGAGTTTGTAGGAAAGTCGACTTTTGTTTGGACCTAAATATAATTTGCTTTTTGCTAGACTAGGCCTGTCTCTACCCTGACTCCACAGGCACCGTTATGTATTTTAGGCCTATCTAGCTGTATATATATTTAAAATTAACTTGAATTCATCATTGGTAAATTAATTGACAACCAGATTTCATTGTAAGCGAAAAGCAGCAGGAAATTTAAATTTATACTCACAGCGTGTCTGTCCAACTTCGAAGAACTGAAGGCAAATCCACCATGGTTTGGTTGATCGTTGATTTGTTTGATTTGATCTGAATCCAATCATGCGCGTGTAATATGCAAAGAAAGCGCAAAGCCGCGGGAAAGCCTCAAAATCTATTGTTCTGGACGGGAAATGCACGTTTCCGACGGGAAATGCACGCTCCACTCCAGCTGGTTTTAAACACGTTATCAACTGAATTTGCTACCGTGAATAAATGAAGTGTTTTGGATGATATAAGCAGACACGAGTTAAAATTAAATTAAAATGCGAGAAATCATGAATGGAACAAAGTATGATTGTGGTGTAGAAAAGTTGATGGATGAAATAAAATATCATCATAGTGTATTGTTCATGGTAACTTTGTTCACTTTATTGATCACGTTTGTGTTTGGAGCGCATGGTTATTTTGTTTTAGCAAGATCTTGGGCGGAAATGAATGAGCGATATTGGGAAAAAAGAGAACGATTAGATGCACATGAAATTTGAATTGTAAAGTGTTAGGATGGAGGAATTAAGTGCAAGTGAATGTGTTGAAGCAGTAAGGGGCTTCGAGGAAGACGAAATTGATCCAGCAGAATGTGCATCGGTGGATTTCTAGTATTGGAAAAAATGAGGATTGAAATGAACGAAATACAGATGGAGAAGGAAAAAGATAAAAGAGAGAAATTGCTAGCTGAGAGAATTTAGAAATGAAAATGAAAAAAAGTAAAGAAAAGAAATATGTAAAAGGGAGTAAAAAAAGAGAAGAGAGTTAGTCAGATACGATGGAAATTGTAGAGAGCATACGAGATATGAATGTGAAGTTAGCCAAGTTTAAATGGCGCCGGCAGATAGAAAATGTGAAGGTTACGTATTTTGAAGGAGATGGAGGAAAGTTGAGTGAACTAGAAGATGAAATTGCAAAGCTGGAGTGTCTGAGAGAAAAGCGACTAGAAGAAGTAATGAAAGAAGAATGATTGATTGATGGACAGGTGAATGATTAACAGTTAGATTTACTTGGAAGTGTATATAAGTAACAGGCAAGGTGTATGTATTATTTGAAATTTTGAAATTGAAGGAGGGGGAGAAAGTAATCTAAAATTGAGGAAACTATGGGAATTACAAAGAGAAATAAATGCACTGTTGAAGATACAAATAAAAAACGTGTTGTTGATGAAAAAATTACCCAAAGTGGATGCTGATTGTGCAGCGATAATGGAAAAAAACGCATTGGAAATTGATTTGTTGTATGCGAGTGTCATATCCAGATTTGCATACAGAAGCGGAGGAATTTGCGGGAAAAGTGACTAAGATAAATGATGATTGTGTTGAAAAAGGGAAAGATGTCTGAAGAGGTTACAGAGATGATGCTGAGGGTCGAAGAAACGGCGGGGTTTGAAGATGCAAGATTGTTAAGAGGAGAATTTAGTAAATGGTATAAAGTATCTGTGAAAATGATGCTTGAAGATGATATTGAAGATCTGTTTGAAGAATTGACAAAGAAAATGGATGGGGTGTATAAATCATTGCCGCACATTAGAAATAGTGGTGGGGGAGAATGTTGGAGACAAGTATGGTGGTTGATAACGGTGTGGGATTCTGTCACATCGATTTTGGCGTGGGAGAAATTATTGGAGTTGGTGAGAAAGATAGGACGAGATGATGTTGCTGATATCATAAATGAATGTGTGAAGAAAGAAGAAGGGATGATGCCGTTTTCCTACTGGTTCCGCACATACATCTTGTTGATAATGTGGTGGGGAGACCCTGATGTGGACAAAGTGAAATAATTTCCGAAAAAGATGATGGGAGAAGAATTTTTTGAAGAGTTTGGAATGGGAGTTGACATGTATTTGCAAATCTTGGAGAAACAGAATGAAGGAAAAGATGGTGGAGTAAAATGTTCTAACATGATGGTCGATGTGATCGATAGTTGGATGAGGAAGAAAAAAGACGAAGCAAGAGTGAGCTCTGTAATGGAGATGTTAAGACAAATGGGAGAAGAAGAAGGACTAGAAAAATTATTGTTGTCGCAAAATTTTGATATCATTAACATGTATTCAATTTCGCGAGATAAGATATTGGAACAATGTTACCAGCACAAAGCTTAATAGTGATAGATGAGGTAATTGCATGTAAAATGAATGAAATGAAAGTAGAAGAATTAGATCGGAAAACTAAAATGTTATTGAGATTAGTTGATGAAATGAAAGAGAAAAACGAACAATTTGTAAGATCAATGTATAAATATTTTGATGACAGGAAAATGATAGATAAGAAATGGATTAGGGAAATTATAGCTGAAATAAATGTTGATGGAACAAATTGGGGAAGAGTGGTTGCTATTTTATGTTGTGTTCTATAATAGTAGAGGAAAAGAAGGAAAAGTCGGAAATGGCGAGAGAATGTTTGATTGAATTTATGCTAACAGTAGAACAAGATTGGGAACAGTTTATCAATTTATTTGCAAAAGATGAAGGATGGGGTGTAATAAAAGTTGTGGAAAATATAATCGAGTTTTTAATTAAAAAAAGGATAAAATAAAAGAATATTTAATCGTTGCAAAAAGTAGGAGTCAGCATTATGTTGAAAGAAGCAAATAAAGATGGTAGTAAAATATATGTATGATTTTATGTGCTCGGCCACAAGTAATGAGGCAATTTATAAGTTATATGAATACTTGAAGAAATTGCCAGAAGCAGATATTGTGAAACAGTTGTTGTATGTGGGTTGCAAAATTGGGATGGGTGAAGTCTTGATAAAATCAAGAGTGTGTGTAAGAATGAAGGGAGATGTGGGAAAGAAGGAATTGGAATGGTTGCAATATGTAAAAGAATATGAGGGAGGGAGATTGGAAAAGATGAAAAAGGTGATATTTGAAAGTCCCATAGCGAAAACAGATAAAGATGAAGAATGGGTTTCCGTGGTTACTCCGATGGCAGGAAGAAAGTGAATGTTATTGGGACCTAATGTAAAACGAGAGAAGAAGATGAAGAAAAAAGAAGCAGATGAAGGTTTTGATGAAGGTAGAGAACAAAAAAGTGAACTTGTGTGAAAGTGAATATTTTTTTGTAAATAACGAGAAATAATAGTAGATAAAAGAAGTTAAAAAGAGTATCGTTTAAAAAAAACAGGATGGTGAAATTTGTAACAGGTGCGAGTTCTTTGTATCTTTCTAATCAGGGCACGTATAATTTTTTAATGAAAAATAAGTGTGTGATGAATAGACAGGATTTATCAATAAAACGTTTGGAGTTAAAGAAAAAAAGGTCACTCCAGCGGATTTAAGAGAAAAAGTGTTGAAAAATAATTTAAAGGCGATTTTGAAATATAAAAAGAACAATAGAAGAAGATTGGCGATGATTCCATCGAATAATGGGTTAGTTGTTGGTGGAATAATTCTAATATAAGTAAATGGAAGGAAATGAGAACAGACCTTTGTTAACACAACATTAAGAGAATGAAGTAGAAAACGAAAGGAAAGATGGGGAGGTAGGGATTAATAATAAACATGTATTGATTCCATTACGAGATTACAAAAGATTGCAAGAAATTAAAGCATTAGATGTCCCAAATAATTATGAAGAAGAATTAAATCAACAGATAAAACAAATAAGTAACAATAAGAACATTTCGGCGGGGGGAAAAGGAGAGAAAATTAAAAGGCTTATTCAACAAGTGCCATTATTAAGAAATGTGTTCCAAGAAAAGAAAGAAAGATATTTGAAAGAAATATTGAATGGGGATGATGTGACAGATGTAAATGTAAGGATAGTAAATCAACTAAAACCTCCGCTTTACCATTTGTGAAAACGTTGAGACAAACTAAAGATATAAAGTTTGATAAAGAGGATAATACGCTTCATATGGGAGATGAATTTATTCCGGATGTTGGAAAAACGGATGAATTTGTGGAATATATTAATAACCCGCCGAAATTTATGAATATTCCAGTTGGTTTGATTTCGGTAGCTAAAAAATTAGTAGCGGAGGGAATGAATATAAATGTATTACCTCATGAATTACAAAGAAGAATTCCAATAGAAAGTAAAAAACCAATAAAACTAGAAAACGTAGAAAAGAGGGGAAGGGACAGATTAGGATCAGTTGCTAGTCAGACTGGAACACCAGAACTACCATCGTCAGCGCGCATTGCGAGACACGCATCAAGATTGGAGCAATTTTATTCTTCAAAACGAAGGTCAGAAGGAGCTAGACGAACGGAAAAGGAAACGCCATCATCAATTCGAAGTTCGCAACGGTTAGCAAAAATAAGAGAGAATTAATACGGCAATCCGGAATTTAGAAGGTGATAGTGATTCAGAGGGTCCTACCCATTCACCTATTGCAATGCGTACAAGAGCAAATTAACGTTTAAAGAGAAGGTTAGATAAAGATTTGGAAGGTCAAGGTTATAGTAATATTTCAAAAATGGTAGAACGCCAAGTGGAGCAATCACTGAAAAAAATATTAATGAGAGGAAGGTACCAACCATCAGCAGCGTATTCAGATGATTCGGTCTATGAGGATGAAGAGAACGATATGGGAGATAGAGGGAATTCTCGTCTTTTGCGAATGGTAGCAGTAAAATGTCCGAGAAAAATGGAGAGGGAGGTGTTGTACGCGCCACCGACAAAAGTGAGAGTGAATGAAAATAGAATTGCACAGGAAGTAGCCAAAGAGTTGAGTAAAACATACAAGAAGAAACAAGGAAAAAAGAAAAAACTTACATGGGATAGTTCCAGGGAGGAAAATACGTCAGGTAGTGAAAGTGAATCGGAAACAGAGTCGAGTGAGGATGATAAAAGTGAGTGTTTTGGAAAAAAAGCACTTAAATTGATGTTAAAAGCGGAGAAGAAAGATGGATTGAGGAAGTATAAGAAAGCTCAGGAAAAAATGATTGCAGACATTGAACGATTATTTAATGAATATAAAATAGCAGAGGAAAAAATGAATAAAATTAATGAGCAGAAAATCGTAAATGAAAAATTATCTGAATTATATAATACCCCGAGTTTTCCTGGTTCATTTTCTGGCTTGAATAAATTTTATACGTATGCAAAGAAGGAAATACCGAAATTATCAAGAACGCAGGTAATAGAATGGTCAAAGTCGAATATTACACATGGAGATTATAAACCAATAAAGAAGCAGTTTGTGCACCCACCAATAAAATCAGGTCAACAGGATTATTGCTGGGAAATTGATTTAATGGATGTTCAAAGCGATTGCATATTTCATCCTGACTTTAACAAAGGAATTAAATATCTATTTTGTTGTGTAGATCAATTTGATAAACATGCATGGGTGAGACCGATGGTGAATAAGTCCGGTCCATCTAGTGTGTTAGCTATGCAAAGTATATTTGATTCAACAGAATGTTGCCCAAAGTTGATAGGGGCGGAGAGAGGATTGGAATTTATTAATGCATCCTTTAAAACATTAATGACAAAGAACAATGTGAAATTAATATTTTTGAATGATGATCCAAAATGTGCTAGAGGGGAAAGATATAATAGAACGTTGAAGTTGAAACTAGTGCGCTATATGTAAGCGAAGAATTCTAAGAATTATTTGGATGTGTTGGATGAAATAGTAGAAAGTGTGAATAATTCCTATCATCGAATAATAGGAATGGCGCCTAATGAAGTAAATGTAAATAATTATGAAGAAGTACGGCAGAATTTACAAAAATACTGGAAACAACAAGAGGACAAAATTCCAGACTCGCGTAAACCGAGAAGTGAAGAGGAAGTGAAGAGAGGGAAAAAGAGAAAAGTAATGTCGAAATATAAAAAAGGGGCATACGTACGAATTGCACAAGCAAAAAAAGTGTTTAAAAGGGGGTTCCATAAACAATGGACAGATGAAATATTTATCATAGATAAAGTTGATTTGACATATACACCATTTGCATATTCATTGATTGATTTAGGTGGGTTACCAGTAGACGGAAAATTTTTTACGGATCAATAGCAAGAAGTAGTGTTTCCGGATAATTTTTCGCTTGCGTTACGCAAGCGAATCGGGAATACGGGAATTGGAGAGTGTTGGAAAAAAAGAAAACGTTCTAAATCAAAGTCATCTGGTGCTCCCACAAAGAAACAATACATTTCAATGCAACAAATAAATAAAGTAATAAAAACAGCAAGAGAAGAGAATACAAAACCAGAAATTATTCTTCTAAAGGCAATTACGCACGTAAAACACGCGTTAAAACCAAGACATTGGAGTGGAAACGGTTCAGATTTGAGCCTGGCTAAAGTGCATGTGAAAGTGAATAAATTACTAAAAATTCCAAAGAAAAAATTGAAGAAGCCAGTTAAAAAGAAAATAAGTAAAGTTCTCAAGTGATATCAAGCAATGTACGCGACAGCCCACAATTTTTTAAATCGGGATAAACTAGTGAATTATAAATTTTAAACAGTTTTTTGAAATTTAGATGAGAAAGGTTTTATATAAAGTCCCGATAAAAAAAATAAAGCACAAGTTGAGTGGTAAACATCAAAATGGGGTCTAACGAACCAGAAGGAGTGAGTGATGTACTTAAAGGAACAGAAGAAGATGGCGTGGATGAAAAATTTGGCGTTCGATACGAGAGAATATATGGATACCGATATTGAAGCACAAAATTTTCATCGAATAACCCCAATGAATGATCAACCAGGTCGAAGTCATTCGGATATTATTTTTTCTGTCCCAGCGCAAATCGGAAATTTCTATGATTTTAGTAAGAGCTACATAAAAATGAGTGTGAGATTAGTTCAGGCGGCGACAGGAGCAGCAATTCCTGCTAACAAAGCAGATAAGTTTATTCCCCTCAATAATACTCCTCATTCGATGTTTAAAAACGTAATTTTGCAAATCGGTTAAGCAATCATTGAATCACAAAACGGACACTCTCCGCAACAGGCATTTGCTGCCAATTTGTTTGAGCAACCGGTAACAGCACTGGGGAGTAGGTTGGAGACAGAGGATGGGTATTATTTAGATAATAATATTCCTCGAACGAAAAAAGGTGCTCGTGTGCCAGATTGGAATGCTCCAGTATTAGATGAGTATCAAGTAGAATACTGGGATGAGCAAAAACAAGACATCAAAAATTCAAATACTGAAGGGGTTAAACGAAATAGGTTGTGTAAAAAAAGTCAAACACAACATTTTGAATTCACACCTAAATTGAATTTATTTAAATCCACCCACTACACAGACGCAAACTTTCCATTAAAGCTTGTGTTCCAACGTGTTGATCAAAAATTGTAAAAATAGAGAACATAGTTAAAAAAGAAAAAGACTGGTTATTAATGCCAACCCCGATATATTGGAAAGCTGTATGGGTGTTAACAAAAGATATACATCTTTCAAAAGTGACTAGATTGAACATGTTAAATAATAGTGATTTTATATCAAAAATCGTGTTTTTAGATAGTTCAAAGGAAGAGAATAGGATAAATGAGAAAGAAAGGAGAGAAAATGACGAGGTAGGACGTGATAGAGATGATATCGATAAAGAATGACAAGTAAGCCACAAAAAATAGTTGTCATTTCGTCAGCAACTGCATCAGCGGAGGATAAAAATTTCAAATTGCGCGTGACATTAAATAAAAATCATTGGATGCAACAAAAGATTGGAAAATATGTTGTATCAAATGTATATTGCCAGGATATGAACAAGTGGACTATGCGCGACATATATGGGTGCAAAGAATAAGTTCACCATTTCAATCAACAAGTGATGTGTTTAAGAATAATTTTACTTAAAAATGTAGGATGTACCTCAAATATGTGGATGTACTTAAAAATAAGCATAAGTATAATTTGGTTTTTAATACGGACGGGTCAGGAACCGGTTGGATTGGGAATCAATTGCCGCGTATCCATCTAGAAAGAGATAGAGCATTGCAATGGAATAACGATGGAAGAAATTGGTCATTTGCCGATCTAAATACGTTTTTAAATAGACCGATAAATATTGATTTTGATTTTGTCAGTTGGAAAGATGGAAAAGGTGTATGGGAACAAGAATCCATAATATTTATCAAAACCATAACAGGTTCCCCTGATGTTTTTGATTTGGGATTTAAAGGAATGAACATTCAAAATGAAATGGGGTTTCATTCGAAGCAACAATTTATGACATGTAGAATGAGTAGAATGTTAATGGAGCTATTGGGAATGGATAATTGGACGTCAGACTATTTTCCCGAAGTGATTCAGGATTCAGGTCTATCTATGGAAATACACCACATGATTTTCTAAAGTATATAACGCAACATGCACCAAATACACGAAATGCATATTATGTCTTACATAGGAATTATGTAAAGGGATCGGATATAAATTTCGCTAACGATTATCTAGATATCTTGTTTTGGACAAATTTGGAACATAATGAAAATAGTATAGATCTGTATAATGAAGGATATCTAGCCCCAGCATATAAAGGATGTTCACGTGGAATTCCATTTTCGGTCGCATCGCATTTATTTAATAAACATGCAGAACCATTTTCATTAAATTGTGATTTAATTACATATAATTATGCAGCTGGTATATCAGTTCGATCATTGGCAAATATATTTATCGAATTTAAAGCGAATAATAAAACGACGTATAAAAATCAACTATTTGAGTTTAAGCAGTTAGCGTTCTCACTAGTTCAACAACGAGAATTTCAAACGTTTTGGTTGGGAATAACTCCAAATCGAGCAGATGAACAGGAGGATGATTCAAAGAAGATAATTATTGCACACAGTCGCAGAAAGTTATATGGGACAAGTATTATTTGTCTATATATTACTAGTGAAGTATAATGTTTGACCGAAGGTTGATTCAAGTAATAAATAAGCAAATTAAATTGTGTAACAAGAATGATGAGGTGATGTTTACATATAACTTCAATGGAAAATTGAAAGTCGCTGTAGAGAAAATATATTTTTCACGTGACTGCTTTAATAGATTGTTGGATATTTCAAGCAAGGAATTAGTGACACGAAATTTAATACATTTTCCTTGGGAATGGAGTAATTGTTTGATTAACGGAAAACAAGAAGTGAATTTAGTATCATTGTTAACAAATATGCATTTCAACCATTGTGATTATGTACATAAATTTGAAGATGAAAAAAGTGTTTATAAAGATCAACCGACACATTTAGATTTTAAAGAGTGTAATTATGTCAATGAACTTAAATGTACAATATATTTAAGAGATATTGCTAATAATATTATATTTCAACCTAATTGTTTTGCTGTAGAACTTATATTTGCTGATAATACAAGTACATTTGTCGATATGGTTATTTCAATGTTTGTAACAATGTCATTAGCTAGTGAAAATGCATTTATTTTACAAGGATATTATGACAGTGAAAATCCAAATTCCAATCTCACATTAATTGTATATGATTTTAAAGATCAACAAGAGTTGAAAAGTCTGCGTACTCCAATTGATGAAAATTATAATGTAGAAAATTGGATAGTGGAAATATATCTAGGTGCATGGAAGAGTCACAACAATGATTGGTCAGCGAACTTAATACGGCAGCAGGTTATGTTTGAAACAAGAAACGCAAATGATAGTAGTTATGTAAATCATTATTATAATGCGGTTACTAATAAAGATGTGAGAAAGCATGTGAAATATGAAATGAATTTTGCGAAACCAATGCCACCGATAATGCGTATTGATATAGCAAAAAATTTACAAAAGAGATTTGGGGAAGGAAAAACAATTACACTTCAGAATTTACTGAATGAAATCCGCGATTACAATGAATATAAAACAAGGAAAGAAATGTCAACCTGAAAGACATACACATTTACAGAAGCTATAAAATTTGCATTTAAACAATTTCCAGATGCGCAATCCAAAAAATTATTAAGCACATAATTTCAGGATGACCTATGGAAACAATCGTTTGCAATAGACTGGAAACTTGTGAGGAATACGAAAGAGGGAACAGAACGGGTGGAAATTAGTAATATTCCACCATATTGTATACACATCGCGAATGGGTCGCAGATGCTTCCATTCTGCGGATTTGATGTGTTAGATGTATCATTGGATGAACAGAAGGCTATAATTTGGAAACGATATGAACAAGCCTGCTTTAATAAAGGAGCTGTTTTAGGCAAAGTAGATCAATTATTTTGGTTTTCCTGGAAGGTTGTTCCACGAAGACAGGAGACCCCTATTCAAAAGTAGTAAAGACAATGTCAAAAAATGATAGTGTAATACATGCCGACCAATATTTTATATTTAGTAATAACGTACAAGGTCAATTTGTAGGAGATGAATCGGTTCCATTGTTAGATATAATCCCAGGGATTCGTTTAACTCCAAACATTCGTCAGGATTAGGTATCATATGAACCAGAAACATTACAATTTTGCGATTTAAAAGATCAGCAGGTAACTCGTTTTCATTGTACAATATTGGATTCGAAAGGGCGGAAAATTGTTGTAAAAGCATATGTGGATTTATTGTTTCACTTAATATAACTTATAAAAAGAAAAAAACAGTAATAAATGAATATAAATGGTATTGATACAAGAAATCATGAATAGTACATAAAAAATGTATTCTTGAGGAATTGTATCACCGGGTGGGATTTATTCTCATCCAAAAATTCCCGGCTTAACTGGACCGACTCCATCAAATAATGGATTTGAATGGTATAACGGTGGAATATTAAGTAAAAAATTACAGGGGAAGGGAATTTTATCGGCTGTAACAAGTGCTATTCAAAAAAAAGCAAAAGGTGCAATTGCCAGTGCAGGTAAGTCATTATTAACAAAAGCAAAACGAAAAACAGTTCAGCATGCGAGGAAAGGATTAAATAATTTGGTAACGCAAGCGAAAAAGAAAGCAATACGGGAATTGGAGAGTGTTGGAAAAAAAGAAAGCGTTCTAAATCAAAGTCATCTGGTGCTCCAGCAAAGAAACAATACATTTCAATGCAACAAATAAATAAAGTAATAAAAACACCAAGAGAAGAGAATAAAAAACCCGAAATTATTCTTCCAAAGGCAATTACGCACGTAAAACACGCGTTAAAACCAAGACATTGGAGTGTAAACGGTTCAAATTTGAACCTGGCTAAAGTGCATGCGAAAGTGAATAAATTACTAAAAATTCCAAATAAAAAATTGAAGAAGCCAGTTAAAAAGAAAATAAGTAAAATTCTCAAGAGATATCAAGCAATGTACGCCACAGCACACAATTTTCTAAATCGGGATAAACTAGCGAATTGTATATTTTAAACAGTTTTTTTAAATTTAGATGAGAAAGGTTTCATATAAAGTCCCGATAAAAAAATAAAGCACAAGTTGAGTGGTAAACATCAAAATGGGGTCTAACGAACAAGAAGGAGTGAGTGATGTACTTAAAGGAACAGAAGAAGATGGCGTGGATGAAAAATTGGCGTTCGATACGAGAGAATATATCGATACCGATATTCAAGCACAAAATTTTCATCGAATAACCCCAATGAATGATCAACCAGGTCGAAGTCATTCGGATATTATTTTTTCTGTCCCAGCGCAAATCAGAAATTTCTATGATTTAAGTAAGAGCTACATAAAAATGAGTGTGAGATTAGTTCAGGCGGCGACAGGAGCAGCAATTCCTGCTAACAAAGCAGATAAGTTTATTCCCCTCAATTATACTCCTCATTCGATGTTTAAAAACGTAATTTTGCAAATCTGTCAAGCAATCATTGAATCACAAAACGGACACTATCTGCAACAGGCATTTGCTGCCAATTTGTTTGAGCAACCGGTAACAGCACTGGGGAGTAGGTTGGAGACAGAGGATGGGTATTATTTAGATAATAATTTTACTCGGACGAAAAAAGGTGCTCGTGTGCCAGATTGGAATGCTCAAGTATTAGATGAGTATCAAGTAGAATACTGGGATGAGCAAAAACAAGACATCAAAAGTTCAAATACTGAAGGGGTTAAACGAAATAGGTTGTGTAACAAAAGTCAAACACAACATTTTGAATTCACACCCAAATTGAATTTATTTAAATCCATAGGTTAGCTAATCATGAACGGGGAGGAGATATGTAACATTTGGAAAAAAGATCCCGACATAAATGAAAGTTTTAAAGAAATTTTAACAGAAAATGAAATCAATATACTCATCGCAGATACTAAATTATTTCATGATTGGTTTGAAAATGTACTACACTGCGATTTTCCTATGTTGTTTATTCTGTTTTCACAAGATCGAGATAGTGAAATAGAAGGGGTTGGACATTGGTTGGTGGTGTATTTTGATGTTATAGGTCACTGCTATTTTTTTGATTCATACGGATTTAAACCAGACGTCACATTTCAACGATTTTGTTTTCGAATGATGCAACAAGCTCAACATCAATTTCCAAAAATACAAAAGAAATATGGAATAAATGAAATAGAGAGAGAAATTCAAGCACGGGATACAGATGTGTGTGGAGAATATTGTATTTACTTCTTACATGCAATTAGTACGTGTAAATGGCCAGGACAGGTATTATATGTTTTAGATAAATTATAAAAGGATAAATTTGGAAATTATGGACAATACTATATCAATGACCAGTTTGTAAAGGATTGGGTAGAAAGACATTATGATTATAAAGGTGTAAAATCTATCATCCCAAAATCGATATCGAAAATGAACATACGTCTCTTACTTGTGGGTAGTCATGCGTGCTCCTTCTTTCGCTAACTAATCCATGGCTTGATGAATAACAAGAAAATGACAGGTGATATATATACTAACATACCTACCTATCAATCAAAGTGACAAGATCCTGTCACTCAGATGTCCAATGGTTCGGTATGGATTCCGTCTTCTAATACCTCCCGTTTACAGTAAAATGACGTCAGAGCGAGTTTTTCCTGTTCATATTGCCACATCATCGCCAATTTGCGCTTTAAACCTCTATTCACAGCCATATGATGTTCATTTGTAGTGAGAGTATGTTCATATAAGGCCATTGGGTTTTGCGTAAATTGACCTTATTGGATTCCTTTCATAGAACATTTATAGAGCTGGTTTTCGTTATTCTCTACAACATATGTTTTGCTATTAAGGCTGATCATTTTTGTACCTGAAAAAGATAATACTATCCATGAACAATACTTTGATTGTTCAACATGTTCCATTTCCCCAAGTAGACGAACTAAACTCGTCAACTTTAAAAATGGCAGATATTGATTCGATGCTGTACATTATCTTTAATGCGAATGTACTCATCGTCAAATTCCATTTTGAATTTTCCCGGTGTTCGTTTTCCAAACGGACATGCATCGGTATCGGTCACGAAGAATTCCTTCTCCAATTCCCTGTATTTTGTAGTACCTTTTAATTCAGGTCGGATATTATCTTCAAACCGCTTTCCATTTGCGAAACAGATATACAAGCTATCTGTATCCATCTCGCACAACTCCCATGTCCCATCTTGTAAGACTATTTTAAAAAAATCATAATAGCACTCTACCATTCATATCTTAGCATATTGAAACACATTCCATCCTATATATCTTGCATGGTTTTCTATTATCTTTTTTTTGGAGTAATGATTTCCACAATGTCATTCTCCAAAATTTTCGCATCCAAGATATTTCCGATGTTGACATGGCGTGGCAGGTACTTCTTAGCTCCCAAATATGATACCAATCTTTGCTTGCCTTTATTAATAATGGTTATACCAAATGCGCTGTTCCCAACCAATTTTGATGTTTCAGCTTTGACCTGCGTGTCAGAATTGGAATCACCATTAACTCGATCTTGGGATATGCTATTAACAAAGGATTTAAAAATTTCCGCTCCACGGTACTGAATAAAACGATAGATGCGCGTAACCTCTAATCCATGCTGTAGGTACCATCGCAAAAAGGGTGTATTCATACCAATTTGTCGTCCGAAATACGATCCAATAAGAAGTTTGCGTGGTTGTTTCGAAATACCATGTTCTTCAACAACGTGCTGCATATAATCTCCGATATCTTTAAACTCGACATCTGCATTTTTGAAAATAGGTGTGAATTCTTTAAAATATTCTCACAAATGTTCTGGAACGTGAATGTCGATCTCTATAGCTCCAAAGGATCGATCATGCAAAATATCATCCAAAACTTCAGCTTCTGTGATTTCAACATTATTCCCATATCTAAGACGTTTGGAATTTATAACTTGCTGAATGTGGGGAGAATTACGCACAGCCATTCGCCAGTCACACTCTTTCATACGAACTACCGTATATCCTCTGTGACGGTAAAATGCACTCTTTGCTTCATCCAATGTGTGCAGGTTGTCCGGGGTAAGAATCGTCCTGTCTGCTGATACATCCAGTCTCTGCACATAGGATTTTACTGAACCGTTTTGAAGACATGTCTCACATGCATGCCAATAACATCCGTCAAATTCATAGACAGTCTTTGTCTCTTCATCCACTCCATCCGCGAAAATTTTGGAAAGTGCAAATTGATGTGGTAGAAAAAAGTTATCTTCCTCGTAAAGGCGGATTTACACGGTACAAGTTGGCTACAAGTTTTTTCGATATTGGACTGCAAACTTGAACTTGTATCGTGTAAATGCTCTAAAATTCTGTTCACGCCTGTTGTTTTGATTGACGTCAATCCTCCATCACAGTCGAAAAATTTCTGACTCGATGTCAAAAAGTTTTTCAGTTCACACCATTTTTTCAAAGAAGCCGCAAATCGCTACTTCATGTAAGGTTTGTTTTGATTCGGAAACTACAGATTTTGCAAATGAAAACTTAATTTTCGCAGCAAAATGGTTTTGTAAACGGCTAAAAGTTTATCTCGCGTGCGTCAACTTAAATTATCAGATTTATGAAGGAATTTATGACAAAATGTTAGCACCATAATTAATTAAATGCTCAAAACAAGCAACAACATTGCCCCATGCCATGAAACGCGTTCTGGGCCATAAAGATGGTTTGCAAATGTCTCTCAAACTGTTTCTACAGTCACATGCCTCCTGTTGTCCTTCAAATTTCGAATGGCCATGCCAAAAACATGTTAGAAATGGATAAACGTTAATTTGTCCAAAAGCATATTAGGCCCACCGCAATACATACAAGCAGCACCATAATCAGCAATAAAAATGCAAATAATATTGTAATAAGCCTTTTGATGGATAATGATCATTTTCATTATTTTATCATACCATAATTAGTAGTTGCGTATTTCGAATATTTAATTAATTACTGGTGCTAAAATTCTGTCATAAATTTCTTCATAAATCTGATAATTTAAGTTGACGCACGCGAGATAAACTTTTAGCCGTTTACAAAACCATTTTGCTGCGAAAATTGAGTTTTCCTTCTCAAAATCTGCAATTCCCGAATCAAAACAAACCTTACATGAAGTAGCGATTTGCGGCTTCTTTGAAAAAATGGTGTGAACTGAAAACTTTTTGACATCGAGTCAGAAATTTTTCGACTGTGATGGAGGATTAACGTCAATCAAAACAACAGGCGTGAACAGAATTTTAGAGCATTTACACGATACAAGTTCAAGTTTGCAGTCCAATATCGAAAAAACTTGTAGCCAACTTGTACCGTGTAAATCCGCCTTAACACGTTAACTTAAAACATTTTTCCTGATGTACAAAGGTATATTCCTCCTTATGTTCATTATTCTTGTAATCGATCCAGTCCAGGTATTCACCTGCCGAATTAGATTTGTTTCCACCAGGTCTAAACATTTCGGTTGTAATCAATTTTCGTTCTGTCATGGGTGAGTTTAACGGAGATTCATGCCATACAACAGCCTCGCTAACCAGCATTTTCTGTCCCAGACAATATAGATACAACGCACCAGCATCAAAACCCTGAACCCCCCCCCCCCTGCGACACTTCTCGAAAAAATAATTGATGGTCCACCAACAATATGCTGATTATAGAAATTGTTGACTTCTTTATTCGCTACATGTAATAATCGTTCTTTCGTATTGGATGCATACAGAATTTTACTAGCCAGAGACGGTAGGCTAACTCCATCCATAGTGAGATCTATCCCATATACAAAACACTCTGCTGCATACATTTGGCACGCTTTTAGATAGGGCTGAACATCCATGGTATTGTACCAGTGTAGATAGTCGCGCACCTCTCGCCAGCCACTTTCGTTCCATCTTTGTTGCAGTTGTCGATAATTTTCTCTACCAGTCAACGGGATGTTTTTCCACTTTAACATCTTTAGCGCATCCTTCTGTATTTCTTCATCGCTTTTACTATCTTTATCTTTAGCGCGTAATTCAGCTACCAATTCTGTAAAGCATTCATATTGAATATCCAATGTATTACGTTGTGACCGTAAACTTGACACAAAGGCATCAAATGGAGGGAGATGTTTGTCATGCAATCAATCAAAGGAATCTAAATATTTGTATGGGAAAAACGACTTTTCCTGGTCGACTTTAGCAAAGGCTTTAATAAAGGCATCTAAATTATATGATGGAGCTAAGAATGCGGACGTATCTCGAAAATTTAGTCTCCAACTCGGGAATGCGTTCAGGTTCTTTGCTGTGAGGGACACGGCTTTGTATTTGCTTCCTTGTTTGATTACATCTATATGCACATTTTCTTTCAACATCGAAGGAAAGAGATATTTCGCAATCAAGGGTAAATCATAGCCAGACGAATTAAAACCGAAAACTGGTAGAGTGTGACATTGTCTAAAGAGTTCCAAATATAAACGAAGTGCATCGCTATAAATCGTAAGCACTTCTATACGCTTTCGACGAGATTCTAATTTGTCATCAACATCGCTTTGTCTTTGCTTCTGTATTTCTTCTACCTGTTCCTTTGTTAACACATGCTGTAAACGGCTTGTTAACTTCTCGTATTTATCATCAGCTTGTCCGCTAATTTCGGAGAAATGATAGAATTTGGCTGTATCATAATTGAGCAAAATTTGCTTGTCCCAAAAGAAATCTCGTATGTTCTCGAACAACGAACAATATTTGGCAAATGCGCGTACACATTTTAATTTGGCAATCGTAATTAGATGAGAGATAAAAATTTTAATGAGTGCATTGGGATCTTCAGCACACGCAAAAGGAGTTTGTTTGTCTATTATTTCACCCCCTACATCTTTCAATTCATGTTCGAAACTCGTTGCAATGGCGTACGTCACAGGCACGTGGACTCTAAAGAAATTGTTTTTCTCATTTCCCCCCTCTAACACATCACGAACAAAATCTTTCTGTAACACTCTTTCACCAACATCATTGAAACACGTATAATCATCGACATTTTCTTCATCAAAAAATTCTCCATCAATAAACCCATCGTCCAAAAAGACATATTCTTTTCCGTAAAACAAATCATTTTCGGCTACTGGCTTCTTTACGTTCTAACTTTCAAAATCGAAAACAGCAATATCGTAATTGAATTAATAGTCATGACGATCTTTTTCATTGACAAACTCATGTTCCCACTTCAATTTATACGCTTTACTGATCTTTTGTAACAAGGGTTGATGACGTTCTATGAGTCCTTCTTTAAATCTATGTTGCGTTATTTTCTCTAATGTGCATGCTTTCTGGTGTCGAATCAATGAAGGAAGATGATAATAGATTTGTGCACATTCATCACAAATATACTTGGTGGTAAATGCTTTCAAACTTAAAATGGTACAAATGTCTTCTTTATAACATAACAAATCAAGCTTTAGATTTGTTTTATACTGCAATCTTCAATTATACACTTTCTTGACACCTTTCAATCCTTTAATTTCTTTTTCATCTTCATCATAATATTCGAATTCAGGTGTAAAAATGGAAATTTTAATACCATACATATATTCCATATGTACAACATGTTGTAGATTAAAACCGAAAAATTGGGGATCTTCAGCAAAGGCACAATAGTTCTTTATCATTTCATCTAAACTAGCTACCTCATCGTCCTCTTTGTACTCTAATAATCGCTCACGTAGTGCAATAAAAACACATGCGCTATTCGCTTGGGCTTTGTGTTTGTGTATGTTCACTGCATGCATGTTGATGGCGCGTGATTTTGTTATGCATTCCGGCAAATCATCTGTTGTATCTGTTGCCTTTCCAATCGAAAAATCATCGTGCCCTATATTCATAACGGACACGTGCATATTCGTGGCTCTTACTAACCCCCTTGTTGAATCTTTAAAATTATTCTTGATTATGTCAATCAAAGGTACTGAAGTTAACCGTTTCACCACTCTTTTCATATCCCTTTTTGTTTGCACTAAAAATTCGCTGTATTGGATATTAGTTGTATTGGAATCGGAATCCAAATCATCTCGTCTATACATTAAATTATAATCAGACACATAGAAATATCTGAATGCTTCAGTCTCTTTATTTTGAAGTAGGAACCCGAATGACACCACCATTCGCGCAGGAAGAACATTGTCAATTTCAGAAAAATATACGCCATACATTTTTTTTGATTTGATGATATAAATCTTCAAGAGCCAGTAAATGAAAATTAAATTTAAGAACGGTGTTATTCACTAATTGCAAATAGCAGTGCGGAGCGATAAGAGGCGCGTGTTGCTTATAACACTGAATCAATCGATCTTTTGTTTCTTCCGATAGACATTCCCCAAAACAATCTACATCCACATCCCAGGGTCAATATGCATAGAGGCAGTCGTTCCAAAAGCAACGAATGTGTGCGATAGACGGAAACGGCTGTGTGGTTATGTTTAATTCTTTATGTACAGCTATCCTATGCCTTTGCAACTCTGTTGTTGTAAGAAAATGATCAGCATTGCAGTGTTCACAGGCGAAATGCATTTGTTTCTTAGTGCCTTTATTAAAATTATGTTGTTCAAGATGATCTGATAGTTCCTGCATAGAATTACAGATACCACCACATCTAAGACAATTAAAATTATTCTCATGGTGTACAAACCTATGATTGTTAAGCGCACGTTTTGTTCCAAACTTTTGTCCGCAATCAGTACACTTATGTTTCTTTCTCACCCATCGATCTGAGCTTTCTTGATCTATTGGCTGATTCGCATCCTTCTTCGTCTTTGTGTTTCCTCTATGTTTCTTTAAAAAATGTGTCTCCAACGTTCGTTGTGTAACATTTTTCAGTCCGCAATATGAGCAAGCAAAACGTGAATGCTTTTCTGTTACATGTTTTCTTAAATCAACAACACGAGAAAAACCTTTATTACATTTAGTACATTTATGATTAAATTGTTCATGTTCCATTTCTTTATGCTTTATTAAATCCTGCCTCGTTGATAGAACCTTTCAACATGTTCCGCATTTGAAGTTTGCCCTTGGCTTCATCGTTTTCCTCCTCATACGAACATTCAGAAAAGTGAACTGTTAAATGTTTAACTCTCTATGAGCTTTTATATATTTTCACACAAGAATATCTGTCAATCATAACACACTACATCTGTCAATCATTGCTCTATTTTACACAATGTATGCACTTATTTCTTATAGTACGCCTGTAATTTTTTCATGGCTAGATTTTCATTTAAAAGAACTTTTCTAAAAACAGCTGGTAAATTTAACGATTTAATACTTAAAATCAACTGATAAAAATATATAGCCAGTTTTGATTCAATTCTGTTCAGGTCGTCATATAATCGACAAAACTGTACATCGTTTTTATTATGTAATAGAACATAATAAACTGCTCTGATAATCTTGCCTTTCTGAATCAATATTTTCTTTGCGTAGGATATTTGCTGCTTGATATACTTATTCTTTTTCATAAGTACTGTTATTTTTTTCTAGATATTCCCTGTTAACTCCTTTAAACGACAACATGTTATCGCCAGCACTTTTCCGAATAAATATCCTCTTTTTTACTTTGCAGCATTTTATATATCTTCGCGCATTTCCATGTTAGCTGTCACTCAAATAAAGTTGTCTGCGTTTCTACTGATTATTATCTATCGATTCTACTGATTTCTTTTGCACAATAAGTTTAGCAATGTCCAGCAATGAGTTCTCTTGTGATATCTGGCGTGCTTTTATCCACATCTGGTGTTCGGACGATTTGGAATTCGTGAAGGCAATCTGTTTCCCTTCCTTATCAATCAGAACAGGTGCAATTTCTCCAACAAACGTTGGAAAATTGTCCTGTAACCATTGTGCATCGTTTGTTATAAATAACAAATCAAACAGTTTGCACAAATCTTCTGATGTGAGCAACACTCGCTTCATCGAGCTCAGTAAATCTGTCGTTGTATTACGACGTTGTATCAGAATTTGGACATCTACTTTGTTTCCTTCATTTATCACTACCTGAACCAATGCTTCATCTACATATTTTGCTCCGTCAGCTAACGTGAACTCTCTTGACAATGGTTCTTTGAAGACCATTGTTCCAATAGTCCAACCCTGCGCTGCTATTATTTGCAAACTATGCATCATCTCTCCAACATCCTCATATTTCAACCGAAATCCCAATATTTTCATGCGGGATTTGTTGACCAAACCCACCAGTTTCTTCATTTTACCCTTCGTTAGGTGAATCTCTGTTAGCTGCCCTTTGTGGTATATCCATTCTTTATCTCGCAGCTTGTCAAAGCTTTCGGGTGGCACAAGGCAATTTTTCTCCACGACAAGTCTTTGCTCTTGGATTACCAAATCTTTTGTCGAACCATCACGGAATTGATCCTTCTTTTTTACCACGACCAACTCTAGAGCTCTGACTTCGTTCTTTTGCCCTGGTGTACAGTTTAACTGGTATCGAGAACAAATCTCAATACTTGTTTCATTAGAACACGATGCGTTTCCATAACTTGCCATGTTGCTAGTTTTTAGAGATGTACACAAGAGATAACCCAAATGTGAATGAACAAACCTCAGTTTGCAACACTTTTATATACTTTCAATTGACAATGATTCACAGCTTTACTGACCTTTAACCCTATTCTACATTTATTTATTTTTCTTTAATATTCCTATAATTCGTTTATGGCAGTTGCCGTATGGTTTATGGTGATGCGCACTATTTGGTGGATAAGTTGTCTTACTAATAACTCTAAAGCTTTTCAGTTTTCGTGCATATTTCTTTCTGTCTTTCCTCTACTTCTTTTTTTTCCCAGATGAACGCAGCAGCGCAAAATTCATAAAAGCCACAGTTTACAGTTTCACTCTTGCTTATTTATTATATCCGCAACCTCTTCAATTGCAGAAAGGAGTTCCCATCTATTTCTCAAACCGTTTTCAATCCACTTTACACAATCACCCCTTTGTTTTGTTAACACTTATGTACCATCCGTTGAAATCACCAAAATTACCTTGTCCCCTAAAAAAAAATGACCCGCAACCACTTTTATATTTAAAACCGTTTGTTTTGATGCCCACTGTTTCAATTCTGCATCTATCCCTTCTGCCGATTCTTTATCGCTAACTGTCACCTTTATACAGCGAAGACATTCCATGTTTTCTTTCCGTCTAGTTGTTTATTGCTATCTTTGATTATTATATATCTTTTTTTCATATCCTTTTTTTAAAACCCCTTATTTCCTTATTACAAGTTGTCCATCAGGTTGTTGAATCAATGTTAACCCACCTCCTACAAAAGCTTTTCGCACTAGTTCTTTTGTCGTCTTCGAAAATGGATTGAACTTTATTTTTCCCGTCCCCACCATTGATTTCACTCTAGTCATCTTTTTTTTCTTTTAGCTTGAAACGATGACCTTTTTCCAAACAATATTTTTGCTTTAAAATATTTCATTTTTTTCTTCTCTTACGTCGTTTTCCCGTTTTTTCCTTATATTTCAAAATTTCTCTCATAAGCAATCTCATATTAATTTTTCCTCTACCTCCTTAATTAGTTAGTGCAGCGTCTGCAGTTGCTGACCCCCCTGCTTGTAGTGATCCTTTTCCTAATTCGATTGCGGCTCGTTTTGCTACTGCTTCCGCTCCAGCTTTTAGTGCAGCTCGTGTAAGTCCTCTCGCTGCTAATCGACCAGCAACAGCTCCTATTCTTACTTCTTTTCCCCATTCTTATTTTTTATAGGCTTTCCGTTTTTCCCTTTTCTTTTTTTTATCATGTTTTTCTTTTTTGATTTATTTAATGTTCGTCCAAACCCTGTCACATCACTAAATGTCTTGACTCTTTTTCCTTTTAGCCCTACTAGTCGCAAAAAGCGTTTTTTTTCTTTTTTTGTGCCATGATCTAACCCAAATAGACTATACGCTGCAACGGTACTTCCTCCAGCACCCCCTTTTTTTTCTTATATTTACGACCTTCTTCTCTGCACTTTAAAATTCCTGACATGATTTTTTTCATCCTCACTTTATTTATCAAATTTATCAAATATTTTATCTTTTTTTCTTCTCCCGGTTTAAAATTCATCAACACATTTGGAAATTTCTCATTATTATTATTGAAATATTTTTGGATTTTTTTGAATTACTCTCTCCCTTCTTGCTTTTCGAAGGTCATTTGCTGACAAAGAACCGCCAATTGACTTTTGTGTCTTTCATTGTTAAATACTACTTGATAATCTGCATTTGTCGCTATCTCCTTTGTTATTTTTCCTTGTGGGAATGGCGATTGCCATAAAATAAAAACTGTAACTGTTTTATGATGTGAACCTTTTGGGAATAATTGTGACACATCTGTATCGTTTCTCATTTCCGTCATTAAATCATCTAGGACTATTATACAATTCTTCGCGTTTTCTAGTTTTTCTTTATCTAACCCTTTAATGAATTCCACATGTTTTTCACCAAAATCACGTCGTAATCTTTCAAACACTTGCGTTTGCTCTATCCCATAAAACAACATCATTTGTTTCTTCTTTCCACTTTTCCAAGAGTTTTATTACCCAATAGGTTTTGCCACACCCTGATTTATCTGTTAATAACAGGGTAAATGGATTCTTCAATGTTATATCTATCACCTCCGGCATTTCATTTAAAATTGAATTTACTTCAGCGTACAACCTTTCCATCCGAATATCATTTATTAACCTATTCTCATCATCATCTGCTTTCCGTTGTTTACTTTGTTGCAGTTTACTCAATAAAAAACGATTTTCATCATCACTATTTTCATCATCATCATTTTCATCCTGTATATGGTATATATCGTTTACATACCGTTTCTTCGACATTTTGAATATAGTATCACTAGATACTTAATATATACGTAAAAAATAACGTAAAAATTCATTTTCATCACAATTCGTGTTCTAGCTGTGCTCTGTGACTGGTGATGATAGCGGAGGAGTTGTCACATTTGTCGCTACACTTTGCATGAAACGCAATGTGTGTGAAGCATACATCCTTCCCTTCAAATAAAAATGTATCGTCACTTCTCCTTCTGGATGTACCGTTATGAACCCAAAGCTATGCTTGCATGGATCTCTCTCCGGTTCTCTAACTGTCTTGTATTCCCACTTCTCCAGCTTTTTCAATATTTCCAATAATTTCGGAAAATTCCCAATTTCATCTATTGCTGACCATGCTTGCCCAATGTCAACCAGACCTGGCTCTTCTACTTGCTGTTTATCCGCATTAAAGATGTACTCCTCCGACCCTCCATCGTCTCTTCTTTTATTCACATAACTTAGTGTATTATTTGAATCACACACCGCCAATTCTTTAATGCGTCTATCTGTTTGATATCCCCTTATTGCATGTCTCACCTCTTCCTCAGTTCGCTTTTGTTCGTAATATACTCGTACATTTGCCATTTTGTTTCTGTTGATTTCTCCTCGCTCTCGCACACCTGATATCCTATTTATGATTGACATTTCGCATGTTGTTTCTGTCAATCATTCTTTCTTTTCCTTTTTTTCGTCGACTCATTCAAAAATTGCATTATTCATGCAATGTTTCTTCATCTACGTCACTATCCCGCTTTCGTTTCATTGGCTCTTTTTCAAACACATCTACTATGTCTTCTTCTACCACTTCCTCATCAAACATTTGATCAATTATCTCTCGATCTGGCACTATTTCTGCATATACGATCTCTTTCATCACAGACGTTACTTGCCTTCGTTCGACTTCTGAATACTTTCTATTCAAAATGGCATTAATGTCCGTGATTTTTTTTTGAATCAAGGATTCTTGCTTCATTTCATTTCCTACTCTCTCTACATCCTCCATTCTCATCATTTGATCATTTGCAACCCCGATATTTGTAGAACGAATCACTAATAATTCTATTAGAGCTTCTTTTAAGTGTTTATCTAATACACTTCTCTCATCTATGTCCTCCTGATTCGTTTTGGCGTCTGTAAAATAACGAACATTGTTCATTTTTTGTAACAGTGCATTCGTTTCCACAATTTCAAAATCTGTATTTTGAAAAAAGAACTTCAATTTGCTCAATTGCGCATTGGTCGGAAAAAACATCTTTGTACAAAATTAGCCTGTATCATCCGCATCATTCTCTATCAGTTTTTTTTTCATATTTTTTTCATACTGTTCTAACATTGTCTTTACGTCCATCACCTTCTCCTTATTTCTTAATATGTCCTGAATTTCTTCAAACTCTCATTCATACATACACATTCCAAACTTGCTCATAAAACTCTGAAATCCTAGTTGATATTTCAAACACGATTCACTAACTTGAATTTTTATTTAACGCTTACTTTCCCCGTTGGTTCTCTTTGTAAATGTAGCGTTTAGGATTCGCAGAGAGAAGAACAAGCACAAAACGACAACCGTTCGAAGCAGTAACTGTATAATTCTGATTCTTTAACGCTCAGCTCCAAGTTATATATTGACTCAAGGTACAAGGTTCAATTCTAATTCCTATATATATTATAAGGCTGCTGAGGAAGGTATTAAAGTAAATAAGAAGAAGATATTAAGTGTTATAAGAAAATATCAAGTGTCATTAAGTGCCGGCCTTATTGGCGGCAATATTACAAGAAATGCCGCAATCTATAATAGCGGCACGCTACACCATCACCCCCTTAATTTAGTTATAAAGAAGTTCTCCAAACCTCAACGGCGGATTTTGCCTCAGTCGTGCGGGTCGAGTGCGGTCATTAGAAGGGTGCGCAGGGTTTCTGCGCACAGGGCTACCCGCCGGGATACCTGGGACAGGCTCAGGGTTCGAAACAAACAAGGGTGTGTTTTCCTCTTCAATAGCAGGTTCCCCAACCACAACTTGATTTTCTGCCGACTCAGTTACTGGGCAGTGCGGCTCACCTCGCCCGGATGGCACAACACTGACCTTAAGATTATCATGATGAACTACCTTAGTTTTACTGTCTGCGCAACGTATCCAATAATTCACCCCCTGGTTGTCAAGAATTTCGTACGGGCCGAGCCACCTTTTCCCAAACTTCCACATTTTGGGGCGACGCAGCCGTACGGAACTACCGACTGGATGTGGATGCCATTCAGCTACACGGCGATCGTAATAATTTTTCTGCCTAGCACGACTTTGATCTAAGTTATGTTGCGCAGTCCGCTTGATACTCTGCAGCTTTTGCCTTATTGTCTGCGAATATTCAGATTGATCAGAAGGGTTTTTAGTGGTAAGCTAAGATCTAATTCTAGCGGTGTGCGCGCTTCGCGACCGAAAACCAGTTCGTATGGACTAAGCCCAGTAGATTCGTGAACGCTCGTGTTATAAGCGTAAGCTACAAGACTTACCCAAATATCCCAGTCATCCTTATGGGCAGACGCAATAGACGTGAGCATGTCTTGAATAGTGCGGTTCTGACGCTCAACCTGCCCGTCACACTGCGGAAGATAGGCAGTAGTGTGTGATTTATGCGTGCCCATTATATCGCAAATTTCCTGCATAAGGTGACTTTCAAAACTGCGGCCTTGGTCGGAATGAATAATAGTTGGCGGACCAAATCGACTGAAAACGCGAAAAACTAAAATTTCGGCTACGGTGCGTGCTTTTTGATTGGGCGTGGGAAATATTTCGCACCACTTAGTGAAATGGCCCATAACTACGAGTAGATGTTTATTACCCCTAGCGGTTTCAGGGAGTGGCCCCATATAGTCCATGGCCCAAAATACAAAAGGCTCACTCACGGTTAAAGGCTGCATGGGTGCAGGATTACGACTAAAGTCGGATTTATTTTGCGCACAAGTTTGGCAAGAACGAACAAAATTGACAATGTGTTGTTTCATCATAGGCCAGAAAAAACGGTTTTTGGTGCGTAGAATAGTTTGCTTAATGCCTAGATGACCAGAAAGTTGGTTGCTATGAATACCGTGCAGCACCGATGGAATCAATTCAGTTGGAATGACAAACGAGTACTCTGGTAACAATTGCTTTTCATGCGGACTTTTAACGAGCAACCCGTTTACAATATGCCAGGTGTCCCAGCAATGCCAAAAGGCTTTTAATACAGGGTCACTACGCCAAGCAAATAGCGGTGGTTTTGGCAGTTTTGCTAACTTCAAATCAATTATAATGTTTAAGCGACTATCGCTACGCTGTGTGTCAAAAAGATTATAAGACAGCGAAGCAGTAGTGGCGCAAGTAGGAACCGAGTTTTTAGGCTTTTCGGGCAAAAACCGCGACAAGGCATCAGCGTTAGCGTTTGCGGAACCGAGCCTATGCTTGATATCAAAAGTATATGTGCTTTAATAGTGTTAAATGCGGTTTGTTGTAATTGACCCCATGAAAACTTGACGGATTTTTTAGTAAGCGCAACAAGCGGGGCGGTTACGGTAGCAAAATGCGGAATAAAGCGGCGATAATACCCTGCTAACCCTAGAAATGATCGGACCTGCTCTACGTTAGTAGGATTGGAAAGCTGTGAAACAGCTTCCAGTTTTTTGGGATCAGTGTGTATACCCTGCGCGGAAACTATGTGACCAAGAAATAATACACTAGCCGCACCAAAATGACACTTAGTGGCTTTAACGCGCAAATTATGCTGGCGGAAACGAGACAATACTAAGGCTAACCGCTCGCAGTGTTGGTCTATGCTAGAAGACGGTATGATGACATCATCAAAATAACATAAACATGTATCATATGTTAGTCCTGACAAAACAATTTCAATCGCTCGTTGAAACGTTGCACACCCCCCAGAAACACCAAAGGAAAGACGGAGAAATTCCCATAAGCCGTCAGGCGTAATAAAAGCGGTCTTTTCGCGGTCTTGCGGATCAACGCTAATCTGCCAATAGCCAGAACGTAAATCTAAAGTATAAAAATGCACAAGCCGTGCAGTGCATCTAATAGATCATCAACCCTAGGCAACGGATGCGCATCTTTCTTGGTGACAGAATTAAGCTTGCGATAATCTATGCAAAAACGATAGCTACCATCCTTCTTTTTTACAAGCACAATAGGGGAGGCCCACGGACTTTTACTCGGTTGGAATACCCCCTGGTCAAGCATGTCCTGAATCTGTTTTCTAGTTTCCTTGCGAAATGCGTACGGAAGGCGGCGGGGGTATTGTCTAATTGAGTGAGCAACCCCAGTATTTATCTGGTGTTCAATAACATCAGTATGGCCTAGATTTTCAGCAAAAACATCAGAAAACGCGAGCAGCGTATTTAATATCGTTTGTCGGTCGGCAGAGCTAAGATCTTTGCTTAATGCATTTTCAATATCGCCCCGAAGTTTATTTTTGGCTTCTACAGAAGAAAGTACCGGATATAACGGTTGATTGGCGGTATCACAAGGCATTTCATCAACGGGACAAAATTGACAAATACTCTGACCTGTTTGCAACTCGATATCAAAACTTGACGTATTCATTAAACGGATCGGCACATTACATGACTGCGCTTGACATATTAAATAAGCCGGTAAAACATGTTGTGGTAACTTAGAATCAGAATCAAAAGGTGAAAGCATGCCTAATTGATCGCGAGCGCCGCGCTGAATTTTGCCGCTAGCTAAAATTTCAGTACGTGCTGGAATGCAAACACTGTTAACTAACTCTACATTAACAAAACTCCTATTCGTAGACTGGATCAGACAACACAATTCTGGTGCACTAGCTGGGTTCTCCTGTTTATCTGTAAGGGGAACTAAGGGTGTGGACCCATGCTCACCCTCTAAAGAATAAGTGCCATTTGTTTTATATGACAACTGTAGGCCATTGCCTGTTAAGAAATCCCAACCTAATATGCATTGTAACGGTTGAATTAATTGAGATGAAATTAAAAATTCACCTGAGTAGGAGTGCTGATGAACACTAGCAAAAGACAAATTAAACCGAGCTGAGCCATCAACAGGCAAAGGCTGGCCAGTAACACCTACACAGTTTAAGTCGACTGGATCAAGCGGCGGTGAGGACTGCAAGTTTTGGAAAACACCCTTGCTAATAAACGATTTCATTGAGCCTGTATTAATTAAGGCACTAACTGTAGACCCATTCAAAAAACATTGGACAAGGGGCTGAGAGCTCAAGGGAAAACTAGAGGCCAAGACAAAAACATTGGGGTGACCGTCAATACAGCCCTTTACTGAGGCACTCCGTTGAAGTTTAAAGAACGTGCAGAAGAAGAAGAAGATACTGCATTACCTACATTACCAACAGATACTGAATTACGACTTACATTTGTAGAAGCTAATGGCCTAGGCAAGGTTTCTTGAGTAGCATTGCGGTGGTCGGCGTTCACAAAGTTGTTGGCACACTGGTCACGGCTATGTCCCCATCCATGGCACAACGAACAGTTAACATCCCATGGACACTCTCGAGCAAAATGTCCCACTTGGTTGCAGTTGAAACAAAGGCATGGAGCACGACTGTTGCTGGTGTCTTGGGACGGCCATCTTGATCTCGGTGTTGCATTTTGCTGACATGGCTGTTGTTGTTGCTGAGAAACAGCAGCCTGAAGCTTTTCTTGATTTTGCGTCACGTTTGCAATGGCGGCAGTCAAACTTGTGATGGCGTCTCGAAAATCATCCGGCGGAGCAGCATTGGGCACAGCACTGGTGCTCAAGACAGGCGACTCGTCCCGGCAAAAGAGATGAACGGCTCGGTAACGTTCGATGAACTCACGCATGTCTTGCAGTGACGGCGTAGGGTTGCCATCTAGCAGACGCAGACGAATATCGTGCGGCAAACTTTTCATAAATTGCCGCGCCAGAAGAGCAGCATGTGCGTCGTCGGACAAATCAGGCTCGGCTTTGCGTAGAAGATCTTCAAGATCCCACAGCAACAAATTCGGGTCTTCTGTGGGTCGCAACTTTCGGCAGTCAAACTCAGCGTAGAACAATTCACAGCTCACGACTGGACACAGTGCTTTCTTGAGATGTGCCGACAACGTAGCATAGCTTTCCTTTTGCTCAGCGACAAGACCATGGAAATGAGCAGCAGCCGGTCCCTTCAGAAAAGCAGGCAATTTCTTCAGTTTATCTTCATCCTTCCATCCATTAGCAGAAGCACAGCACTCAAAATTACGAAGCCATGCCACAAAATCACCAGATTCGAAATTCTCAGGAATAATAGAAACAGACATCGTCGAGTACAGCTTGGATCTTCAGCTCTAGCTCCTGTCACCAGATGTAGCGTTTAGGATTCGCAGAGAGAAGAACAAGCACAAAACGACAACCGTTCAAAGCAGTAACTGTATAATTCTGATTCTTTAACGCTCAGCTCCAAGTTATATATTTACTCAAGGTACAAGGTTGAATTCTAATTCATATACATATTATAAGGCTGCCGAGGAAGGTATTAAAAGTAAATAAGAAGAAGATATTAAGTGTTATAAGAAAATATCAAGTGTCATTAAGTGCCGGCCTTATTGGCGGCAATATTACAAGAAATGCCGCAATCTACAATAGCGGCACGCTACATAAACATCAACAGTTTATAAAACTTCCAGGTGGAAACATAAACTGAATCTGTCCCAGCTCCAGACCTCTTGCTTCCCTCAACTCTCTTATCTTCTCGGTCAAAAATTGTTTTAAGTTTATGCCATTGTGATTTGATATCTTCAGATGAACGATTAGGCAGCTGATTTTCAAGCTTTCTCATTGCGATTTCTTTCTTATCTCTATCTCTATACTCACTCAGATGGTGGTTCCAAAGATATTGATTTCCTTTGTAAAAATCTGCTATAGTTTCTACCTCATCATCAGTCCACTCTTTATCTTCTTTAGACTGCAAATTGTTGAATACTTCTTCTTTCAAAAACTCCATTTGTTTAAAAAATGTCCATTTCGAGGCATAGCTTTTATCCTCCTGCATTCTCTTCACCTCACGCACCATGGATGTCCTAAGACTATGCATATGTTTTTTTCATATCTTCCATGGATATTTTGAAGCGGGACATCAGTGCTTTCGAAGCCTCTACCTTTTTAAGCTTGTTCTTGTAAACAGCAAGACTGGTATTCCACAAACAAGGATAACTTTGAAATGCTTCGATAAATAGCTTCTTTTCTTTATCGTCCAGTTTTCCTGGGGCGTCTATCTGTTGTTCGGTCATTGTGTTTCCTTTATTAGCTTCATCTCTTGCAGTTTCCTCGATTTCAATTCTACTACTTTTAACAAACACGCCAACTTCGCTTGCCGCCATCTTGGACAGAGTGTTCATGCTGATTTGCACATGTGCGCATGCGCTATTGAATAAAATTTCTTAAAAATTGCGAGAAAAGCTGCTGAAGGGTGATACACTGTGCAATGGTGATGCAAATTGCTGCAATGCATTGCGAAAAGTAGACTTGAGTTATTCTCTGTGCAACGTTGCGCGCATGAAAAAAGTTGCAAAACAACCCCTGTTACACTGTGCAATTTTATCAGCAACCTGTCTCGCAATGCATTGCGAGACAGGTTGCTGAAAAGATTGCCTAGCGTAACAGGGCCTTTATACATGTAGGATTAGTTGAATTGGGACCAAGATTCTTCACCAGACTCTTTAATGTATTGTTATAGTGCTCTAAAGCAAGGTCTAGTGGGATATTCCCTCCATGCCCAAATGAACCTTTATGGAATCTATTCCAAGTAAGACGGTGAGCATCCTTTGGTGAAAGAACACAGGTGACTTGACAAATGAGATATAAAGTTTCCAGGGCATACTTTTTGCTCCGAACACCATCATTTCTTAAATAAGGAAGCATAAACTTCCAGCAACGGATTACTCGCTCACCATCACCCTGTGAAATAGCATCGAAAAAATTCTGGACAACCATTCCCACATCCATTAGAGAACATTGGTAGTTAAAGACGTCATCTTCTTTGCTGACTACAGGCTGAACATCAAGCTCCTTGTGCAAACCTTGTACCCTCTCATGGGTGATTCGTCTCTTTCCATCAAACTTAAACGACTGGTGGCATCCTTGGTGCCTACACTTATACCCTTGGTGGTCTTTCTTGTTTGTTGTGCTGAGCCAGTCTTCATATAATTGCCATTGCAAAATATGTAATTTCTTTTCTTTTCTGATCACATATTCATCAACCACTTCTACTGAGATCTTGTTGAGGTAATCTAATTTCTGATGTTTCGAAGCTGTTTCCAAATTTTTCAAACTCTCATTGCTATCAGGAACATCATTTAATGAAGATATCTTCATAACTTCACATACACCAGCGAGAATTCTTGCCTTTATTTCCAGCATGAAAAAATGTTTACACCCAGATATACCTCTACTGACATCTGTGTAGATCTTTCTTCTGTTGAGGATAACTTTATCAGCAAACATTGTGCATTTATCAGTTGAAGGTTTTGGGCAGTAAAAGTGGTCAAGTATCAGCTAAAAGAAAATTAAAAATACTTTTCAATCCCAAAAAAAGATTTCTTGAAAACATGGCTGAAACCTAATTAAAAATTAGGTGAACATTAATAAAGGAATTTTCGCAAGACATGCGTTTCTGTTACATTTTGTTGTTTCGTAACTTTTCCATGCACAAATACACATTTTTGATAACATTGCAAAAAATAAAGAAATCTCAATTTCTACACGTGGTGTGTTACTTTCAAATTGACTCAAAAACTATTCCAGATACATACCTGAAGAAACTTCATTCCTCCGTGAAAATCTGCGATTTCCATATGCAACCCATCTAACTTTTCTTTATTTGTAAATCCATTCTCTACTTGCAGCAATGAGCTGACACCACGTTCAACGGTCAACTGATCTCCAATGATACCTTGGGCTTTGAATTGTGTCGGGTTTTCTTTATTATTGCATGGTACATAATTGCCATGAATATGACTCATTACCTCATGCATACCACTGCTTTCATTTTCGTTTTTTGAAAATCATTTCAGCAAATGTCTGAAAAATACATAAATACAACCAATAACAATATTGAAACGTTATACGTAGTTTCCATAAAACTTGAAAAATAAGATATAGCAGAAGAGTCCAGTCCTATGTGTGCCATAAAAATGATTTTTGTTTCCTAAAATCTGCCTTTTAACTGATTGTCATACATGATTTCTTACCGTCTTTGTTGCAGTTGTCATAGCAGAAGAATATTTGTGTGAGATGTGCTTCACAGCAACATCTTCTAAGAACTGGAGACACTTGACATGACTAACTGCTTGTCATCTGACTAATGCAATGCAGTTTGCTCTTTGTTGGCAGCTTTCAACCTCATTCGGAAGGAAGGATTCATTTGGACGATTAAATATCGCAGAAATATCTGGAGTCTTGTCACTGAGTCCTTAGCCGGATACTCGATTCTCTGTAATCATGGTTGCCACCCAATTTACAGATTCGTTCTGTCTTTCCAACGTCATTTCATGCGACTGGGCGCGATAATTGAAGTTATCGATTAAGACCTTGCGACCTACATCTGGAACAACAGCTTCATTTGGATTTCTTACGGCTTCCAGGGATTTTCCTTCTTTCTCTATCTTGTCAAATATTGTGTCTAAATGACCCTTGCCATATTCGTCTAACTTCTTGTATAAGAACGTGTGCGAAACTATCAGTCGCAATGTGCCAAACGTAGCCTATCACAAAATTAGAAAAAATTTCATTCACAATGTAACATGAAATTAAGGACCTGTTGACATAGAGGCCATTAGTGAGTTTTTCCTGCTTATTTTGTTAAGCTGCATGTCATCCATTATAACATAATTTACATGCAGACAAATTTCTGAAAAACAATTGGAATCAATGCTGAATTGATGTTTCATTTGGACCTAAAGTGCTGAGCGAGCAAAAATCAGAATTGGCAGGTCTTTGCCCATGGGAGGAGACTAAGATTTTACCTTGTTGAATGCTGAATGCTGAATCTGAGCCTGTGCTGCAACTCCCATAAAGATAAATCAGGATTTGTAACATGTAGCCTCTTTGACTTTCTTTGAAACTTCAAAATTGTAATTTTTTGAGAAAAGTTCAAAATTGTTACTTTAAAGAGTTGCCCATTTCATGCCAGCACTCATGACACCATAGCGCAAAGAAATTAATGCCATTTGGAGCCAAGGTAAGTTCTCCTTTTCAAAACATTTCAAACATTTGACAGGAAGGTTTATAATTTCTTTTCTGTTCATATTTTCTTAAAATTCCAGATATTGTAGAAAGCTGTCACCATTTTGGAAATCCTTAAAAATCTTCTGACAGTAAGTGAGGCATTGTATAGTACAAGTTTTTTACAAGGAAAAAGGTCACAAGGAACCAACCAGGATTTTTGGTAAACCATATATACTATCGATTATTTTGTTCTATTTGTTTCCTTTACCAAAAGAAATCAAAAGGCACCCATTTTTATTTTATAAGAAACTTGACTCAACCCCTAGGGCTAAAAGTTTATTAAATTTCCTATTGTTTTTATTGTTAAAATGGAGCAAGAGAGAATATATTGTTCTTTACAAGAAATCCTTGTACTATGCTTGGTGTAAGTTCCTTATAAAATGTAGAATGTTTAATGCAAAAAAGGTTGGATATACTGTACAAAAAACATACCATAAATCCAGAGTGCTTCATCATTAATGTCAAAATCAGTTGGACAGTGGTCATCTGTCTGGACCTATTTTTAAGACACACTGCTGCAGCAATACAGACAGCTGGAGCCAAGAATGCATCATCGTTTTTTTTAGTCTGGCGCCAAGAAATTGCCATTAATGTTGACCTCATAAGTGGAGCTCTGCTCTTCAACTTTTCATCGAATTTCTGCAATGTAAAACTAAGAACATCTTCCTGGCCAGTTAATCGAAAACAACTTGGCTGGTTTCCAGTTTGCTTATCTGCAGAGACCTTCTTCTCCGGGCAATGATCCGCGATCTTTGCAGACCGTTTGGAGTCAGCATGCTTGGTTTTATCAACACAAATCTTGACACATTTTCTATTTATTTCTTTGAGATAAATTTCTATTACCTGTGAGCTTAGTTCCGAGTGTTTCCAGACAGCAGATGCGAGCTGCTTTTACGTACCTCGGCATGACATCAAGCCAACACACTTGAGGTCTTTGGTCAAATTTCTTTCCTTTACCTTAGATTTCCAGGCAACTTTTACTGAAACACTTGCTTCAATCGTCTCCCAACATTAGCTAAAGTTTCATTTTCATCAGCTTTTTTGAACCTCGTTAATTTTCTGGTGTTGTCATCCTTTGTTTGGCGAGGCGTGCTTGTCCTATTTTTGCCGACTAAACTTGTTGAAAGAAAACTAGGACTACCTGTGCTTTGCTGTGGGGTTAGTGCTAAATTTGTAGTGGCACCTGCGTGTTCTCGTCTGACAGGCCTAGGCCTACATCACTGGAAGTAACTGAGGTTGACCACCCATCACCATGAGTACTATCCACTTCTTGGTGAACGTCCTTATCAACCTTATTTTGGCCATCCTGTCCAGAAATAGAAACAGGAACAAAAGAGCATGTTTCAAAGATTTATTCTCTGTTGTTACTGCAGCAGAAGCTGTCTTATACTTTACAACAATATCGTTTTCGAGTTCTTTCTCCTTCAATCCGGCAGCATTGATACATTTGAGAAAACGCAAACAACAGCGACATATTTAATCTGAAATTTTTCTAACTAAGATAGGAAGCGACTCCAAAGCTTCTTTTATCTTAAAACTGCCTTTTCCTTCAACATAGATTGAAATCCCATCGTTTCGACATCGAAAGATTGGTAAAGCAGAGAATGCAAGCATGGCACGTTGCCGACGCCATGTTAGTTGATAATAACCGTGCGACAATCGTTCACATGTTTCCACGCGTAGACAAAAATCACTTCGAGGCTCGCTTATAGAACACGCTTTTTGAGCTTAGTTCGCAGACTCTACAGTTCGGGTCAGGAGACTTTTGAGTGTGCGCACAGGCTATTGGTAAAGTTCTTCTAACTCATTATAGATTTGTCCAGCTATTTCACGTCTTGCTTGATCTAGTGACTGTTCTTCGTTGATGAAAACCCCATAAGCTTCATCTTTCTTCTTTTTCCTTCTAGCACCAGATATGGTATTTTTTTGATCATTATGTGCTGTATGCTTGTAATGCTCTAAATTAATATGCCTTGTAAACTCCTTTGAACATTGTGAATATTTAAATTTTCTCTTTTTAGGCCCATAATCTGAATTAGATTCTCTTACTCTCTTCATGATGTGTGCTCTCGATAAACGAGAGTACGCAAAGCACCTCATCGCCCTTATAGTATATTCTAACACTGAAGATAATGCGATTTCATTGTTTAATGATTACATCATCATTTAAATGATCTCGAACCTTCTTTTTGAATGTTCTTGAATGTTCTTTCGAAATTTCCAGTCATTATTGACAGGTGGTATTAGCATTCGAATTTCGAATTGTAATGAGATATGTTCATAAATACTGTAGTGTTCTATTCAACCAATGAGATGAGTTGGCAGGTGTTAGTAAAATTTGGTTGACGTGATTTGTTTAATATTAAGATTCGAAAAATTGTTTCTTACGCCCTCTTCAAGCAAACCAACCAATGAGATGAATTGGCGGAAGCTATTAAAAATTGGTTGACATTATTTGATTGATATCAAGAGTGGAACATCTCTTGTGACTTCACAGCAGAGATTCTCGAGGTAAGTTGTGTTCATATTCTACTGAACATTTCAAGATTTCTACTAATGTTTGTAAGGTTTATCGGCCTAAGCATAAACAATTGATAGACTAGGGGTCATCACTCGCTTCGCTCGTCATGCCCCTTTCTACCCCACTTACAATGGGTTAGCTCGCTATGCTCGCCTGCAGTTGGCGCATTTCATGCGCTGCATTCACTTACGCTCATGCCCCTTTCAACCCCACTTACAATCGGTTAGCTCGCTACGCTCGCCTATGGTTGGCGCACTTCGTGCGCTGCATTCGCTTACCCTCATGCCTCTTTCAACCCCACGTCCAATGGGTTAGCTCGCTACGCTTGCCTGTGGTTGGCGCACTTCGTGTGCTGCATTCGCTTACGCTCATGCCCATACATACATACATACATACATACATACATACATACATACATACATACATACATACATACATGAGCCGGGCGCGGTCGCTTCGCTCCCTCCCCGGAGCCCGTCAAGTAAAAGAAGCTTAATGTGGTGGGCATGCTTCGCGCGCTGCATTTGCTCCCGCTCCTGCCCATACATACATACATACCTAGATACATACCTACATACTATACCTACTATACCTACCATATACAAACATACTATACCTACTGTAACGGCATACTATACCTACATACTATACCAACATGCTGCACCTACCATACAAACATACTATACCTACATACCATACCAACATACTATACCTACCATACTAACATACTATACCTACTATACCTACTATAAAATCATACTATACCTACGTACTATACCAACATACTATACCTACTATAACGGCATACTATACCTACCATACCAACATACTATACCTACATACCATGCCCACATACTATACCTACCATACAAACATACTATACCTACATACCATACCAACATACTATACCTACCATACAAACATACTATACCTACTATAAAATCATGCTATACCTACATACTATACCAACATACTATACCTACTATAAAAACATACTATACCTACTATACCTACCACAAAATCATACTATACCTAAATACTATACCTACTATACCTACTATAAAACATACATAACTACTATAAAAACATACAAACCCCATTTGAAAGTTTAAATGAGGAAAACCGTGCAATTAGCGCCTGAAAAAATCATAACTTTGACTTTGTTTTCATTGGGCCTAAGCGTTGCAAGCATGCTGAAGCAACGCCTACTACAACAACAACAACTATTTCAACTTAAAATGCAAAACAAAGCTATCACCTGTGTTTTCTATTGTTTCCTGCATCTCTCCAGGGTATTTGAAACAAATAGCCGCTTTTTGCAAAGATAATTCAGGTGGTAAAACACTTTGAAAGGCCCCTTTGTGTGCAAAACAAAAACACAAACACGCGTCTTTGGGGCGAATAACGAAAAACGACCGAGCCAATCAAATTGCAGGAAAAGGCGAAACGGGTCACGTGAAGAGCGAACACTCTGTTCGAAAATGGAGTTGGGGATGCGAGTTTGGAAGTTTCGCCAGCGTAAACCGTCGTTTTTTCGTGATAGAACAATCAGGAGAACAATTAAGGGAATAACTCAAAAATTCGTTTAAAATTGGCTTCCAAAAATAGATAACTTTTGCCTACTCTAGAAACGGAGCCTTTCCATGCAAGTGTCAACCTTTTCTGACCCCATTCAAAAAAGCCTTATTGATCACCGATTCGCCGTTTCGGCCCATTGTTTTACGGCATTCGACCTATTGTTTCGGGTCGAATCTATTGTTTTTGGCAAGAAAGTGCTTCATCACGTGACCTCCGCAGAATATATATAATAGACTCTTTGCTTTCATTTCAGTTGAATGGTTTTATCAATTAGAATTTGTTTTATTTAACAAGTGAGTTTTCCTTCTACTTTGTAACCCCGTCATTTTTACAATTTCTCAGTAAGTTGCTTTTATCTACAATAAATGTTATTTAATTAATGAAATTTTGTTGCTTCATTCTAGAAATATAAAGAAATTACCAATCAAATATCGAGTGAGTATCCTTCTTTTTAAAGGATGTCTTCGTTTCCTAAAACTCATTTGCTTTGAATTCCTCCTCGACATTACTCAAACTATATTTTATTCTCTTAGATATGCAATCATCTTCAGAGGAAGACAACATCTTCAATTTTATCCAAAGGCAGAGGAGAAGTAAGTTTAGCGATAATTTTTATATCAAGACATGAACTGACCTTTTATAGTTTCTAATTAAATTGTCTTCTTTCCTACAGGAAGACCTACTGCACCACCTAGAGGTAGTGCGATTTTTGGCGTAGGGGATGAGGAGGGGGGATGCTGTGGCACTCCACGTGCCTAGTGAGTAAATTATATTTTTTTAATAAATACACACGCTTAGTAAGTTGATAATAAATTTCATTATACTCTAATCATATGAAATTAATTTTAAAACCTTTCCTTATAGTCCAAAGAAGACTCGTATACAGGAGGCGGCGCAGGATGTTGCTCAGCCCCACCTTCTCCCCACCTCGTAAGTCCATCATTATTATTAATATAAATTAATTGGCATACTTTTCTAGTTCTCATTTTTTAAGAAAATTACTTTTCTTCCATAGATCCTAGAACACCACCACCACCCCCGCTGATTTCGGCACCAAACACGATCGTAACTATAAGATGTAAGTGTTTTTGATACTTTGTTATGATTCATAGTACTTACTCTTAACTTGAGCGTTTCTAAATCAACTGAAATTTATTTTTTAGTCAAATGCAATTTCGGTAAATAAAGTCAAGCGACCCAGACAGAGGGTAAGTAACTTTACTCTATCTTTAGCTTTCATCACTTTCACACCTACTCTCTAATAGTTATATGAATTAATGAACAGTCTCCTTTCTTTTTAGCGATTGAGCAAAGTAGAATCTTCGCACAGGAGCTAACCCCATGCACTGTGTGCATGGGGGAGACTCCCGATCCTGAAATGCTAAGATGCCCATCTTGTAGGGGTATCTTCCATACCCCCTGTATTGTGAGATGGCTAGAGTCAGCAATGAGGCCAACTTGTCCTAACTGTAGGGTGGAGTTGGATGCTCTTGGGGTCGTTGAGGTGGTGACTCCACAGAGGGGGTCTTGGGGAGGGAAGTTATCTTCTCCCCTGAGATATTCATTGCCAATGCTCGTTCCGGGGATGAGTTGGAAGGTCTCTCGCCAGAGCATCGTTGGGCTCTTTGGCGTAAGGTCTTTCGACTCGCCCATGTTGAGATTATTGATCGTTAGGGGTGAATAATCTCAACACAGAGGGGGTGTGGGCGATGAATCACCCCCTCATAAAAACATTTATATTGAATGTGATAATTTGAAAAGGAGTTATTGAAGTGGTAATTGAAGCCTCCGATCTCAGTGTGTCTAAAGTCTTCTATCTTCAACTCCATTCTATAGTTAGTATAATTACTTTTTAAAATCTCTCTGGTCTTTCTCCCCATCTCAACTGATTGCTTTTTAAAACAAAAAATTTTTCTGGTATCATTGTTGGCTCTAGCTTAAATGTTTAATTATTACTTTAATTATTGCTGTATATATTTATTTAATTCTTAATTGAATGATAAATGTTGTATATATTTTAATTGTTGAAAATTGAATGATAAATGTTGTATATATTTTAATTGCATCTATTTCAAAAATTTGCTAAATAAAACAATTTCTAATTGATAAAACCATTCAACCGAAAAAGAGTCTATCAATCTATAAAGACGTCACCTCATGTTAGAGTCATGTAGATAGTCAATTGTAATGAATCACACGTCACGTGATAGTGGGCCAGAACCCCCACCTTACACTCTACTCACGTTCTTGTCATTTTTTCGAGATAATGAGGCAGAGGGGAATATTCAGGAATGTCTGGTGGAGGTTGAACAACTTGCATTTCCTGATCTGCAAGGGGCTCAGGTGCTTGATGTTGATGGGGTAAGTGCACTCCGCCTTGCCTCTCAGCATTGGCAGGCTGTACTGTTATTTGATCTTGATGAATGAGATCTCGAAGTTCGGCTGAAGTTCTTGCATAGGCTAAAATTCGATACAATATTACTGAATACTAGGCGGGGGCGCTCGCTACGCTCGCTTCCCTGAGGGCGTGTTCCACTTTGGGTGGAGATCAAAACCTCTGTGTCATCTTAAAGTGACGTACTAATTTAATGTGGAAAACAAAAACACACGTCTCATAACACCCCCTGTTTTATGACACCCTAATTTGACTAAAGAAGAAATATATAACTAATTTAGCATTGGTATAGATACTCATAAGTATACTAAAAGTTAAACACCAAGTGTGACATGTTATTGCCCAAAACTTTGACATTGTTTGCAATGCGAGTGTGGGTGTCGCCAGCATTCGAAGCAACAATGGCTGTCGCCTACTCCAAAAACTACAACTATTTAATTGAAAAAAAAAACAAAGCTATCACCTGTTGGCCGATACTTGTCCTGAGGTCTTTGAAGCAATTATCAGGTCTCTACGACAAATAATCAGCTCGCAAACGCATGCTGTTATCCTTTGCGTGCAAAACAAAAACACGCCTCCAAAAACAAAAGCATGCATCTCAGGGAAGTTTGCATAATAAATGAAAAGCGCAAGAATCAAAGAACAAAAGCACATGTCCTGTGGAAAAGTACAATTTGCATAATAATCAAATAACAATGAAAAAGCGGGAGAATCGTAAAGACAAAGCTTTTCGAAATTACTCAAAACTGTAAGCTCTAAAATATATAACTTTGGTCTACTCGAGAAGGGGAAGATTTTGATGTAAGTTTGAATGCAAATAAGCTTGGCTGTGAAAAAATCCTTTTTGATTACACAGTTTGGCAAATCGGCCCATTGTTTTGATGCATTCAACCCATTGTTCTGCCCCTCACGTGACTCCGTAGAATATATATATTAGATATTATTACGATTACTGCATACATCTCTGCATTTGCATTTATTGAATGATTCTTTTATCAAGGGTCTCGTGTTGTTGGCCTACTTTAAAGTTGTCAATGTCATGGCGATATTGTACCTCATTACCCTTGTGATCTTCAAATCGCTGTTGCAACTGAATTTCCACAGGTTGTTGTGTTAAATCAATTTCGCTTGTCTGACTTTGAAATTCCATTTCTGATGGATTTTCCACTGGTTGGATCGCCACTTGACCTTCTTCATTGAAATTTAGAAGTTGGGGTTGCAAATGTGCATTACCAGGCAATATTTGAGTATGCTGAAATTGAATACTATTTCACTGAATACAATTGATGGATTGCAGTTAATGTCTGTGAATTTGTAATTACGGAATATATGCTTCATTAAGAAGGTGGGTCCACGAAGGGGCTATAGTGTTGGGGCTATTGGAAGTAGTTGATGTAATTACCACTACATATGCTGATTGTGTTATTGTACCTGACTATCATGGGGAATTTGAGCATGTTGTTGCATCTGAATTTCGCCAGGTGGTATTGCCTGTTCCATTTCCTCATCCTGATTTGGAATATCCATTTCCAATTGCAAGTCGACTGGCCGCATAGGGGATGCTGAAAATGGATCGCAATTAGTTTATGTTTTTTTCCTCGAGTATGTGCAGTTCTAACCAGCTGTAATTACTTCGCCAAAAGTTAATTGAGATTCGTACATCACTATTGCATTCAATTTGTGAAATATTTAAATCGGTTAGGGCAGTTGTGGTTGGGTTAACTGGGTTGGTTAAGTATTGGTTGGTTGTTTTTGAGGAACTATATCACCTGAGCTTCATTGTAAACTCTATAATCCATGTCAACATCTGCCGGTTCTACTGCTGCCTGTAGTACGCGATAGGGATATTGAAGGTATGGTTCAAACTGCAAAGCAAGCGGCTGTAATTATACATGCTAAAATGTGAATATGCATTGGTTTCATAGGTGTCAAAGTGAGGAAGATTTATAGCATGTCATTCATGTCAACTGGATATATGTTAATCATGTAAGTAGTAATTTAACATATATATTATGCTTTGTTCCTGGGGTGGGAGGGGTAAGACTGCCTGATACTGGAAGCCAATGTTGATTTGTTGTGGGTTTTAGTAGAAGTCCACAATGGACATTCATCACATGTTGTTCCCGTGGCATATACAATGGCTGAATTTGCTGATAGTCAATTGGGATTGGGTTGTAGTGTGGAGCTGGGTGTTGACGGTATTGAAGTTGTAGCTCTCGAAGGTCAATCACTGCTCCAGGTACGGTATTATCTTCCGGTGGCTGGACATGTGTAGGTTATTGAATATTGTCTCGACCTAGCCGATTTGCTTCCCTCCATTGTTCTCTGCGCCTGCCACCAGTAATGCTCTTTCCGGGCATGTTGTACTCTCTCATCGCATTGCATCGCATTAGATCAAAACACTCTCTCTCAAAATAATAAATATAAAAAAGCATCAAAACATAAGCGAAAGCAGAGTTCCGATTTTGGGGTGAAGAAACTATGTAAACAATGAGTGAAATACAATTGGCCTAAGCAATTTACGGTTTTTATGGCAACTTGAAAAGAATGAAACTAAAAAGGAACTCTACTTGCATTTGATCTAAGCCAAGATGAATGTCTCCCTCAGCTTTAATTTCTCTTATTTCAGCATCAAGTTCCGTTGCGATCCAACATTTTGGAAATGAACATTGGAAAGCCAGCCAGCATGCATAATTGCCATGTAGACGAAACATAACATAAATCAAAATCATACCACAAACAATAATAATCATCATCATTCATAAATAACCTACCGCATTTCCTCTAAAGAAAGCAGCCCTCTGTCTTGTAAACCCACCTGCTGTTCGCTTTGCATACCTGTTTCCTTCAGAAACCGTGTTGTTTCCTTGCGAGGACAACCAGCCTCATTCTTGCATACAGTTTCCTGTATTCTATTTTTTGGCACCCTCGTTTTGAAGTTCCTGTTAATCTGGATTTTCACAAACCATGATCTGGCTTTGATTTGATTGATTTTGACAACTTGACTGGCAACCCATCAACCAAACCCAACCCTAAAGAGTATTCAACTGAACACAGAACATGCTGTGCAATGCGGAGTGTGCCCTTTCTTCTTTTCTCCTACTGGTTCACTTGCGATGGTAAATAGCTTTTCTAGATCGTATTATACTAGCAATAGTTACAACTAGGTGCCCCACCTTTGCATTGTTTTCTCATTTTTAGTAAGAATTTGCAAATAATAATTAACATAATGAGTTATTGTTTAATTCATTGTTTGTGAATTTGTTGTAGTGCCTCTTATAAAATATACCTGGTTTGCAATGTTAGTCATTTTGTTTTGGTGGACAATAAGTATTGAAAGACTAGGAAGGCTGGCGTGCTTAGCACGCCATCTCCCTGGTGTTTTGGCCTTCGATGTGAGTGAAACAGTGATCTTCAACACTGCCCTATTTAGGATTTAAGGAGGGGATATTGAATGGGAGTTGAGGTGTTATGTAGCGGGATGGAGTTAAGGGTGGTGAAAATGGCAGCTGGCACAGAGTGAAAGGAAATCCATGTTCCTGTAGGCAATATAAAGGAACATGGCATAGCATAACTCGTGGCTTACCTGTGTGAAGCTGTTACTTCTTTGCCTGAGTTGTATGAAGACACCAGGTCTTTTGCCTGAGCTGTATGAAGACATCAGGTGTTTGCTTGAGCTGTATGAAGACACCAGGTCTTTTGCCTGAGCTGTATGAAGACATCAGGTGTTTGCCTGAGCTGTATGAAGACACCAGGTCTTTTGCCTGAGCTTTATGAAGACATCAGGTGTTTGCCTGAGCTGTATGAAGACACCAGGTCTTTTGCCTGAGATGTATGAAGACATCAGGTGTTTGCCTGAGCTGTATGAAGACACCAGGTCTTTTGTGTGGGCTGTATAAAGCGATCAGCTGTGGGTAGTGAATGTTACAGAACTTCTTTGTAGACAATGTTTTTTGTTTTCTTGTTGCTTGGTGTGAATACGTTGAGTCCAGGGAATGATTTGGCTCTAGATATTGCAACATAGAGTTGTCCAGGAGCAAAAACAGGTTCTGGCAAGTAAATACCCACATTTTTCAAGGATTGTCCTTGTGCCTTGTTGATGGTGAGGCAGTAAGCAAGTCTGACTGGAAATTGCTTTCTTGCCATGGAAATTGGCAATGATGAATCTTGGCAGGTCATAGTAATGCGTGGAAGCATAACGTACTGGCCCTTGTTCTGTGTTGTGATGATCTCGGCCGTTATGATGTGTCGTTTGAAATCTCTGACTATTAATTGTGTTCCGTTGCATAGTCCTTTTGCTGGGTTGATGTTTCTCAGCAAAATGATTGCATCTCCCAGCTGTAAGAGAATGAGATGGAGTGAGGTTGAAGAGCAAGCAAAGGAAATTTAAAACAACTGTTTAAATATAGTGTGCATGCATACCTTCGATTGTAGTGAGTGAAGAGGCATTCCACCAGGAGTCTGTGCATGGAGAAATTCCATGGGATATGCTGCGGCTTCTTCTGGAACATCTGTTTGAACTGTGTCAACACTGAGGTACTTTTGCCATGGTGTTGGAAGTCTTTGCAGAACGAGGTCGTTGATGTGATGTCAGAACTGGTTCTTTGGTGTCAAACAACAACGGTTCAACATGGTGTTGGGATCTAGTAAGAGGTGTGCTTCTGCTGATTCAGCTTGAGGATAGATTGAGTTCATGAGGTTTTCAAGAGATTTGATGCAGGTTTGCTGTGGGAGGGTGACCTGATGTTGATCATTGTGAGGTTCTACTCCGTTGCCTATGCGGAGAAGCCAATCTGTGAATGCTTGGTAGGTTGCATCTTGAACGGCTCTCATGTTTGTAATGAGTCTGAATTGTTGGAAATGAGACCACAGATCCTCGACTTTTCGTGACTTAAGGCATTCTTGCACTACTCGTTCTCTGCCTGCTTTCTTCATGACTGGTAGTACTGGTCGGAAGTCACCGCCGAGTACGAAGTATTTGCGGCCGAAAGGTTTGTGGACTTTTGTGATGTCTCTAAGCAGACGGCCAAGCACTTTGAATGCTGTTGCTGGAATCACGGAAGCTTCGTCCCAAACGAATAGTGTTGTGTCTTGCAGTTGTTGTGCTCGTAGACTTTGTGCTTTGACGTTGCAAGTGGAATTGTCGAGCAGAGGAATTTGTATTTGAAATGTTAAGTGTGCTGTTTTGCCGTGAATGAGTAGTGTAGCTGCTATGCCGGAGTATGCTACACATTTGACTTTGTGTTCGGAAGCTTGGAGATTGTGTAACAATGGGTTGTGGGTTGTAGAAGGTTTTGCCAGTTCCTGCTGGACCGTCGAGAAAGAAACAGTTGTCTGCTGATGGCGTGGACAACTGTGTTGTGTATGTGCAGTTGTTCTGGGTTGAGTTGTTTGAGCATCTGTTGTCCTTGTTCTCGTTCTTGTTTGATGTTGATTTCGTCCTCTGCTTGTTGTGGCTGTGCATAGGTGGTAGGTAGTTGTGGCATTTCGGGGAAGTCCTTGAGGGATTTTCCGTGAATTTGCAGGTTGTTCTGGATTTCTGCTAGGCACATGTGGATGTGTTCCTGCTGGAATGTTGCATTTGAATCCTGCAGCTGATTGTGTCTGACATAATCGTCTGCCATGTCTTCTTGGAATTCTGTGAAGAGGGTGTGGATGTTGTTTGGAGTTTGAAACAGAATGAGTGTTGCAAACAATTGTTCTCATCTGTGCAGGCATGTTTATCATAGCTGCATCTTGTAAGCAACGTCTGTGTTCTGCATTGTCTTCCAAGAGTGACATTGCTCTTGCTGCATTCTTGAACATGTCATGTGTGACTCCGTCAACTGTTCGAATATCTTTGAAGGAGGTTGCTCCTTTTCTGTGGAGCAGTATCAATCTGAGGGCGAATCGTTCAGCATCTAATGGTAGAGCCTTGTATATTCTGCCGATTACACGTTTGGGTGCTCTGCGCTTGCATTGCTGCCACTGCTTGGTGGATTTGTTGAAAGTGTAGTGCTCTGGTATGTCTTGGTATATGTACTGGTGAGCATTCTGTTCCCTCTGGTTGAGGGTGAAGTAAGGCATGAGCATGCTGTCGTTCTTTCTGTGTGAGGCATGCTGTGGGTCTGTGAAATAAATTGCGTGTTGGTCCGGCAGGTGAATTGCAAGTCGGACGATTGTGTGACTCTTGTCGTACATCTCGTATTGCATGAGTTTGTACATGGCTTGGTGTGGCCGACGTATCTAGAATTAAGGTACCGACGTATCTCATCATGCACCATGTTGTGGTGCGTGTCTGCTTCTTGATGACCTTCTCTGATTTCAACATGTGCCATGTCATTACCTTTGTGGATTTACTTGAAAATGTACTTGACATTTTTGATAGTTGTGCATACTTCCACCTTGATATGGCAGTCGAACTTGAGAAGGAGTTTGATGTTGTGTGGCACAACCCAAGAGTCCGGAACTCTGTGCTGTTGCAGTTGAGTAGTTGTTTTGCCTGCGAGAAAGGGAGTGGTCATTGTTGCATTTTGTTGAAAATTGTAACTTATAAGCGTGAAGTGCAAAAAATGTTGACATACCTCGTCTTCTGTACAATGGATAGCCATTGACGTTGAGTTCTGTTTGCTGTGCGAGGTCTTTTGGGAACTTCTTTGTGCATTTCCCATCTTGCATGCAAATACATGATGGATTGAGAATTCCACACAGCCCGTGCATCGTGTGTTTCTTGACGATATGGTGCTCACGGGTGTGGGTGTTCTGGTCTGGAATCTCTGCGGATATGATGCGATCAAGATGCTCTGGTGTGCGTGGTTTGTCCTGCTCGGCAAGAGATAGAATAGGATAGGTGAGTGTGTGGCAGTCCACGCTTTTGAAGTTCTACTGTGTAGATGTATGCGATGACTTTGCCAAAGAAGTCGAGATCCCGGATGTCACACAGCAGTTCTTTGACTCTCAAGTTGAAGACTTGTGTGACAACGTCTGGTCGGTCTTGTGGCTTCTGGTTCGGTAGCAAATTGTCCAATATTTCTTGCCAGCTTGGATTCGCTGTGAATGTCAGGAATATGTCTGGCTTGCCGTGTTTTCTGACAATGGTCATAGCATCTTGGTAATTTTGTTCCATGCTCCGCTGACCGCCTGTAAATGAGGATGGTAAGATGATGACTCATCCAACATTGATGTGCTGTGCAGTGCCTGGATTGTGGGCTTGAGCGAGCAGATTTTGGTGTTCGGCTTGTCTGTAGAGGTGATCCATCAGTCCATTGCATTACTCAACTCTCAGGTCTTTCTGATGGGTTCTGATGTAGGTGAGATCGCTGCCTTCTACCTTGGTGAATGCATCAACCAAGTACTTTTGAAATAGTAGTCTTGAGAGGTGAAGGGCTGAGAAATGTTCTTGGACTTAGATTCTGTACATGTAAAATTGGCTGGCTGTCACTCTGGTCTGGCGGCGTTCAGCTTGGTCAGCGCAGATTCATGTATGAACTGCTGGCAGTCTTGCGATTGCTGTACCCCAACCATGTTCCCTGAAAGGAAACAGCAGTAGATAGGTGAGTGGGTCGGCTGCTTGACTGGTTGCTTTGATGGCAATCAGGAAGCCGTCGTGACTCTGGATGTGCATGATTCTGTCATTTGGATCTGGTGCTGCACTTTCTTTTGTGCTGTAGATTGCTGCTATTTCTGCTGCTGCTGGACTGTGGTACCTGTGACACTGGTCAGCTCTCCATGTGATGATCATGTCGAATGTGGCAATAGGCTCGTTTGCTGCAGTCGCCTGTTGCTGTTGTTGTTGCAGTATCTCGCCTATGTTCTTGTATTCTCAAGCATATGGGTTGAATGCAAGAAGTTCATCTTGGAGCTTCTTGATGGTGTCTCTGTTCAGATCCCTGTTGATGGGGTTGTGGGCTCTGTGCTCAAGAGCTTCAGCTGTATCCATGATGTAGAGCTCGGCGGATTTCGGTTGCTGTCCTTGCAATGGGTGAAGGTGGGCTGAAGTGAACTGCCAGGCAGTAGATAAAAATGTAATAATGAAAAGCTTAAATAAATATAGTACTGTGTAACAGAAGAATATCTAAAAGAAGTGGGCAGATAATGCGAAAGTACCTGTTCTGTGATATGCACTGCCCTGTATTGTTATCATGGGTGGCCCCCTCCCTGGAAGCTGCAGTATGTTTGCTGTCCAGGATGCCATTGCCATGGTGGCATTGTATTGGCAGAATTTGGAAAGAAAATCTTTTGATTCTTTTCGCGTGTCTTCTGTGTCGCCAAGGAAGAGAGACATCAATGCTGCTCGTGGAGGCTGTATTTGGGGTAGTGTGGCAGCTCCTTCACGACAGCACTTTGTGTACTTGTTTCTGGTGTTCCGCTCCTCCTTGAAATACTTTGCACCACAATGTGGACAGGTGTTGTTCATCGGTGCAATGTGGTGCAAATAAATGTTGTCTGCTAGAGGATTTGCTGGTTGTTCTGGTTCGGGCAGCAGTTCTGGAACGGCCGGTGGTGGTGGCTGTTTGTCTGCTGCTGGTTGTACTGCCCTCTATTGCAGTTGTGGCAACTGTGGCCTCAATTGCACGGGCTGTGTCTCTGTTGGTGACTGCTGTAATTGTGGGATGAAATAGACAGGCTGCATCTGTTATAGTTCTGGCCGGAATTGCAAGGAATGAATCTGCTGTAGCTGCTGCTGGCATTCAGGTAGGAACTGGAATGGATGCATCTGTTGGACCGGTTGCTGTAGCAGAGGTGCCATCGCCATTTGCCCAATCCTTTGCCCCCTACTGGGTAGGGTACAGGCCAAAACTGAGAGCCTTGTTGCGCTTGCAATGTTGGGATTGCTTGTTGCTGAGCCTGTTGTTCTTGTAACTGTAATGGCAGCATCTCGTCGAGTGGAACAGTAACTGGTTGTTCTGTTGGACGTGTTGCAAAGGTTTCAGGCTGTTGTTGCGGGCGAGTTCTTTTGTAGGCATTCTGTCGTTTCCTTGCTGGTCGATGTGTTCCGGGCATTTGTGACGGTGTTAACAAGAAGAAACAATGTATGAAAAACAGAAAGAGATATAAAGGTTAAATATATATACAGTAAATAAGAAGGGAATGATTTTGTCTCAGTATATACAGCAGTGACAGAACGTTTATCTGTAAAAGATGGAAGAGACGTAATAAAAAACACGTAGAAATATCAGCTGAAAGGAGATCAAAACATCAAAATGAGAGCATGAACTTTGGAAGAACGAAGGAAATCACCTAGAAAGCACGTACCTGTGTGAAGTTAATATCAGGGTGAAATAATAAATCTTTGGAATCTCGATGTCTGCAATAACGTGGAATGAAAAGAGCAATTCTCGCAGCAATAATATAATTCGTCAACGAATCGAAGGATGAATTGAGAAATCACAACAGCTTTCCAGCGGATATTCAGAGTATATTCAAATTTGTAAGAATGAAGAAAATGACGGGAAACCAGTTACCTGTCTTAATTCAATAGTTATGTAAACAATTCTACTGGATCGATATCCGGAGTAACATGTAATGCGAAGAGGAATTCTCGTGGTAACAATTCTCGAATGTATCGAAGAGCAAAATGAATATTTATTGCACGACCCTTCGAGTCAAAATTCACACAATTGCAAAACAAAGCACATTTCAGAAGTAAGGATGTAACTTCCTCGTCAATGAAAGGCCAGAGTAACAAAAGATGTGATCAGATTAGTGTCAAACGCAACCGGGATTCGTTGTTTCAAAAACGGTTAACAAATAAGTTCTAGGCCCACTCGAACCAATTTCTTGAACCTTCTTTCAAATAATTACATCATCATCATTGGAAGGTGGTGGTTTCTTATACTGTTTAAGTGCTTGAGGTAATACAATTTCTGTTTGAACTTAAATCATAACACTTAAAAATTTCTCCTGATTCCAGTCTATTAATTCTCCAGTTAAATAATAATACAGCAACTTCGCCAACCTTCCATTTCCATCAGGAAAAGGATGAATCGATAATAACAATGCTACATATTCTATTGGATTATAGTAATGCTTCCTCTTTATTAATTGGTTCAATAAAATTCTATCTGATCGGGTTTACAATATTCTATTATCTCTGTTTCACTCATGTGTCCACATCTAACATTAGTTGCAAATTTACCATGATATTCAGGTAAAATATATTCATGTATTTTTGTACCATGTCAGTATCAATTGTAAATCGAGTAATGTAATTTCTATCAAGCACAACCTCTCTTATCGTTCTTAGATATACATATGCATCCTCTAAATTTGTCATGTTTATACATTCAACTTCACCTTCTGATTTTAAAAAAGAATGTAACATCTTTCTTTCTACTTCATCACCATTAATTCTGTATACTCGATTCATTATGAATAATTCTCGAGCTCTCTTTCCATGAGCTTTTGTCTGGGATTCCTTCTCCTATATCTTTCAATTTTGTTCATTTAAAATGTTAGGTTCTTACTCTTGCTATTTTTATAGATCTAGTCCCACTTCGTCTACCTTTCATATGCTTCTTTCAAACCAGCTTCCTTCGCATTCTCCCCTTTCAAGCTCCTGGCATTTTCCTCATAGCTGTGTCTAAACCATATCCGGCTGCAACGATTGCTCCACCTTTTGCAGCTTTCGTAGCACCTCTCAATGCTATCTTCTTAACAGCTTGTTTACTAACTCCTTTTTCTGTCGCTCTTCCACCATGTCTTAAAGCTTGTTCAATAGCTTGTCTAGCTGCTACATGTGCTATCGCGGAACCCAGGTTTGTTGATTTCCTCTCTCCTCTCCTTTCACATTTTCGTATTCTATACCTTTCATACTTTTCTTCACCCGTCATTATTTTAGTCGCTTCAACTCCACCATCATCCTTCAACATATTGTCTATCAGCATTGATGCTACAACACTTGCTGCTATACTAGCCATGATTATATCATGGCTATTAAATTGCAGCGTTCCTCTTTCTTTTATAATCTATTTCTTAAATTCTTCATCTGCATATACCCACTTATTGCGTTGTTTTTTTGATACTCTGGCAGCTCTCCAAAATTCTCTGGGGATGAACTGTAGGGGTTTTGGTTTTTTCCTACCCTTTTTCCACATTGTTGGTTTCAACTCTCGTTGTAATCCTGGTAGTGGCGTTGCTGCAATAGCTGTTTTCACAACCCAATTTTGTATGTTTTTAAAAAGACCTTTACCCCTAATTCTCTTAATACGCTCTTTCTTTCTACGCTGTCTCTTGCGCTTACCCATCTTTATTTATGAGGTAAATGCATTGTTTTTATAAGAAATTTAAGACGCAAAAGCTGTTTAATGAATGCATATCTTTTATTATTCCAATTTCTAACCTAATAACACATTTTTCCTATTTTAATAACTTATCATTTCAACAACTGATTAACATAGGGAGAAACAGTCAGATTCAATTAATAGTTTTTCACCCCATTCTCTTAGAACACAATCATATTTAATGTTATAAGGTAAACAATCCACCCATAAACTAATAATGTTGCATTGTTTCTTTGTGTGATCATAGATAATTTGCTTCTCTATCCAAAGGAGTATCACAGTAAACCTTCCCAAGTTTCCATTTCCATTAGAAACACTTTCTTTGAATAGTGTTTTCAAGGTATCATTGATCCTGCCTTTCCATTCATCTTCATTCATCAGAGATTCTTCAATCAACTGTGGGGCTGTTTTTATACCTATAGGTTGCCGGTTAGCAAAACAAAAGAAGAATTTTACTTTTTTTTACAATAAATATAATAAGTTATTGAATTGCACCAAAAGTGTGTGTAATGTTAATGTCGTCCAAATTCGTGCAAACTTGAGACTTTATTGCACGAGTGCCTCTTACGCACAGTATTGCCGACCGCAGTAACAAAAATGAGAGTTTTGTATGAAGGCAGTGAACAACTCGACTGTGTTCAAAATCCTTCTTTGCGGCTAATTTTGCAGCAAGGTTGATTATTACTTTTTCAGCCTCACGGCCACAACCACCATAGGGTGTAAATACAAGTGGGCTAAACGACCCATCCTCTACATTGATGATTCTTTGATTGTATTGACGCCTTTTCTCCTTTTCACTGCTACTAAATGCTGTGGAGAGTTTCTGGCTCAGGTGGCTCTTTGCAAATGGGTTGATAACCCTTACGTCAAAGAATGCCCCCTTTGCCAAAACCCTCTTGTGCTGAAATCCAGACGTGCCTGAACAGATACATTTCCACTGCTTGGTAGACTCTCTCCAGCTATTGGTTGTAAATGTGGTTCAACTTTGACATCATTGTAAGCTTCTTTCATGAGGTGAGCAAACAGATCATGTGCTTCATCATGTCGTTGGTACACAAATCCACCTTTGGCACATGACATAGCATGATCTACATCAAACTTGAGATGACAAGAACTTCAATGGCCAATGAAAGCGGAGATGGATTGCATCATAGAAATATCATAATTCAAGTTTGTTAAGAACAAAATTCTCTGAAGATAGTGGCAGAGTAGCTAGCCAACTAGGGGTCATCACTTGTTTCGCTCGTTCGCCCCAGCCCGTCAAGTAAAAAAAGCTTAATCTGGTAGGCGCATTTTGCGCGCTGCATTCGCTCCTGCTCATGCCCATACATACATGCATACATACATACATACATACATACATACATACATACATACATACATACATACATACATACATACCTACATACATACGTACATACGTGCATACATACATACATACATACATACATGAGCCGGGCTCGGTCGCTTGGCTCCCTCCCCGGAGCCCGTCAAGTAAACAAAGCTTAATCTGGTTGGCGTGCTTTGTTCGCTCCCGCTCCTGCCCATACATACATACATAGATACATACATACATACTTACATCCATACATACATACATACATACATACATACATACATACATACATACATACATAGGAAGTCTGTATTTCGGTTTACCGAAAAAGTGCTCGATGCATTAAAGTAGAGTGATATATGTGCACGAAGAAGAAAAGATTCAAAAGACTAGACTCTTCATCTCGACAAGCCTGCTTCGTGGTTTCCCACTCATCAGGAGATTTACAAATAAATATATTCCTATTTCCATCATTTATCTGCTAGGGGTAATTAAGAGAATTTAAGAAAATGTGAGGGAGAGTTAATTTACAATTTATGTTCCATTATTCCTTAAATCAAAAGAGTTGGGTTCTATTCTTCAAGTTACGAGGTGATTCAAATTGTTTGATTCCCGGGGGTTAAGTTGTCAGTGGCTACGTGTTAACTAGAAGTGCTTTGTTTCGTTGGCGGCAGGCAGACATGAGTTTGTTTCTCTAGTTTAGGGTGGCTAAGTGGGGTCGGCATACTATAACAAATTTTTCTTTGATATATCGGTTACATCTTTCACTGGATTTGTTATAGGCCGGGCTTGTTGAAAGGATTTTCCATGACATGGTGCGGTTGATGTTTTCGTCCTTGAGTTTCCAAATGTGTTTGCTAAGTTCCGTTGAGTGTCTATTTTTGTTGTGTCGAAAAGATGATGTGTGACTTCTGCACCTGGTCTTGAACTCGTTTTCTGTTAGTCTGACGTATGTTTTTGTGTTGTTGTTGTCTTTTCGTGTAACAGTGGCTTGGTACATTACCGATTTTTGAAGTTGCTTCGACGATAGACTCGCATCTATCAACGCAACACCAAGGCAAACTGAAAACATTAAGAAACAAATTTGCAGCATTTTTCAGAAGAACAGACCACGCATCACCATCGAAGCCTACAAACACGTTATCAACTTCCTCGACGTCACCCTAAATCTACAGAACAGCACTTACCAGCCCTTCACCAAGCCTGAAACTACTCTCCAATATGTCTACCGTGATAGCAACCAACAACAAGTAACTACCAAAAACATGCCCGACGGCATCAAGAAGCGACTTTCATCCCTTTCATCCGACAAGGCATCTTTCGACCGAGCAGCCCCCCCCTTTACCAGAAAGCACTCGACAACAGCGGATACCAATACACACTGGAATAAAAACCAACTACTGCCACAAACCGAAGGAACAGACAACTGAGCAATATACTCTGGTACAACCCATCATACAGCAAAAATGTCAGCACCAACAGCGGTCACAGATTTCTAACCCTAATAAACAAGCACGTTCCTGTCAACCACCCACTGCCGAAAATTTTCAACCCAAACACCGTCAAAATCAGTTACAGCTGCACGAACAACACCAAACAGATTATCAACACTCACAATAAGAACATCATCAATTCACGACAGCCATATAGCAACAGTATCAGCAACGCCACCATTGCCAACAACAACAGCAACAACAACACCATCAACAGCAACAGCAGCAACAACAATAATGCTTCTACCAACGCCAAGGAAAGCAAGACATGCAACTGCTGACGCAAGAATACATGCCCACTCAACGAGAACTGCCTTCAAAAATCGGTAATTTACCAAGCCACTGTTACACGAAAAGACAACAACAACACAGAAACATTCGTCGGACTAACAGAAAACGAGTTCAAGGCCAGGTACAGAAGTCGCACATCATCTTTTCAACACAGCAAACATAGACACTCAACGGAACTTAGCAAACATATTTGGAAACTCAAGGACGAAAACATTGACTACACCATTTCATGGAAAATCCTTTCAACAAGCCCGGCCTATAACAAATCCAGTAAAAGATGTAACCTATGTATCAAAAAAAAATTTTTTATAACATGCCGACCCCACGTAGCCACCCTAAACAAGAGAAACGAACTCGTGTCTGCCTGCCACCACTGAAACAAAGCACTTCTAGTTAACACATAGCAAATAACAACTTAACCCACGGGAATCAAACAATCTGAATCACATCGTAACTTGAAGAATAGAACCAAACTCTTTTGATTTAAGGAACAATAGAACATAAATTGTAAATTAACTCTCCCTCACACTTTCTTAAACTCTCTTAATTACCCATAGCATATAAATGATGAAAATAGGAATATATTTATTTGTACATCTCCTGATGAGTGGGAAACCACGAAACAGGCTTGTGGAGATGAAGAGTCTAGTCTTTTGAATCTTTTCTTCTTCGTGTAGATACATACATACCTACAATAGGGGACAAAAGTCGTGGGACACCCAGGATTTTAGCAAGTTTTACACGCATACTTCATCCCCCTCCCCCCATAACAATGTTGTTTGTAGAGGCGGTGTTTTTCAATATCGCCGAAATTCTTTTGGCCCGACGACAACAAAGGACTGGTGCACAAGACAACATTGTTTTGGGGGGAGTGGGGGGTCGCATTCTGCTCACAGAGAACAAAGTGTGCAGAAGCACAGCATTATGGGATGAAATTTTCAGGTGTCCCAAGGACTTTTGTCCCCTATTGTCTGGTATGAAAATCGAAGTACAATAGATATTAAGGTGCTTTTTAGGGGTTTTAGGGGGTTTTCCGGGTGCTGATCACGATGCTGCAAATATTTTTTTCCTCCAGTGTACCAGTGACGTCATAGGTACACGATGGCCCTATTTTCATGGGGTTTTCGGCCTTTATGGTGATTAAAATGGTTTGTTATGTTTATAGCTGGTGGAATTTAAATTAATTAATTGAAAGGTTATGGTTGTACGGTAGAGTTAAAAAAAAACGACGCTCTACCATGTTTCGTTAGTGTGTAGTGTATTGTTAAAGTTAAAACTCTTGTTTTAGCCTCGTTTTGATGCATTTACGTAATTAGAGAACGACGGTTACAAATTGTTGCCCCGAGAGACGTTCGACCGAATTTCTTCGAAAATATTCCGATCGCAGAAGATACTGAGAATTTTTGATTTATTTTCTGTGGTTTTCATTGCTTGAAGAGGCTTTATAATGTCGAAACAAGTGGTTATCAGCGAGAGAAAGAAGGCGTACGTGTATTTACTTCGACAGGAGTCGAAGCTCTCTTATCGAGAGATCGCTAGACGGTGTAAGATCTCAAAGTCTAGCGTGGAGAGGATCTGCAAGGGGATTGGAAGAGAAAGTCCCTAAGAAAAGGAGTGGCAGGCCGGAAATTCTAAGCCGCAGGGACAAAGATCGCTTCCTTCGCAAGTTTAAAACTATGAGGGAAAGCAATCCTAATTCCATGTGATGGATGTGGCGAAGGAGTGCGAAATCACGGAGGTAAGTAAAAAGACCTTGTGCCGAGTCTTTACTAACTCCGGCTATCAGTATATTCGCCCTCGAAGGAAGGGCCTGCTGACTCTGAAAGACAAAAAGAAGAGGGTGGCATATGCCCTGAAGGCGTGAAAGACACCAGCCCTGCTTTTTGGACAGATGATGTGTTGCTGTACCTGGATGCAGTATCCTTCGTCCATAAGTCGAATCCATACGAGGATGCTTTGTCCCCAGCAGGCAGAGTATGGAGGAAGCCGGGTGAAGGCCTGGAAATTACTGCGAAGGGGAGCAAGGATCTGCCAGGTGGAAGGGTATGTCACTATGTGGTAGGTATTTGCCATGGTGCTGGGGCTGTATTGGTGGAGGAGTATTCCACCATGAATGGCAGGTATTTTTCTAATTTTATTGAATCGACATTGCACCAAGTACTTTTAGATAGAGCGAGATTAACAGGAAAAGAAGCTTTTATTTTTGCAGGACAATGACCCAAGCCAGAACAGTGCCATGGCAAGAGATGCAATGAAGAACATTGGAGCAGAAGTCGTCAAAATTCCACCAAGGTCCCCGGACATCAACCCGATAGAGAACTTTTTTCACAACGTTAAAAGACAATTGAAGAAGGATGCATTGGAAAGAAGGATAACAAGAGAGACTTTTAATGATTTCAAACTCAGAATTATAGATACTATTACTAATTATGATACAGATATAATAGACAAGACAATTCAAAGCATGTACAATCGTTTAACTATAATTTCTAAGAATAAAGGTTGTAGAACTAAGTATTAATGAAATTTTTGTATATACAGTTGCAGACTTGGGTAAAAATTTATCCACGGAATATTCTTGTTTGTAGATTGCAGCAGCAGGGGATAAAGTTATTGAAATAAACGTAGAAGTTCTCGTATTATTGTAAGTACAAATTGACTATTGTCATACGTGATATCTCACATTATTTGAAACGGTAAAAATTGTTGTCAGCCCGTGATGTATGTTCAAATGAAATGAACTGAGTGTCAAAAAATATTGTTTGTTTTCACTTTCCAGTCCACTAATATTTTGAATACAATGCACTTGTATTCTGCAAATGAGACATCCAGGATCAAATACACGTGGTGCAAGGGGTCATACCAGGAAGTCAGGCTCACGGCAAATAGTATGCATCCCTACGATTTACACTACAATTTACAGTATAAAATAATTAAAAACAGGGTGTTCTCCTTCACAGAGAGGAATGAAGATGTTTTTAAAAGATGTACATCACTAATGTACATAATCTACACATTTTTATTTTTGTTTTTTTTAACACTTTCACAGAGATATGAAGGAAAGATTGGACAGTTTACAAAATCGTTTGAATAGAAAGTCACATGACTTGTCTTTTAATCTCTTGGAAGTGTAAACCGTGGAGGTTATTTGGATATTTCTCAGCAATTGAAAAGGTCGTATGTTCACTTATTATCTCAAAGATGTACATAAATTGTGTACATCTTTTATACATATTTCCAAAATTTATTACGAGATGTGAATGGAAATATTTGTCTTTTTCCTAGTGTAAACTGTTGTGTAAACTGTCCCAGCTTGGGAAGACACCAATACAATACATAGCGGGACACTGATTAGAACAAAAGGTAATGCAGCAAAATAATACAATTATAACAAAAACGATTATACGTGCTCACGAGGCTGTCTATTGTTCATTTATTTCACTCATGTCCAGCAACATCCAACAACAGTCTTGCAAAACAACAACCACAAGGGTGACCATCTTCTGCTCACTGGCCTTGAACTGATGGCGAAAGGAAGTATTCCAACGAACATCCATCATTCAGTCTCCTTGTCATCAATAATGAGCCTTTGATGAAAAATGCGAGACTTTGATGTGCAAACACTGGAGTCGTTGGAGAACTCGATATCCTTGGCATCAGTGGTTTTAGGCGCAGCAAAATGAACAACGTTAACAAAAGCATGTCACTCCAAGGCAAATGGTTGGCGTATAACGAAAGTCATTCAAGAAAATGACCTCTTTCTCTTCAACCCTAGCCACGCATACGAACATGTCGCAGGTGAGACAAAAGTGTTGTAAATCACTCTTAGGGGGTCAAGAATAAATGTTTTGCCGAGTTCGCTGGACCAGTAATATATATATTTACGACCCTTTCCTCGACCCATGGCAAGTAATTTAACAACAGCACCAGCAAATGTGCTTTGCTGGATACTGTTGTTTTTAAGGATTTCCTTTGCACAAACCAACCACTCACCTTCACAGACACACTTGTCGTTGTAGGCCTTCTTCAGAGGTCAATTCTTGACATTGAACGTCTCTCCAACGTTGGCTGTGCTGTTTCCATTGCCCAGACAGACTGCACAAGTTCAGTGATCCGTTCTCGCCTTTGTTCAAGACAACTCATACAGCCTGCTGTCACATCTGTTTCTTCTTCTTGGCCAGTGCCAGGAAGTGCAACTTGGAGTCAATGCCGTTGGAGATTATCATATCAGAGACTTCCAAATTACCCAACCTGGTGCTCTTCTGTGTGGTATCCATACCAGAAGCAGATGTCCTGCTTCGCTTCTTCATTGCTGGCAGGGTCTTTGGAGCACCTTTCAAGGTAGGATGACCTTCACTTCTCAGAACTTGGCTATCTAGCTTTGTGACATATTCATATGCTGTGCGATAGCCAGGATGTCCTGAGAAGTGTACGACAATGTCCTTTGTCTCTTGTAGGTGCTTCTTTACTTTTGACCAGCGCTGAAGTTTGTCCAGCAGGACGCACATGTGGAAATGGACACCACCATCCTCATGACTTTCCATGCAGCAAGCCACTGTAATATGATGGCTGTAGTGACTGCATGGAATGCTGCAAGAACTGTATCGCTGAATGACCTCCTGTTATATCTTTCAGTGTCTGCCTTGCTGTAAGTAATTAGGTAAGCCCTTCTAACATTGTCCACATTTAATGATGATGCCATTATGATAATAATGTATAAACAATGTAGAAAGGCTAGTGAACATGCAGTTGTGAAAATGATAACAGTAAGTGATTGTAACCGTCATGTTATGTGAAATAAATTTGAATTTGAAATTGCCTACTGTTTTACTATTGTTTTCTTGTGGTATTGACATTGCCAGGATTTCACTCCTTGCTGAGAGACACCTTTAAAGGACTGGCATGTTTCAAGGACAATCACTGTTGACAGATATGCCACAATTAATCAAATTACATAGTTCAAGTATTACTATATCATGCAGGTAATAAACAATATTTTGCTTGCAAAATTTACTCGTTTTCCATGTGAATATTCTCTACTTTTTTCTCCGGTGCACGTGTAGCATTGTTTTCATTTTTTGTTCCAAGTTAACGGACATGCGTTTTTAAGACACTTTTAAAACATTTTCAGACTCCTTTTTTTCAAAATATGTTCACATACCTTGTTCTCTTTGCCAAAATCGTTTCCACCAAAAAAACAATTTGTATCGGACAACACGACCACTTTAGAGCTCCATTTGGGCCAAAAATGGGACAATCACTTAGTTTGACGTCATGCGTAATATATAGAAAATTCTTGACATGCTCATCGAGATCAGCGCCCTTGAAAACCCCAGAAAACATGAAAACCAGCTTTATAAGTGATGTATTTCAAGAATTTGATAGGGGACAAAAGTCCTGGGACACCCAGGATTTTAACAGGTTTTACACGCATACTTCAAGTTCATGAACATGCCTTTTTCAGACACTTTTATAACATTTTCAGACTCGTTTTTTTCACAATATATTCACAATACCTTGTTCTCTTTCCCAAAATGGTTTCCACAAAAAAACAATTCGTTTCGGACAACACGACCACTTTAGAGCTCCAAATGGGCCAAAAATGGGACAATCACTTAGTTTGACGTCATGCGTAATATATAGAAAATTCTTGACATGCTCGTCGAGATCAGCGCCCTTGAAAACCCCAGAAAACATGAAAACCAGCTTTATAAGTGATGTATTTCAAGAATTTGATAGGGGATAAAAGTTCTGGGACACCCAGGATTTTAACAGGTTTTACACGCATACTTCAAGTTCACGAACATGCCTTTTTCAGACACTTTTATAACATTTTCAGAATCGTTTTTTTCACAATATATTCACAATACCTTGTTCTCTTTTCCAAAATGGTTTCCACAAAAAAAACAATTCGTTTCGGACAACACGACCACTTTAGAGCTCCAAATGGGCCAAAAATGGGACAATCACGTGGTATGACGTCATACGTACGATATAGAAAATTTTTGACATGCTCATCGAGATCAGCGCCCTTGAAAACCCCAGAAAACACGAAAACCAGCTTTATAAGTGACGTGTTTGAAGAATTTGATACCAGACAATAGGGGACAAAAGTCGTGGGACACCCAGGATTTTAGCAAGTTTTACACGCATACTTCATCCCCCTCCCCCCATAACAATGTTGTTTGTAGAGGCGGTGTTTTTCAATATCACCGAAATTCTTTTAGCCCCACGACAACAAAGGACTGGTGCACAAGACAACATTGTTTTGGGGGGAGTGGGGGGTCGCATTCTGCTCAAAGAGAACAAAGTGTGCAGAAGCACAGCATTATGGGATGAAATTTTCAGGTGTCCCAAGGACTTTTGTCCCCTATTGTACATACATTACATACATACATATCTTGGTGGTTTTATTGGATCCAAAGAAGGGAAATAGAGCTATGTTTCTTTACTTGTATCATCTTGGTGTGACCAGCTGAAAGTACTTTCAAGGATTGCAAAATCAGAACCACAGTCAGCCTATTCTGCTTTTGTTGGTGGCTTCAGGCATCGTCTCACTTACTACATGAGAACAATCACGAGTATTGAAGATCAGCTTAAGAAATTTGATGAAACTCTTGATACAGTTTTTATTCCTGCAATTAATGATGGCCATATGTTTGTCTGATGAGCAGCTAATGTTATCATTACCAGTCAAACGTGGTGGTCTTGCTCTTCCGGTATTTTCATCCTTACCGAAAGCAGAGTATGTAAATTCACGCTCTGTAACATTTGACTTAGGCAGTCGCATCAAAGAGCAAGAGAAACATCTTTCGACAGAGGCAAAAAACATAAAGGATGCAATATCAGCTGTCATCCAAAAGAGAGAAGAAAATAACATAAGGCTTCTCAACCAACTTCGAGGCCGGATGACAAAAGAGCAGCTCCTTGCAAATGATCTTGCATGTATGAAGGGAGCCTTGAGTCTAATATTACTATTCTGCGTCGTCACGTTGCAAGGGCTCGAAACTTGCAGGGACTATCAGGCTGAAACTTGCAGGGAACGGCTCCGTTTCTAGAGTAGACAAAAGTGATCTATTTTTGGAAGCCTATTTTAAAGGAATTTTTGAGGTATTCCATTAATTATTCTCCTGATTGTGCTATCACGAAAAAACGACGGTTTATGCTGGCGAAACTTCCAAATTCGCGCCACGAACTCCATTTTCGAACAAAGTATTCGCTCTTCACGTGACCTGTTTCGCCTTTTCTTGCAATTTGATTGGCTCTTTTCGCACGACCCACGTGAACAGTGACACGTTTTTCATTATCATGCAAATTTGCCCTCGGCTGGCAGCAGGTACTTTTGGAGAAGACATGTGTTTTTGTTTTGTACACAAAAAGGGAGGTGGACGCCTTTCAAAATGTTTTACGAGCTGAATTATCTTTGTAAAGAGCTGTCAATTGTTTGAAAGATCCCTGGAGAGTTGCAGGAAACAATTGAGAACATAGGTGATGGCTTTGTTTTGTTTTTTGAATGAGATAGTTGTAGCTTTTGTAGTAGGCGACCGCCATTGTTGCTTGCTTTCTCTCGGGAAGGAGCAAATTTTCAAGCAACACACGTTGTTTTTGCATTTGCGAAAATTCAATTTTAGCCTGCCACAATTCATTTTTTTGCCCAAACACTTTCGATAATTGTTCACCAACATATTACCTTCATGTTGGTGTTTTTTGAGTTCAACTGGATCACTATTGGCCACGTTAAATACTATTTTTGCTTGCTAAAGTGTGTTCAAAGGTTTTGCTTTTTGCCGGCTCCGAAATTTCAGTAAAACCACTTCCACTAAATTTTCTCTGCAAATTCCGTATCACTTATTTAAAAGATGAGACTATTTGGAACGTGTTCGCTGTATCCTGAGCTACGTATTGATATAATTTTTAATGGGGAAGGAGTTGCAATTTTTGAGGATGGATTGATTTTTCTGTGGCAAATTTTTCCCTGCCAACTTTACACTGAAATTATCAATATTCAGAAAGGGCTTTCAGGGGTGCAGGATGGGTGCGGGGCGGTCGCTTGCCAGGGGGCAAATTAGTCCTCCCACCTTTACATGTTTTAGAAATGTTACGTCATAGTATGTATTGTAGGGTATGTATGTATGTATGTAGGTATGTAGGTATGTATGTAGCTATGTAGGTAGGTATGTAAGTATGTATGTATGCAGGTATGTATGTAGGTATTTATGTAGGCATGTATGTAGGTATGTATGTAGGTATGTATGTAGGTATGTATGTAGGTATGTATGTAGGTATGTATGTAGGTATATATGTAGGTATGTCTGTAGGTATGTATGTAGGTATGTATGTAGGTATGTATGAAGGTATGTAGGTATGTATGTACAATAGAGGACAAAAGTCCCTTGGACACCTGAAAATTGCATCCCATAATGCTGTGCTTGTGCACACTTTGTTTTCTGTGAGCAGAATGCAACACCCCACTCCCCCCAAAACAATGTTGTCTTGTGCACTAGTCCTTTCTTGTTGTCGGGCAAAAAATATTTCAGCGATATTGAAAAACATCGCCTTTACAGACAACATTGTTATGGGGGGAGGGGGATGAAATATGCGTGTAAAACTTGCTAAAATCCTGGGTGTCCCAGGACTTTTGTCCCCTATTGTCTGGTATCAAATTCTTCAAATACATCACTTATAAACCTAGTTTTCGAGTTTTCTGGGGTTTTCAGGGCTGCTGATCTCGATGAGCATGTCAAAAATGTTCTATAAAATATGCATGGCGTCATACCAAGTGATTGCCCCATATCTGGCCCAAATGGAGCTCTAAAGTGGTCGTGTTGTCCGATACGAACTGTTTTTTTTGTGGAAACGATTTTGGCAAAGAGAACAAAGTATTCTGAACATATTTTGAGAAAAAGGAGTCTGAAAATGTTTTAAAGGTGTTTGAAAAAAGCATGTTCGTGAATTTTAAGTATGCCTGTAAAAACCTGCTAAAATCCTGGGTGTCCCAGGACTTTTGTCCCTTATCAAATTTTTCAAACACATCACTTATAAAGCTGGTTTTCGTGTTTTCTGGGATTTCAAGAGCGCTGATCTCGATGAGCATGTCAAAAATGTTCTATATATTACACATGACGTCGAAAAAGCTGTTGTCCGATACGAATTGTTTTTTTTGTGGAAACGATTTTGGCAAAGAGAACAAGGTATTGTGAACATATTATGAAAAAAGGGAGTTTGAAAATGTTATAAAAGTGTCTGAAAAACCCATTTTCGTGAATTTGAAGTATGCGTGTATAACCTGCTAAAATCCTTGGTGTCCCAGGACTTTAGTCCCCTATGAAATTCTTGAAATACATCACTTATAAAGCTGGTTTTCGTGTTTTCTAGAGTTTTCAAGGGCGCTGATCTGGACGAGCATGTCAAAAATGTGCTATGTATTACACATGACATCATATCAAGTGATTGTCCCATTTCTGGCCCAAATGGAGCTCTAAAGTGGTCGTGTTGTCCGATACGAATTGTTTGTTTTTGTGGAAACGATTTTGGCAAAGAGAACAAGGTATTGTGAACATATTATGAAAAAAGGGAGTTTGAAAATGTTATAAAAGTGTCTGAAAAACCCATTTTCGTGAATTTGAAGTATGCGTGTATAACCTGCTAAAATCCTTGGTGTCCCAGGACTTTAGTCCCCTATCAAATTCTTGAAATACATCACTTATAAAGCTGGTTTTCGTGTTTTCTAGAGTTTTCAAGGGCGCTGATCTGGACGAGCATGTCAAAAACGTGCTATGTATTACACATGACATCATATCAAGTGATTGTCCCATTTCTGGCCCAAATGGAGCTCTAAAGTGGTCGTGTTGTCCGATACGAATTGTTTGTTTTTGTGGAAACGATTTTGGCAAAGAGAACAAGGTATTGTGAACATATTATGAAAAAAGGTAGTTTGAAAATGTTATAAAAGTGTCTGAAAAACCCATGTTCGCGAATTTGAAGTATGCGTGTAAAACCTGCTAAAATCCTAGTCACATGGAAAAAGAGTAAATTTTGCAAGCAAAATATTATTTATTACCTGCATGATATAGTAATACTTGAACTATGTAATCTGATTAATTGTGGCATATCTGTCAACAGTCATTGTCCTTGAAACATGCCAGTCCTTAAATGTGTCTCTCAGCAAGGGGTGAAATCCTGGCAATATCAATACCATAAGAAAACAATAGTAAAACAGCAGGCAATTTCAAATTCAAATTTATTGCACATAACATGACGGTTACAATCATTTACTGTTATCATTTTCACAACTGCATGTTCACTGGCCTTTCTACGTTGTTTATACATTATTATCATAATGGCATCATCATTAAATGTTGAAAATGTTAGAAGGGCTTACCTAATAACTTATAACCAGGCAGTTAGTGAAAAATATGACAGGAGGTCATTCTCCGAAACAGTTGTTGCAGCATTCCATGCAGTCACTACAGCCATCATATTACAGTGGGCTTGCTGCATGGAAAGTCATGAGGATGGTGGTGTCCATTTCCACATGTGTGTCCTGCTGGACAAATCTCAGCTCTGGTCAAAAGTAAAAAAGCACCTACAAGAAACAAAGGACATTGTCGTACACTTGTTAGGACATCCTGGCTATTGCACAGCATATGAATATGTCACAAAGCTTGATAGACAAGTTCTGAGAAGTTAAGGTCATCTTACCTTGAAAGGTGCTCGAAAGACCCTGCCAGCAATGAAGAAGCGAAGCAGGACATCTGCTTGTGGTTTGGATACCACAGAGAAGAGCAGCAGGTTGGGTAATTTGGAAATCTCTGATATGATTATCTCCAACGGCATTGACTCCAAGTTACACTTCCTGGCACTGGCCAAGAAGAAAACAGATGGTGACAGCAGGCTGTATGAGTTTGTCTTGAACTAAGGCGAGAAATGGATTAGTGAGCTTGTGCAGTCTGTCTGGGCAATGGAAACAGCACAGCAAACGTTGGAGAGACGTTCAATGTCGAAAATTGACCTCTTGAAAAGGGCCTACAACGTCAAGTGTGTCTGTCAAGGTAAGTGGTTGGTTTGTGCAAAGGAAATTCTAAAAAAACAGCATCCAGGGAAGCATATTTGCTGATGCTGTTGTTAAATTACTTGCCATGGGTCAAGGAAAGGGTCGTAATTTATCTATTACCGGCCCAGCGAACTAAGGAAGCGACCTTTGTCCCTGCCGCTTAGAAATTCCGGCCTGTCACTCCTTTTCTTAGGGACTTTCTCTTCCAATCCCTCCTTGCAGATACTCTCTACGCTAGACTTGGAGATCTTACACCATCTAGCAATCTCTCAATAGGAGAGCTTTGACTCCTGCCAAAGTAAATATACGTACACTTTCTTTCTGTCGCTAATAACAACTTGTTTTGACATTATAAAGCATCTTCAAGCAATGAAAATCACAGAAAATAAATCATAAATTCTCAGTATTTTCTGCGATCGGAAAATTTTCCAAGAAATTCATCGAAAGTCTCCCGGGCAACAATTTGGAACCGTCGTTCTCTAATTACGTAAATAGATCAAAAAGAGGCTAAAACAAAAGTTTCAACTTTAACAATACACCACACACTAACGGAAAATGGTAGGAGTGTGGCTTTTTTTTACCTTTACCGTACAACCATAACCTTTCAATTGAATCAAATGAATTTAAATTCCACCAACTATAAACATAACAAACCTGTTAAGAACTTGTGACATATATACACGTGACTATTCGTTAACAGACTCCTTTTAAATCTTAGTTAATTAGTCTTTCATTCATTCGTTTTCATTCTCTTCGTATTCCTTCTTTTTCTACGTTTCAAAAAGTAACTTATTCGTTTATCATTGTTATGTATATATTTGGATCTGTCGCCTCTTTATTGCTTTGTTCTCTACAAATTGGTGCCGTGACCAGGATCTAGTTGGCTAGTTATTGCTGTTAGTGTATCGATGTCATTCATAAAGCATGCCTCTGATGCCGAAATTCGCTCTTGAGAAACTCAAACAAGAGAGAAGACAAATCCGACGTACGTTTACAAAAATCTTCAACGAAGCATTGGTTCTTTTCACGCAAGAAATTCTGAGAGACGAAGAAATCTCCTTGCTGAAATCATCCCTCGAATTGTTGACCAATACGTTTCAGGACAGTCAGAACTTAGAAAAAGAAATCAAAGAAATTGTTCTGGAAGAAATAGAAGACGAAGCTGAACAAGATGAATTCTTCGATGAAGGTGATTCTGTTATCATCGCAAATAAAGGTAAGCTCAGTAAACTTGAGTTTATTATCTCTAAATTCGACAAACCGGCCACAGCGTCCCTGTCATCCCAACAGAGACAGTCCTCTCCTCATAATCAAATGTTTACAGGGTCAAAATTGCCAGATCTAAACCTCCCTACATTCGACGGCAATATAAAAGAGTGGTTTGGGTTCTGGGAACGGTTTCAATCTCAAGTCGGAAAATCTCCCGATCTACCGAAATCTGCTACATTTATGTATCTTGTGGGACAACTGCGGGGAGAAGCATTAGCCACCGTAAAAGGACTTGTGCCTTCCGATCACAGTTACGACATTTTAGAAATGACATTACAAGAAAACTTTGGCCTCCCCAGGAGAATTATTCGTGCGCATGTAATGCATTTGTTAAGATTGCCGAAAACAACCCTGGTGGCTACAAACCTACGTCAATTCTATAATTCGCTGATGGGTTATATTCGTTCGCTAGAAGCTCTGGGTATTAACGTAGCGGCTTGCGCCCCAATTATTATTCCGATTATCGAAGATAAGCTCCCAGTGAAACTTCTAAGTACGCTAGGCGGTTGTGGACAAAATGCAACATTCAAAATAACAAGTTTTCTTGACGGTCTAAAAGATTACATAACACGCCAAGAACAGGCACAGGCTTCTAACAGTAATCGGTCAGCCAGCCCAAAACCTTCATTTGGGTACGAAACGTATGAACACCCGTCTATGAGTACAATGATTGCCTCAGCCCAAGTCCGTTGTCAGCTTTGTAAAGGTCCACATACCGCCCAACGATGTTCTCAGACAGCCACAGATAAAACAACTTCTATTATCAATGAAAAGCTCTGTTTAAACTGTTTGTACCCAGGACACCGTGCCGCTCAATGTAGTGCGAGAGGCCGATGTGCCAGCGTAAAGGAAAGCATCATACTGCTATCTACGGAATTCAAATTCACCGTAACAACGACATCAATTCGAATGCCTATCCTTCTTGTAGTAACAATCCGCATAGGCAACCCCCGTCTCAGGCCCACTCTCATGTGGCCGTAGTTTGAAACGAATCAGCCCCGCCTAGTTCGAATCAAGATTCTCCAACGTTACAATATACTGCCACCAATTGTGCCTCTATAGCGCCACCTTCTGTTCCTACTTCGACCAATGTCGATAATCCTACTGTCGTAGAGCAAACACTTACGTCTAGCACCGCATCCGTAATCTCCGAATATACGAATGTCAACAGTCCTCCGGGCTCACCAATTCTTCTTAAGACCGCCAAAGCAGTTGCAACTTCCGATAACAAAAAGATCTGAGCCAAAATTTTCTTCGATGAAGGTTCTCAACGTAGCTACGTCCGAACTGCCTTTGCGCGCGAGTTAAATTTATCTCGTATTTCGTATGAGTCATTGTCTGTGTGTGGTTTTGGTGGTACTGTCTTTGAACTTACGGAATCACAAACGTTGGGTTAGAAACTCCCTCTGGCATTGAACATATTCATGTTCTTATTGTTGACAACATCGTCAAGCCTTTGAACCAACAAAACCTTACGAATGAAATAAATCTTCATCATCAACTTCACGATTTCCCGTCAGCCAATGACTTTGCAGACAGTTCATTTGTTGTTGATATTCTGTTGGGTGCTGATACTGCTTATCGATTTCTCGGAAATGTTTTACAACACTCCGCACGACCTCTTATTCAAGAATCGGCATTCGGATACGTTTTATCTGGTCCGTTGACTAACACGAGCAACCCGTCTATTGTTATCGCTGTAAACAGCCAGACAGCTTTTGTTAATCAAATTCATCCCGCCAACATCATTGAAGATCATAATATTAACAAGTCTGACATCTCGTTTCAAACACTTATCAGCAATTCTTCGTTATTTCTTCAACTTGAACAACTCTTCCGTTCTCAGTTTGTTTCTGAACCACCTGACATTGAACAGTCAAATGAATTTCCTCACACCTATCTTCAACAAATTAAATTCAGAGATGGTTCTTATTATGCCCCCCTACCATAGAAAACTGACCATCCGCCTTTGCCCTCTAATTTGGGCTTATGTAAAAAACGCTTGGAACAAGTGACGTCACATCTTAACAAATTAGGCCTGATGCCTGCCTACTGCAACGTCATTGCAGAACATCTCGCAAAGGGGTACATAGAACCATTCCACAATTTACAACAACCTTGGCCAGAAACAGAGTGCCATTACGTTCCACACTTCTTTGTCCTTAAGGATTCGGAAACAACACCTCTTCGCATCGCATTTGCTGCCAATACTGGCCACGTCAGCCTGAATGATTGTTTATATACAGGGCCCTGTCTCCTCACTGATTTCGTCGAATTACTTCTACGTTTTCGGATTCCGCGATATGCTTTCGTCGCTGATATTCCATGTGCGTTCCTCAACATCAAGTTAAAAGAAACAGATCGACCCGAGCATTTCCAACAGTATCGACATATGGTTGCTGTTGACTTATCGCAAAGGCTATACGTTGTTATCCTCTTATCTGGCGTTCAAACCGAAGCTGAAGCCGTCCCTTACTTTCAAAAAGCCCGCGAAATCATGCAAGACTGTCACTTCGTATTACGTCAATGGTGCACAAATTCCACAGCCTTGAAAGCGGTAATTGACGCCAATAACGCCGGCAGCCAATCACATACAATTTCCTTGCTCGGTCTGCAATGGAATACGCTCTTAGATAATATTATGTTTCAAGAGAAAAATTTTGATTCTGACACGTCATCTCTAACCAAACGCAAGGTTCTCAGTATCGCCAGTCAATTGTTCGATCCCCTCGGATTAGTTCTTCCCGTCACAATACTCGCTCGCCTTTTCATTGCTGAACTTTGGGATGAACAACTCGGCTGGGATCAACCGCTTTCTTCTATAAAAGCTAACGCTTGGAAAAAATCTGAACAAGAGCTCACCGCCGCCTCCCGTTTGCAATTCTCGCGCTCTCTGAACTTTGATTCAACTCTGCCAGTTCATTTACATGTCTTTACCGATGCCAGCAAGCTCGTCATGGGTGCTGTCTCTTATCTCAGCCAAGGTATTGAATGTGTTCTCCTTGGATCAAAGTCAAAGCTCGCCCCACGTGGTAAGACATCTCTCACAAATCCCCAGTTAGAGTTAAGCGCCATGCTTCTTGGCTCACAACTGTGCTCTGCGACACTAAATATTCTACAGAAAGATTATGGCACAGTTAATTGAAACACGTCATAAATTGAAACAGTTTGTGCAAAACAAAGTCGATGCAATTAACAAGCTCTTCGATTCTCCCTTCTGGAGCCATACGCCTTCGCAAGAAAACCCAGCTGATCTTGTCTCTCGTGGTTGCTCATCCAACACGCTTCAAACATCTGCTTTGTGGTCCAATGGCCCTTCCTGGATACCGATTGATTCATTGTGGCCTCGTTGGCCTAAAGCCCAACCTACTGCATGCACCGTCGCCACAGCTGTTGCAGAACATGAAGTCACTTCTTTTCGCAACAGCATTTGTCATTTGATGGACTTAGATCGCTTCAATCACTACCCGCACCTTCTGTCTTCATCCGTCTACGTTCACCGATTCTGCTACCGAATGGGACTAAAAGGTCCACCAACTACGTCAGAGCTTGAGTTTTTGGAGAAAGATTGGCTTCGCAAAGAACAACAACTACACTATGCGCAAGTTTATGACTATCTCGCATCATATTCCTGTCCCTCCACTAGCCACATTCCGCCAATCATATGTCAACTGCATCTCTTCCTCGATAATGATGGTCTCATTTGTACAAAAGGACGCTTCCATGTCGATTTGTCTTTAATTTTGTTATCACGACCATCTCGCCTCACCAAGCTAATCGTTCAAGACCACCAGCATCGCAATCATCACATTGGCGTTGGAGGTACAACTGTCGCTCTCCGTCAACGTTTCTGGATTCCATCTGCTCGCTCAATCACTCGTCAAATACTCCGCACCTATGTTACATGCCGTAAAGTCACTGGAAAGCCGTATTTGCTTCCGACATCAGCCGCACTCCCCAGTTTCCGTCTCGGTACCGCCAATCTCCCCTTCTCCAATGTTGGCATTGATTTCACTGGCCATCTACTTGTTAAAGATCGTTCAGGCCATCCACAAAAGGTTTACATTTGTCTATTGACGTGCCTGACTACAAGAGCCATAGAGCTCGTTGAAGATCTTACTACTGCATCATTCTTGCAAGCCTTTCGTTGCCATTGCAGTATATTCTCAATGCCTCGACTTGTGTTATCCGACAATGCCCAAACCTTTAAACGTGCTGAGCGAGATCTGCATGCCTTACTGTCCCTTATCGACGAAACCATACAACGCACCTTTGCTCAACAACACATCGTCTTCCGCTACATCCCTGCCCGCAGCCCTCATTTGGGAGGAGTGTACGAAAGACTCATTGGTCTAACCAAAACGTGTCTGAAAAAAGTCCTTGGTCGTTCCTTCGTCATGTTCTCTGAGCTCCAAACACTTCTTAAAGAAATTCAAGCCGTCTTGAACAATGGACCTTTGACCTACATCAACGACAATTTGCAAGATTTACAACCGATTACACTCAGTCAATTGTTGTTTGGCTATAACGTCACCGCTCTACTCCACCCTTCGAATGATGTCATCTCACAATCTCAAGATTCAATGTTTGCCGATCGTGATGCCATTCAAGAGGCCAAGCTCGTCGATCAAAGCTATATAACCACTTCAATAAGCGCTTCTGCCATGAGTATCTATCCTTCCTGCGCGAAGTACATTCGTGGCAACAACGAAAGCAACAAGCAACAGAAAACGTCATTGGAGTTGGTGACATAGTTTTGATCGCAGACACCGAAAAACCTCAGCATCACTGGAAACTCGGCATCGTTTCCGCCTTCATTCTTGGCAGTGACAAACTGTGCCGAGCAGCAGTCGTTCAAACTTTATTCATTAGAAGCACACGCCAATACTAATGACACGCCCGATGAACTTCACAAGGAACGACCCGTAGTGCGACAACGCACAGCTCGCACAGCCGCGTTGAAAGCAAGAGACGCTATTATGGGCCAGCTAATAGATGACATTCGAGATTAGCACTTCCGCGGCCCCCAGTATGTTAAGAACTTTGAGTGACATATATACATGTGACTATTCGTTACCAGACTCCTTTTAAATCTTAGTTAATTAGTCTTTCATTCATTCGTTTTCATTCTCTTCGTATTCGTTGGTTTTCTACGTTTCAACAAGTAACTCATTCGTTTATCATTGTTATGTACATATTTGGATCTGTCGCCTCTTTATTGCTTCGTTCTCTACAAAACCATTTCAATCACAATAAAGGCAAAAACCCCGTGAAAATATCAAAATTAGGCAAAATTAGCAAAGAAATCCTCGACAGAGTCAACAATAACATCATAATAGCTACGAAGTTCAATCAATGGAAAAACACATCATTAGTAGTTAAATGGTTCAACAACATCAAGAATAAGAAAGACCACAACTTTAACAGCTTTGACGTCATCGAATTTCACCCATCTATCAGCCAAGACCTCCTCAACAAAGCCCTCAATTTCGCATCTTCTTACGACAACATCACAGACGACGAAAAAGACATCATCACACACGCTAAAAATTCCATCCTTGTCCACGACCAAAAACAATGGCAAAGGAAAGGAGACACAACATTCGATGTTACAATGGGGAGTTACGACGTGGCTGAAACATGCGAGCTAGTTGGAAGCTTCCTCCTTTCACAACTACCACATCTCAACATCAACATAGGACTCTACCGAGACGACGGACTCGTAACCATCAACGCATCACCAATACAGACGGAAATCATTAAGAAACAAATCTGCAGTATTTTCCACAACAACGGACTACGCATCACCATCGAAGCCAACAAACACATCATGAACTTCCTCAACGTCACCCTCAACCTACGGAACAGCACCTACCAGCCTTTCATGAAGCCAGACACCACACTCCAATAAATCCACCGCGAAAGCAACCATCCACCGATAACTACGAGAAACATCCCTGACGGCATCAACAAACGACTTTCAGCTCTCTCATCCGATAAAGCATCCTTCGACCAACCAGCACCAGACAGCGGATACAACTACAAACTCGTATACGAATCAGCCACCACCACGAACCGAAGAAACAGACAACGGAATAACATACTCTGGTACAATCCACCATACAGCAAAAACATCAGCACGAACATCGGACACAGATTCCTCACCCTCATTGACAAACACTTCCCTATATATCATCCACTCCGTAAAATCTTCAATGAAAACAGCATCAAGATCAGTTACAGCAGCATGAACAACGCAAAACAAATCATCAACAACCACAAGAAGCATATCTTCGAGTCGCAACAGCCAAACAACAGCAACACAACTACCGACAACACTCCAATTGAGTGGAGCAGCAAAAACAATAAGACATGCAACTGCATGTCTTATTGTTTATAATCCACTGAATGGAAACTGTCTACAAAAATCAGTCATCTACCAAGCCACCGTCACACGCCAAGATAACAACACTACAGAAACATACGTTGGACTAACCAAAAACGAATTTAAGACCAGATACAGTAACCACACCTCATTATTTCGATATACCAAGCAGAGATACTCAAAGGAACTAAGCAAATACATTTGGACTCTCAAAGACGCGAACATTGACCACACCATTTCATGGAGAATTCTTTCACCTAGCCGATCTTACAACAGTTCAAGTAAAAGATGTAACTTGTGTATCAAAGAAAAGTTTTTCATAACTTGCCGACCCCATTTAGCCACCCTCAAAAAAAGAAATGAACTTGTGTCTGCTTGCCGTCATCGAGCAAAAGCCCGACTAATTAGCACTTAGCTGTATATTACGCACAGCCGGAATTAATAACATCACATATAGAAGAATAGAACTGAACTCAAGTCCTTAGGAAAAAATATAACAAAGAATTGTAAAGTAACACCTCCCCGCATACCTTCTGAATCACTCAAAGTATATAAATAAGTTGTAAACAGGAATATATTTATCTGTACATCTCCTGATGAGTGGGTAACCACAAAACAGGCTTGTCGAGATGGAGAGTTTTGTCTTTTGAGTCTTTCTTTTCTTAGTGTATATATAGCTCTACTCTATTTATCGAGCACTCTAACGGGAAACCGATTCACAGACTTTGTATGTATGTATGTATGTATGTATGTATGGGCATGAGCAGGAGCGAATGCAGCGTGTGAAGCGCGCCTACCAGATTAAGCTTTTTTTAATTGATGGTCTGGGGTGGACGAGCGAAGCGAGTGATGATGTAACACTTCTGCCCGGCAAATCCGTTACATTTAGTACACAAGTCAATGATTACACATTGTAGCTTTCCTTGTCTTTATGTTCTTACGAAAAATAACAAAATCGTACACGAATATATAAGTAAACACAATAATAGAATGTTCAGTTCGACTGGCGCGTTCAACCAGGCTACTTTTATTTGACGGGGGTCTCTTCAGAGTTTCTATCAGATCACACTCCCCCCCTCTTTAAGAAATGTTGTCTTAAACATCGTAAAACATTCACACAATACAGTACTATTCCAATCAACAAAGTCTTCAAGTAACACAATATAATCAGATGAAGTAGAACTTATGTGCATTCATTCACTTCAGTATTCAGGTCACATAGTGGTCTTGCTAATTTATCAGCAACGTAATCGTAATCGGTTTCCAAAACCGTATAGTAAGCGACAAGATTATTTTTGAGCTATTTCAAGTATTTTTGAATTCGAGTCTTTCCTCAACATAAACTTCAGCAAACAGCAAAAATATAGCAAAATGTTTTGTATGAATTACTGATGACCAACGAAGGACGGTCGAAAGTACGGAATAAAGCACGGCATTGGTTGGACGAATTGTCTGTCAAAACGCTGAACTGGGTACATGTTGTTATACCTTGGTTGAGGAACAGGTACGTATTGATATTGTACAGGTGCTGGTCCCGTTGTAGATGACTGCGTTCTGAAAACTGTGTGCTGTGGTCGTACCCATGCTTGGTCTACAAAACAATGTTGTTCAGTCCTTGGATTTCCAAAATCAGCATATGTAAGACGTGAAGGTGGATGTCGCTGACGCATTGGTTTTTGTTCTTCCGTTACTTGCGGTGGAGTAGAATCTGATAGTGGTTCGAGAATCGAATGTGCATCTTCGTCTATGCTATGAAGTGTTCGTAAAGGGGAATCAGATCCCTCTGGTTTTACTTCATATGCAGGACTCTCAGAACTCAGACGACGGACAACAACGTGAATTTTTTCTTCCCAGTACGCCCTTATCTTCCCTGGTCCACCCCTTTCAGACAAATTTCGGACCAACTCTGTCTCCTGGCTCTAATACGGAACTTCGAATCTTTTTGTCGCGCTGTTTCTTGTTCCGGTCAGCTGCTCTTCCTGTGTTCCTTAATACAATGTCAAATGCGCTTTTCATTGCCGATTTCCAATTCTCCGCATAAGCTTTATAGCTTTGTTCATGTTTCGACTTGGGTGTGTCAAAAATCAAATCTACTGGTAACCGTGGTGAACGTCCAAATAAAAGCTGAAAAGGACTGTATCCAGTCGACTCGTGTTGGCTGCAATTGTAAGCATGCACCAGTTTAGACAGGTGATCCTTCCATTTTGATTTGAACTGCTCTGGTAAAGTCCGTAGCATTCCTAACAATGTACGATTAAAACGCTCTGCGTTTCCATTACCTTCTGGATGGTATGGGGTTGTCCTTGAACTGTCTGTCCTAGAGAGATGCTCCAATTGTTGAAACAAAGTATTCTGAAACTCACCACCACGATCATGGTGGATTCGTTGAGGGAATCCAAATCTCATAAGAAAGTTGTTGAATAAACACTCAGCAGCTGTTTTGGCTGTTTTGTTCCGTGTTGCATATGCTTCTGTATATCGAGTAAAATGATCTACCACCACCAGGATATATTCGTAGCCACCAGATGATCTCTCCAAATGAAGGAAATCTATTGAAACAATTTCAAAGGGCTCACTTGTCAATATCGGTTTTAATGGCTCTCTCTGGTTGACGGTAAGTTTCTTTTGCTTCAAGCAACGGCATCGTTTGTTGACAAAGTGTTCAATATCAGATTTCATGTGAGGCCAGAAAAAGCGGTCTCTTGCCAAGTTCAGCACTTTGTCTGATCCAATATGGCCCATTTTCTCATGTAGCTCAGAATAAAGTAAGTTGTGAAGACTTTTTGGCAAGATGATCTGATTTTTGTTTTCACATTTTCTTCGCAGTATGCCTTGGCTATCAAGATAAAGCCTATTCCATTCATAAAGCAATCGTTTCGTAATGTGACTTTGAACAATCTTCTCTGCTTGAGTTGGGATAGTGTCTTGTTCTTTCCATTTTATGACAGGGTGTATGTCAATGTCATCCAGTTGATGTTGCCGAATATTTACTTTGTTTGTCGGTTTTCCTTGGATACTTGATACTGATACAGGCGATTCGCTAATTTCTGCAAGCGTGGTAGTGCTCGGTACCGATGTTACCCAATCATGATCTTCAACATTTTTTATTTGAATTGTAGCTTGTAACAAATCACGCGAAACTTCTGCTGTACATTCTTTCATCATCTCAGTGAGTTCCATTGGCAGTCTGCTTAAACTGTCTGCATCCCCATTACCTTCACCCCGGCGATAATGGATGGCAAAGTTGTAGTCTGCAAGCTCACCAACCCACCTTATTCCAGTCGCGTTCAACCTTGCTGTGGTCATCACATAGGTCAACGGGTTGTTATCGGTATACACCTTAAATGATGGTGCATAGTACAAGTAATCGCGAAATTGATCAATTATCGCCCATTTTAATGCCAAGAATTCAAGCTTGCCTGCATGCATTTTGTAGTTCTTTTCAGCTTGTGACAATGCATGTGAAGCAAAAGCTATAATCCAATTTTTTCCTTTTTGCTTTTGGTACAAAACAGCACCAAGTCCCTCCTGTGACGCATCTGTGTGAAGAATGTATGGTTCTGCTGGATCTGGAAAAGCAAGTATTGGTGCACTAGTTAGTAGCTGTATAATTTCTTTCAATGCCTTCTGGTGTCTGTCTGTCCAATTAACTTTTGTTTGCAAACTCAACTGTCCATTGCAATTTCTAACTTTTGATGATTTTTCTGGATCCGATGTCAGTAAATCATAAATAGGTTTTGCTTTCTTTGCAAACAATGGAATAGTTCTTCGGTAATATGACAACAAACCGAGCATTTTTCTAACATCACCGATAGACGAGTTCACGCATGACGATGCATCATGGGTAATCAGGACATTGAATTGATCAACAATGGCGGACGTGCTTCGATGATCCTTCTGTTTTGAATTTTTCCACGTGCTCTGTTCTACGTTAGCGTTCTTATAAATTGTCGATTATTCTAAATACGTATACAGACAAGTTCTTTTTACAGTTTTTTTGATTCTATTTGGTTCAGAATTGTATAAAAGATCAACAATAATTCTACATGGCAAAGCACCTCGAGGATTTTCTAGATCTCTCCTGCGATGAACTGAAGTTCTATCTTCGGCAAAGAGCTATTCCAGTTGGTGGAAAACATTCCGATCTTGCAGCACGAGCTCTAGTAGCGTTTGAACAAAACACCCCTGTTAAAGAGTCTGCTGAAGACTTGGCAAAAACATTATGCCATGAACACCGTGTTTTGTTAAGATCGCTTGACATTGAACAAGATCCTTTGGAGATGAAAGAATGGAACAAGGACTTGACGAAGTGGCCTAAAGTTGATCTTGGCAACATCTTCTCCTACACATTAGAAAAAAAGGCTTTTTCGACGGAATATATTGGTCAGTACAAGGTCAGAAAGGCATACTCTCACTTTAAAAGTGGTTTTGTTCACGAAGTTGTGTCTTCAACAACGCCAACAGGGAATGTCTTACTGCTTTCATCAGTAACACCATCAACTAAAGTAAGGGACCAGCCACATAAAGTCTGGGTTGTCTGCAAACCTACAGGAGAGATTATTTGTGCCTATTGCAGCTGTACAGCAGGATACAGTAAATGTTGTAACCACATTATTGCATTACTTTATAAAGTTGAATTTGCAAACCAACAGGGATTAACAAATCCATCATGCACAGAAGTGGCTTGTTATTGGAATTCATCCTCCAAGAAGGAAGTTGAGCCTCAGAGAGTTAAGGATATGAATTTTCAAGCTCATAAACTAAACAAGTCAGCTCCTCAATTCTCACTCAACAGCATGTCAAAACAAGAGTTTGATCCCAGACCATTGGGCATGAGAGATGTATCTGATGAAAAGAAACAATCTTTTCTGACTTCAGTCCGTACAGCACTTCCTAGTGCTGTGTTAAACATCTCATATGCACCACCAACAGAAGAAGATGTTCCCCCTTCATTACAGGAGATAGCTGACAAAGTGTTGACAGTAAGCACTTCAAAGGAGGAAAGTGAGCTTGTCAGCTCTTTTTCACAGATGTTGTCTTTCAATGACAATAGTCTAAAAGAACTGGAGAAGGCAACCCGTGGCCAATCCAAGTCATACATTTGGATCCAGCAGAGAATTGGAAGGATCACTGCCTCAAATTTCCATGATATTTACAACAAAGTGAAGAAATTATTACGACAAAGAGGGAAAGCAGTAAAATCAAAGGTGACACCTCTATTGGTGAAACTCATGAACCATAAGGATTTGGGCCATATTCCAGCCATCAGATGGGGGAGAATACATGAAAAAGATGCCAGCAAAGCATTCTTCACCACCATTGCAAAATTGCACACAAATCCCAAACTGCACATCTGTGGTCTATTTGTGTTGAAGTCCCATCCCTACATAGGTGCAAGTCCTGACAATATTTTCTCATGTTCGTGTTGTCAGAATTCGTGTGTTGAGTACAAGTGCCCTTTCTCTATTAAAGATGTAACAGTAGAAGAGGGTTACAAGAAGACTGACTTTCTAGAGAACTGTGATGGAAAATTGCAGCTGAAACGTAACCACAAATACTTTTTTCAAGTGCAAGGCCAAATGGAACTGACAGGACTCGAAACAACATACTTTGTAGTTTGGACAATGAAAGGTCAACCATTAGTTGAGAAGATTGCATTTGATCTTAATTTCTGGCAAGATATCTTGTCAAAACTAGTTATATTTTTTAAAAGTTATGTTCAGAAGGTGCTGTTGGGTCTCAGACCCCTTTGTTATTGATTGATCTGCGAGAAACCATGCTTGGAACCAGAAGAGTTTGACCATGGAGACAATGACGAGAGTGTTCAGTGTGACTGTTGCCAAACATGGTTTCACTGTGTATGCGTTGGCAGAGATGTTAATGAAGACAATACTTTTATGTGTTTAACTTGTAATGACATTGCTCAAGATTTATAAGACTATGGGTGCTGTTGTTTTTTATACACTTTTACTTACACTACTTTGTTATACAGTAAATCCTCAAATGAGCTTGAATAAATATTGTTTCTGTGTGATTTCTTTCATCTTTTTCAAGAGCTATGTGCTGAGAGGAGGTAACAAATTACACAGAGCTGAACAAATTACAACAATATCATCTGCAAGCGGTAGCAGTGTTATTGGTAGTTCTCTTTTCAAGATCTCAAAGTATTTAACTCTTCGTATTGCTTGCTCCACATATATTCTTACGTTGGCAATAAGTGAGGTTTCCCTAACATCAGAGCCTGACATTTGAAGGTTACCATGCTTTGAAGGAGGTATAGCCAGTGAGCATTGATAAAATGCAAGTAAATCCCTGATCTTAAAACCACGGTCTACCATGACTTGATCATGTGGCTGCAGGTTTTTAACAAACCTACAGTCTTCAACAATGAATATGTCACTTGCTCTTCCACCATAGACATCAGAAAGGAAAGATATAGCACCATTTGGAGTAATACCCACAAGAAATTTAATTGTGTGGTGATGTTTATAATCAGACCAGCATTGAGCAGCAACTGCCAGATCAGAAGGTGTTTCAATGTAGACTTCAGTACAATCCAGTATAACTCTACACTTTGGGTAATACTTCCTAAACATATCAGGAAGATTCCTATGGATGCGTCATCTCTCTGGCCACACTATCAACCACTTGAGTTCTTTAGCTAAGAACTTGACCCATGTATTGAATATTGAGCTTGATGCTGCCACTGAAATGTTGAATCTAAATGCCAAGTCAAAGTGGAACAGACCAAGTCTTAGCTTTATCATTGTTAACAGAAATTCTTGCTCTAAAGTGAGGGCTCTCACTTGTCTATTCATTTTGGGCTTTGATGTGTCCCCTGTTGTTCTGGGACCTTTCCAGTAGTGCATCACCGAGGCCTTATCTTTTACATGATCAAAGATTAGTCGAAAACTGTCAACTGACAATCCAGTAAAATTATTGCTATCACATTCACGTGTCAAATGAGCAAATGTTAAGCTTGAATAAGCCTGGGGGTCAACAATGGTGCATTGAGACCCTGCTTCCTTGTTCTTTGGCTCTTTAGTTGATGAAACTACTGGCCTTCTAGTTGGCAGCTTTCGCTTTCTTGGCGACGACTTCTTCTTGTCGCTTTCCACAAGGAATAAGGTTGGATTCGGAACAGCGAATGTCGGCTTTCCGTACTGAAAGTGGTTGGAGCAAACAGTCTTGTGGTCGCTGGCAACAAAACCACAAAGTCCTTTCGAAACATTCCTTGTCCACTGCTCTCTCTTCTCTGGTTGTTTAGGGAAATGATGCCAACGTAGTTCGCCATCAACGTGGCCTCGCTTTACAATTTTGTCAACGTATCTCGAGTCGTTGTAACAACCCCCTACACAACAGCGATAGACTGGCATTATCCTCGTGATTTATTTATCAATTTATGCTTTATTTATCAGGTAATTAGTAGAACAGAGCACGTGAATATATTCAAAACAGAAGGATCATCGAAGCACACGCGCCATTGTTGATCAATTCAATGTCCTGATTACCCATGATGCATCGTCAAGCGTGAACTCGTCTATAGTTTTAGGCTTTTGATCAAGCAAACTTTTAACAGCAATCAGATTGCGTTCATCCATCTTCTATCCCTCCCCCGAGACTGTCCTTCCAAGAAATCTCACTTCGCGTTTGAACAGGTCACATTTCTTTTGCTTTAACTTGATGCCATGTTCTTTCAAGCGTCGTAATACTATTCGAACATGCTTTACGTGGTCCTCAAACGACTTGCTGAATACTATCAAATCATCCAAATATGGTATCACTATTTCGTCACGTAAATCTCTCAATATATTCTCCATGTGACGCTGAAATGACGCAGGGGCGTTGGTGAGACCAAACGGAATACAAATCCACTCAAATAGCCCCCAAGGAGTTATAAATGATGTCAAGTGGCGATCACTGGAGTTGACAAATCCCTGGTGGTAGGCTTTTCCTGGATCAAGTACTGAAAGCCACTGACTGCCACCAAGGTTATCAAGTGTTTCTTGGATTCTAGGTAATGGATGTCTGTCCATGATTGTCTTGCTGTTCAAGCCTCTGTAATCAATGCACAAACGAAGAGTGCCATCTTTTTTTCTCACACACACAACTGGCGAGGACCATGCAGACTTGGATGGAGTAATGAACTCTTTGAACAGGTGTTCTTCTGAACAGGTGTTCTTCTGAACAGGTGTTCTGTCATGCAAATTTATTTCAAGATTTAACCCTTCTGCAACTCCGATATCTGATTCATCCTTTGCAAACGAATCCAATTCATCGCACAGCATCTTCTTAACAACATCTTTTTGCACTGGGGTTAATCCATCCAGATTGACTTGTTCCTGTTGCTCACTTTGATTTGATTCAACTGAACTGTGATTTTCTTTGTTCGATTGTGTCTGATCATTCACTTCCACTGGTGTGACTGACTGTACTAGCTGTATGTGTCCTACTACTGTTCTGGCTTGAACACGGATATCATGACCTGTTACATTCTCTATATCTATTTCCATCATTTGTTTTGTCCCCTTCTTCAGCGTGATCAGTGTTCCTGTCAATTGCAATCCATCAGGAATTGTTCCATTAATTTCTGGTTCAAACATACTTGGCGTTGAATAGGCTACAAAACCACCATTTGCCCGACATTTGACAGATAATACACTCTTGCTGGGGATAACAATACTTCTTTTGAGAGTTTTCACTGGACAAACCTTGTCACGCTTGACACAGTCCTTCATAATTCTCATGAATTCAAAACAATTTTTGTTGCTGTTCTTCAATACCGGAAAGCTTGTTTTCAGATGGTTGACCATAACTCTGTCAGTAGAAATCACTCCTGTTGTGTCTTTCGTCAATTCAGAAACTGCATTGAAACCTATTATTGGTAATTCCAGTGTTTCCTTTGTCACTAAAAATGGAACCAAAATATGTTTCAAATTTGAATCCGAAACCAGTTGTAACGTAAGTTCAACCCAGCCTTCATAGGGAATAGACGTCCCATTTGCAGCAACAAGACTTATATCTTTGTCCTCCAACAACTCATCCATTTTTCGTACCGGTTTTTCGGGGAAACTACTTCGTATTGTGTCCATTGATATTATCGATACTTGTGCACCAGTGTCCCACAAACCTTGTAGAGCGATACCATTAAGACAGACGTTCACAGTGCATTTCTCTCCAACAAGTTTGATAAGATCATCCCGTAATGCAGGTGTAATATGTGTTATGTATTGTGTGTTTGGTTTTACCTCTTCGTCTTGTAGGAGTCTCAAATTGTTAATTAAACGACATATTTGTTTGTGTTCATTCCAATGTTTCTTTTGACATTTCATTCCACAATATTTTACGGCTCTACATGCGGTACACTGAAAAAGTTTCTGTTCTACGTGTATTTTCTGGCAATAATTACATTTTTGGGACTTTTTGTCATTTTCTTGGACTGCACCTCGTCCCCTCTGTGTAGTCCCCTGCCATTTCCCTGTGTTCGTTGGCGTTTGAAGCAATCTCGAGCAAAGTGATTGTCACCACCACAATAATTACAATGAAAGCATAACTGTGCTGTGCCCTATTCTTTACAATTTTTGCATGCACGAATACTTCTTTCGTTCTCATAATCACTTCTCTTCTTTTCATTCGATTCATTTGCAGGTGTGTACTTTGGAGATGTATCAATCTTGTTGACTTTGATTTGATCCTGTATGCTTTTAATTTGCGCTTGCATTGCTTCCATTTTTTCCAATATACGACTTTCTGTGTTTGTCTCTATTTGATTCTTTACCTGCGCGGTCTCTTTCTTTTTTCTATCATCAATAACTGCCGCATTCATTTGAGCATCTTTCACCTTCTTCCCAATTCTTGCTTGGCGTTCTGCTTCTGCGGAAGAAATGCTGCTCATTTGTTGAATTAACTCCTCATCAGTGATTTTCGTGGTTTGCAGGACAGAGCGAAATTTCGTGAGAATATTGTCATCCCTGAGGCCTGTCTCCACTGACCTTAAAAACATGCCTTGGACTAGTTCTGGATCATACTTCAGAGTCGCATCTGCTTCTTTGCTGCCAAATAAAACCTTTTGTCTGAGATCCAAAGCTCGCAACAAGAATGCTTCAGGAGTCTCTTTCAAACTTTGGAACACTGTAGCTAATTCTTGATATAACTGTGTCCCACTTTTCTCTTTATTATGTGCACGAAGAATTTGTCTTAATCGTGGTAAGGTAAGATCATGTTTCTATGTAGCTTCGAAGTTGTAAACCAGGCCTCATTGCTTTTATCACGGCTTCCACCACTTCCTTTTGAGTGTATCCCTTTTCTACTGCAGATTCAATTTGTCTGGAAAGCGAAACAAAACTCAGCTGGTCTGTTTTACCTTGCTCTGCAATCTGTCCAAAAATCTTTAGTTCTCTTCTCAACAGTGAAGTGGCACTTCTTGGATCGGTAAAATTATCCTCTTTATCCGGAAAAAAGCCCTGTGGTTTTTCTTGAACTTGCTTCTTTTTCTGCGTCTGTTCAGCCACTTTTATGCCCATTATTACATTTTCCATTTCTTTCCGCTGATCTTCAAGTAGGGCATCGTATTTTTGCTTCATCTCTGATAATGCAAGAGTGATTTTTGCGTCATGCGCCTCTGTTGTTCGAAGTTCAGCGTCATCATTCTGAGGTCCATATTCCAGCGGAACAGGTTCTGGTGGTTCATGGTCTGGATTTTCGACATCCTCAGATGGAATCTGTAAATCATCAGTTGCGGTGTCATTTGAGCCGTCGCTGTCATCATTGGCATCACTCCCCCGTTGCAGAAATGACACCCACTGTGCGAGATTAACAACACTTTCTGTCTCAGAACATTTATCAAGGGCGAGATCAACAAATTCCAGAATGTTCTTCAACAATTTACGTTTGCTCAGTTCTTCAATTGTCGATTCATCAATCTCTAAATACAAACAAAATTCGCGCAACGAGGGTGCTTCCTTTGTGCAAAGCAAAAGTTCTAACGTGTCATATAATTTCTCCAACATAATAACCAGACATAAGCACAAACAATTACACTTGTGATCAGTTTTACAAAATTTCAAACACGCTTACGCATCCCAAGCAACCTCTTGCCAGCAAAACTTTAACGTTGGGCGCCAAAAATGTAACACTTCTGCCCGGCAAATCCGTTACATTTAGTACACAAGTCAATGATTACACAATGTAGCTCTCCTTGTCTTTATGTTCTTACCAAAAAATAACAAAATCGTACACGAATATATAAGTAAACACAATAATAGAATGTTCAATTCGACTGGCGCTTTCAACCAGACTGGTTTTATTTGACGGGGGTCTCTTCAGAGTTTCTATCAGATCACAATGACCCCTAGTTGGCTAACTACTCTGCCACTATCTTCAGAAAATTTTGTTCTTAACAAACGTGAGTTATGATATTTCTATGATGCAATCCATCTTCGCTTTCGTTGGCCATTGAAGTTCTTGCCATCTTCTTGTCTTCGTGGGAAGAAGTTTGATGATGTTATGTGCCAAAGGTGGATTTGTGTACCAATGACATGATGAAACACATGATCTGTTTGCTCACCTCATGAAAGAAGCTTACAATGATGTGAAAGTGAACCACATTTACAGCCGATAACTGGAGAGAGTCTACCAAGCAGTGCAAATGTATCTGTTCAGGCACCTCTGGATGTCAGCACAAGAGGGTTTTGGCAAAGGGGGCATTATTTGACGTAAGGGTTATCAATCCATTTGCAAAGAGCCACCTGAGCCAGAAACTCTCCACAGCATTTAGCAGCAGTGAAAAGGAGAAAAAGCGTCAATACAATCAAAGAATCATCGATGTAGAGCATGGGTCGTTTAGCCCACTTGTCTTTACACCCTATGGTGGTTGTGGCTGTGAGGCTGAAAAAGTAATAATCAACCTTGCTGCAAAATTAGCCGCAAAGAAAGATTTTGAACACAGTCGAGTTGTTCACTGGCTTCGTACAAAACTCTCATTTTTGTTACTGCGGTCGGCAATACTTTGCGTAAGAGGCACTTGTGCAATAAAGTCTCAAGTTTGCATGAATTTGGACGACATTAACATTACACACGCTGTTGGTACAATGCAATAGCCTATTATATTTATTGTAAAAAAAAGTAAAATTTTCCTTTTGTTTTGTTAACCGGCGGCCTATAAGTATAAAAACAGCGCCACAGTTGATTGAAGAATCTCTGGTGAATGAAGATGACTGGAAAGACAGGATCAATGATACCTTGAAAACACTATTCAAAGAAAGTGTTTCTAATGGAAATGGAAACTTGGGAAGGTTTACTGTGATACTCCTTTGGATAGAGAAGCAAATTATCTATCATCACACAAAGAAACAATACAACATTATTAATTTATGGGTGGATTGTTTACTTTATAACATTAAATATGATGGTGTTCTTAGAGAATGGGGAGATGTTGAAATTACAGAAAATGATATCTTCATGTAAAACGCGTGATTTTATTTGTATGCATGGGTCTATATAAGGAATCTGCGGAAGGGAAAGTCTAACAGAAAAGGGGCTCTTGAAGAATATACAAAATTGGATTGTGAAAACAGCTATTGCAGCAACGCCACTACCAGGATTATAGCGACAGTTGAAACCAACAATATGGAAAAGAAGGTTGGAAAAAAAAAACACCTACAATTCATCATTAGAGAATTTTGGAGAGCTGCCGGAGTACAGAAAAATAACACGATAAATGGGTATATGCAGATGAAGAATTTAAGAAATCTCTATAATACTAAAATTGGAGCGGTAAAGGTGTCGCGCTCAAAGGCTCCAGTTGTCAAATGTTGTCTCCCCTCTACCGTTTTTCTGCTTCGCCTAATCTATTTCAAAACCACCTGAATGTCTTCCCCTTCCACTGGACAAGCCTAGAAATTATTTTATTTTTTGAAGTTCCTTTTGGTTTTCGAGATATTTCCCATTTTCTACCTCGAAAATTTTTCGCCCTTTGTTGTCCCTTAACGAGGCCTTTCTCTAAGGTGCCCGGATCAAAGGCGTCCCTTCGTGAGTTTTGTAGGCCCAGTTTCTTACAATTTTCCCGCTCTATTTATTCCCAAAATTACTCAGAGGTTTTCCCAGTAACGTGTATATTTGCAACGCCTTATTGCTTTTTCGAAATTTGTTTTGGTTTTCGAGATATTTCCAATTTTCTAACTCGAAAATTCTTCGCCTTTTGTTTTCCCGTAATGAGGCCTTTCTCTTTCGTCTGAGAGGATGGAGTGTGTGGTGTTCTTTCTCCTTTTGTTTTGCGTGCGGGGGGACGTGTCCAGAGCTTTGACGCGTACTGAAGCTTTTGAATCAAACAAAGCGTGTTGTGCTCAGCGACCCCCTGACGAATACGGCGTCTGGATGATGTTATGTTTCTGTAAAGATCGATCCTGCATTGTTTTGCGTTGCTAAGCCTTTTCGAAACAACCCTGTTACGTTTTCGCACTTATTCGTTTGCGTCCTTTGTTGACGAGGAAAGGAAAGTGTGCAATCTGCAATTGATTTTTCATTTTCGAATTTTTGGGATGGGCAGGCAAACCGAATGGATTTTTTTCGTTGGATGGCTGTTTTACTTTTGCTGCCGTTTTACTCGAGATTTCCAACTAAAAGCTTCAGGATTTAACTGGTAAGTGCCTTGTTTCTGTTTGCCTTTACTAAATTTCTTTGTACCTTCTTATCGTGATTTCAACATATTCAGGTCAACTGGTTTATAGAAATTTTTACGCGCTCTAAATTTCTAAGTAATCCTTTGCTTTAGAAATCCCCACGGTACTAAATCGAATACTAAACCGATGAATTATCAAATTCCGCTTTTATAATTACAGGTCTGGATACAACGATCTAAATAAGGAATTTCACAAACAGCCATTTCGTGATTTCACTAAACTCAAAGCCTTCAATGCACGTGGTGCAGTTGTTTAAAAGCTATTTTGCCCTCCCTTGCCATCAACTGGAATTTTACTTCAATGTTGCTCTTCAGAACTGTTAAGAGGAGAACTGTACTGGTAAGTGGCTAAGTTGTTTCTCTTTGCCTTTCCTAAATTTCTTTGCACCTTCTTATCGTGACTTCAATATATTCAGGTCAACTGGTTTATAGAAATTTTTATGCGCTCTAAATTTCTAAATAATTCTTTACTTTAGAAATCTCCACTGTACTAAATCGAATACTAAAACGATGAATTATCGAATTCTGCTTTTATAATTACAAGTCTGAATGCAACGATCTAAATAAGGAATTTCAGAAAGAGCAGTTTTGTGCTTTCACTGAACCGAAGGCCTTCAAAGCATGTGATGCAGTTGTCTAAAAGCTATTTTGCTCTCCATTGCCATCAACTAGAATTTTACTTGAATGTTACTCTTCAGAACTTTTACGAGCAAAACTGTACTGGTAAGTGGCTGAGTTGTTTCTATATTCCTTTACTAAATTTCTTTGTATCCTTCTTATCGTGTTTTCAAGATATTCTGATGAGCTGGTTTATAGAAATTTTTGCATGCTCTAAATTTCTAAATTATTCTTTGCTTTACAAATCTCCACTCTATCAAATGGAATACTAAACCGATGAATAATCAAATTCTGCTTTTATAAGAACAGGTTTGGATACAACGATGTAACTCATGAATTTCAGAAACAGCAATTTTGGGATTTCACTGAACCGAAGGCATTCTAAACACGTGGAGTTGCCTAAAAGCTATTTTGCTGAATTACTATTGCCGACTTGCCATCCGCCTGCTAGCATTGTGGCTTCATCGTTCAAGCACATCAATATCTTTCTGGATCAGATAAACGCTGAAAAGGTTGCTTCAATTGCACTTGGATTCTAAAAGTACCTGTCACTGAGCGTGATTCGCTATCCAAAAGACGAAAGTTGTGGATTTTGGCCTGTGAAAGATGTGAGTAAATTGTTTAAAAACTTTCATGATCTGCTGTATTTAAAAGCATTTATATTTAATCATTTTCGACTGGTACCTGGGTGTTTAAAAGCATTCAACTTCCAGGCCCCTGTAAAATTTTCATAATGGTCTTTCGTATGGCTTTCATGGAATTCGTGTAGTTATAAACATGCATTATTGAGTGCCAATTGGTGTATTAAAATTGTGTATTCTTTAATCGAAATCTCGAATGGAATTGATAAATTCAGTCCGAATCTGCTTTCTCATATTATGTACTCACAAATCTGATCCTTTGTTCACAAAGTTTCTCTGCATGGGGTTCGAGTTGAGGCGTTTTTGTCACACTGGCTAAAATAACTGCTGAAAATTGTGCATGGGAAAACATGGACCCGGAACAACTTGGAAAGGCAATCGGGGCTCGGGATTACATGCACCGTGTGCTCGGGAGGGATTTGATCTGTATTTTTTAAATTGTTTATTCTTTAATCAAAATCTCGAATCCAGTGGATCAATTCATTCGCAATGGTTTTCTGATATTACTCGCAAACTTGATCTATTGTTCACGGAGCTTCTTCTCTGCGTGGGTTTTGAGTTGAAGTGGTTCTGCCACGCGAAATAAAGTGCTGGATTTCTCGCATCACAGGAAAACATGGACCTGGAACAACCTGCAATGGAAATCGGGGCGGGGGGGTTCCATGGACGGTGTGTTCGGGGAATGGATGGAAATATTAAAACTTGCATAATTTCAACTGAAAGTATATCACTTTATCAGCCAGCCTTCCTAGTAGATTATAAAAGAAGGAGGAACGCTGTAGCGATTAAATTGTAGCGTTGCAGCAGCAAGGCTACAATTATAGCAGCAAGCACAGGTACAAGTATAGCAGCAAGTGTTGTAGCATCAATGCTGATAGACGATATGTTGAGGGATGATGGTGGAGTTGAAGCGACTAAAATATTGACGGGTGAAGGAAAGTATAAAAGGGATAGAATACCAAAACGTGAAAGGAGAGGAGAGAGGAAATCAACAAACCCGTGTTCCGCGATAGCACATGTAGCAGCTAGACAAGGTATTAAACAAGCTGTAAGACAGGGCGGAAGAGTGATAGCAAAACGAGTTAGTAAATGAGCTGTTAAGAAGATAGCATTGAGAGGTGCTAAGAAAGCTGCAAAAGGTGGAGCAATCGTTTCAGCTGGATATTGTTTAGACACAGTTATGAGGAAAATGCCAGGAGGTCGAAAGGGGAGAATGCGAACGAAGCTGGTTTGAAAGAAGCATATGAAAGGTAGACGAAATGGGATTAGATCTATAAAAAAACAAGAGTAAAAACCTAACATTTTAAATGAACAGAATTGAAAGATATAGATGAAGGAATCTCAGAAAAAGGCTCATGGAAAGAGAGCTTGAGAATAATTCATAATGAATCGAGTATACAGAATTGATGTTGATGAAGTAGAAAGAAAGATGTTACATTCTATTTTAAAATCAGAAGGTGAAGTTGAATGTATAAACATGACAAATTTAGAGGATGCATATGTATATCTAAGAACGATAAGAGAGGTTGTGCTTGGTAGAAATTACATTACTCGATTTACAATTGATACTGACATGGTAAAAAAATACATGAATTTATTTTACCTGAATATGATGGTAAATTTGCAACTAATGTAAGATGTGCATGCATGAGTGAAACAGAGATAATAGAATATTTGTTAATGCGAACTTTCATTAATTTAGAACACCGGACTTTAGGCCGTGTAGTTTTTGTTTGTGCGCCCTGTATGGATTCGTACACGGGGTCGTGCTTTTGTTTTCTTTGTATTGTTGGGTGATTATAATAGCTTGTATTGTAGCTATTCTGGAATCATAAGAATTCCTTTGTTGTTAAGCATACAGGCAAGCCTCGTGTTAGATACCTTAGGGACTAGATTGTAGGTATATATACGCATGTAGTTTAGTTGTAATTCATTAGGAGCCTGAGAGGCTCAAGGCAGGTCAATGTGATCTGCTGTGGCAGTGGGATACAGTTGTTAATCGAATCTACGAATATCGCATTAAAAACTGTATCCTAACATGTGATTTCATGTGATTGCTTTGAGGCACGACGCAGAGAATACACAGAGTTTCTAATGCGATATCCGTAGATTCGATTAACAACTGTATCCTACTGCCACAGCAGATCACATTGGCCTGCCTTGAGCCTCTCAGGCTCCTAATGAATTACAACTAAACTACACGCGTATATATACCTACAATCTAGTCCCTAAGATATCTAACACGAGGCTTGCCTGTATGCTTAACAACAAAGGAATTCTTATGATTCCAGAATAGCTACAATACAAGCTATTATAATCACCCAACAATACAAAGAAAACAAAAGCACGACCCCGTGTACGAATCCGTACAGGGCGCACAAACAACAACTACACGGCCTAAAGTCCGGTGTTCTAAAATAATGAAAGTTCGCATTAACACACCCACCCCCAATTGCAAGTCTTGCAATGACAAAAAATACAAAATACTAACTTTCATTTCTACCTATTTACAATGTCAAGTGTTCATTTCTTGTTTTCGACGATCACACACAGCTTTGTTACTGGTCTTTCAAAAACCGACGACTTCGTTCTTACGAGACATGATCTTGCCTTCCCTTTTGCATCCAAAAACAACTTTTCAATTTTTCCCATTGGCCAGCTGTTCCTTGGTACAGTTGCATCCATCATAACCACAATATCTCCAACTTCTACATTTCTTTTCGGCCGCTGCCATTTGTTCCGTTGTTGAAGGGTTACAAGATACTCCCTTTTCCGTCAGGTCCAAAACACATGGACAAGGTACTGCACGCGTCTCCAGCGTCTTTTTGCATAGAGGTCAGACTTCTCAAACTGTCCTGGAGCATCTAATGGTCTTCCTCTTGGATTTATCAGCATATTGGGTGTCAGTGGCAGCATATCGTTTGGATCTGTCGAAGTTGCAGTGAGCGGTCTGTTATTCAAGATGTTATCAGCCTCGCAAAGTACGGTAGCGAGTGTCTCATCATCTAGCACGGAGCTTTGTTCTTTCAGCAAACTGTACAGGATCATCCTCGTGGTCCTGATCATCCTTTCCCATACCCCACCGAAGTGAGAAGCTGTCGGAGGATTGAAGTACCAATCTATGCCGTTGTTGCATAAGAAATTACTCACTTTTGACTGATCCACCTTTGATAACACTTCACGAAGTTCTTTCTCTGCTCCAACCATATTTGTACCATTATCAGATGTGATACTCCTCACCGGTCCTCGTCTGGCCATAAATCTCGTGATAGCGTTTATGCATCCATCGGTTTCAAGTGAATGACTGATTTCCAAGTGCGACCCTCTGGAAGACATGCACGTAAAGATAACACCATACCGCTTCACTTCAGATCTTCCTCTTTTTACTATCAGTGGGCCAAAGTAATCCATTCCAACATGTTCAAATGGGGCTCCGTCTGATTTCAATCGGATTTGTGGTAAGTCTGCCATCACCTGCTCACACGGTCTTGCCTGGTACTTTCTACATGTTGAACACTCTCTTGCTACCTTCTTTGCAAGCTGGTTCACTCCATATATCCAATATCCTTCTCTGGTCTTCGCTACGATAGCATTTTTCCCCAAGTGACCGACTCTCTTGTGAGCATCTCGGACTATCAACTGTACAATGCGTGAAGACTTCGGTAAGACAACAGGATGTCGAGCTTCATACGAAACGTCTGCTTTGCCAATTCTACCAGCAATTCTGATCATGCCATTCTTTGTGAGTAGTGAAGCATACTTGAACAGCAAACTTCTTCTTGAAATCATATTGCCTTTCTCAAGAGCATCCATCTCCTTTGGGAATGCTTCAAGTTGTACGAGTCGCAAGATTGAGATTTCACTTTTCTCTAGCAATTCCACTGTTAAATGCCAAGACTCACCCACTTCTGATCTTGGTTTTCTTCTGATCAGATTCATGAATTTACGAACAGCCAATAAAATCCAGGCCATTACTCTCTTTATCTTCACCCAGTTTGATATTTGTGTTGCCAGTGTATTCGCCAGTGTTTGTTCTTCTATTCCAAGAACGGCACAGCTGCTTTTCACTTCTGGGTCATCAAAATCCATCTTCAAATCTGTAGCATCATTTCGCCATTCTGATTCTGGTTGCCATCGGAAATTCGGTCCAGAAAACCAAATGCCGTCAGACAAATCTCTCACTTGCTGGACACCTCTTGAGGCTAGATCAGCTGGATTTTCCCTTGTATTGACATAGCGCCACTGTTCTGGAACTGTCACACTCCTGGTGACCTCAACGCGGTTCGCCACAAACGTATGATATCTTGCTCGGTCGTTGGCAATGTACTTCAGGACTGCTGTACTGTCTGTCCAAAATACCGTCTTGCTGATTCGAAAATCGAGCTCTCTTTCCACCGTGTTTGCCATTCTTACAGCGAGCGTTGCGGCTGTCAATTCTAGTCTGGGAATGGTGATCTTCTTCAATGGAGCAACTCTTCCCTTAGAAAACGCCAAGGAGCAATAAATACCGTCTTCTTCACCAGATGATCGGACATAGATGGTGATTCCGTTACCCAGCTCACTTGCATCACTGAATACATGTAGCTCTCGATGAGTCACTTCTCCGAAATCCCTTGGCACATAGCACCGGTTGATTTTTATTTCTTTGATGTCTTCAATGCACTTCAACCACTTGTCCCATTTCATCATGACATTTTCATCTGGTTGATCATCCCCTCCGGCATTTTGCTTGCACATATCTTGTAAGATGTTCTTAGCTGGCATAAGCAAAGGGGTGACGAAACCAAGAGGATCATAAATAGAACTCCCTACTGACAACATTGTCCTTCTCGTACTGTTCTCACCTTGAAGTTGCACTGGAACTGAAACTGGTCATCTTCAGGATTCCACAGGATTCCGAGTGTCTTTTCTGGTGGTAGCTGGGAAGAATCTAAATCCAGACTTCTTAGTCCCTTTGACAAATCTTCGGGTGGAATCTCGGCCAAAACTTCCCTCCGATTACTGCACCACTTCGTAAGGTTGAATCCTCCTTCTTTACACAAGCACTTCAAATCTTTGACCATCGTGATGGCTTCATCTACCATTTGGACGGACTTCAGGCAATCACCCATGTAGAAATCTTCATTCAGGGTCCTTACAGTTTCCAAACTCGCCTCACTTCTGTTATCGAAGCCGGTTTTCTTCAGTCCATAATTTGCACAGGATGGAGAAGACGCTGCTCCAAACAAGTGTACAGTCATTCTGTATGCCTTTGGCTTCTGCAAGACATCACCATCTGGCCACCACAAGAATCTTAGAAAGTCTCCTTGTCTTCCTGGGACTTTAACTTGATAAAACATGCACTCTACATCACTGGAAAACGCCACTGGAAACTTCCTGAACCGCAACAGGATTCCTTGCAGACTGTTCAGTAAATTTGGTCCGGGTAAGAGAACGTCATTTAGGGAGATTCCATCACATTTGGCAGCACAGTCGAACACCACTCTGATCTTTCCAGGTTTCTGAGGGTGGTAAATACCATGACGAGGTATGTACCATTCTCTCCCGTCGCCGACTTCCACTGCATTTGGTACCTCTTCTGCATACCCTTTGTCAACCATATCCTGCAGGAAAGCTTTGTAGTCATGACGAAACTGATCGTTCTTGGACATCTTTTTCTTCAAACTTTCGAGTCTGTTTTCGGCCATTCGCAGATTGCATGGTAACTTCAATTCTGGATCACGAATAGGAAGATCAACTCGATAGTGGCCATCTACCAAGACGCAAGATTCATCCATCACCTTCATGAAACGTTTGTCTTCCCACGACCATTCCCTCTTGTCATCTGCTGCTCTTTCTGGGAAGTCAAAGTCCAAACTTGCTCTGTATAGTTTCTTCAAACTGACATCTGCGCATACGTAATTGCTGATGGTTGGCATTTTCTGTTTCTTTGAGACTCCCCAGACAACCCATCCAAGCACTGTCTTCGTAGCAAATGGACTTCCAACTGGACCTGTAACGACATCCGTGGGAGCTAACGCTGCAGGAACGTTGTTTCCGATCAGTACATCTATACTTGCATTGATCCTTGTGTCAGGAAGGCTTATCGTCTTCAGATGACTCCATGCAGCCAGGTCTTTATTAGTAGGTATCTTCCACGCTTCTACTGGTAGGTTCGGCTTGGTGAACACCGTAGGTAGATCGACTAGAACCTCTTCACCTTCAGGAGCTGATATCTGCAATCCATGGATCATTGTTGTCTGCTGATTTACAGTATTTCCCATTGTCTTGAGACTGATTGTCGTTTTCTTCCCTGCAACCTTCAGCTTCTCTGCAAGGCTCTCGGTTATAAATGAAACATTGCAGCCAGGGTCGAGAAATGCATTACATATCACCATTTTAGATCCTGCAAGCACTTTGACAGGGATGATAGACATTGCACATCTTCCACTGGCAACTGCGTTAGAAACTCCCGACTGTCCCGGATCTGCTGGATTCTCATCTTGCTTCTTGGACCGTTCTTCAGCACTGTAATCATGCAGAGAATGTGGTGTCTTTTCTTGCAAACAGCACAGCTGTACTTCGAAGGACATCCTGTAGACAAATGTCCCTTTCCCAAGCAGTTAAAACAAAGTTTCTTTGTTCTCAGAAGACTTCTTCTTTCAGTCAAGTTGCTTTCCTTCAGCTTTGGACATTCTCTGATGCGGTGAGATTCGTCACAATCCCAACATTTCAGTCCTTCGGAAGCGTTAGTCGCCGCTGTCATAACCTTTGGTTTCTTCTGTTCTCTTCTCTGCGAACACGAGAGAGCGTTTCTGCCCCAGACTGGGTCATTCAACTTCTTGGCCTCTGACTCGACAAATTCCACTAAATTCGAGAACTTTGCCATCTTTCCGTTTTCATTCAACTTCTGTACAACTGTTCGCCATCGATCATGCATGTAAACTGGAAGTTTCTTCAACATCTGACGAAGGTTTTCTGTATGCTCCAGTATGTTCATGGTTCCAATACATCGAGTTGCAGCTTCGCATTTATTCAAAAACATTGAAAACGCATCAAGAGACTTCGGGTCGTCAGCTCTGATCATGGGCCATTGCAACGCTTGCTGGACATAACTGTTAGCCATCACCTCGGCATCTCCGTAACGTCTTGACAACTCTTTGATGGCTGCTTTGAATCCAACATCAGAAGGCAAAAACGAGTACCCTGCAACAACGCGATGAGCTTCTCCTGTTGTATACTGCTCTAGATAAGCCATCTTTTCGTCATTGGTGCAAATGTTCTCTATTCTGGACTTGAACTGCCGCATGAACTTGGTATAAGACAAACAATCTCCATCAAACTTCTTTGCTTCCAACTGTGGCTTTTGAAGCTCCAGAAGAACCTTATCAAGGCTTCGCAAAGTTGACCTTTTTCCTCCTAAGCTCTCACCATCGATGTCGTGGAGACCTTCATCCTCGCTATCTCTTCCTTGTTTGTCTAACATGCCATTATACACAACGTCTTCACCCAAGTCTTGACTATCAGCATCCTCATGCTCCATTTCCAGAATCATTTGACTTCTCGACTGAGATCTCGCAATCTCTTCTCTAATGCGACTTCTTTCCTTCTCTTGTTGCAACTTAATTTCCATCAACTTAGCCTTTCGCTCGAGTTCTTGTTTCTCCTCCAGAAACATTTCCATTTTCTTCAATTCTTCCATCCTCCTGGCTTCTGCTGCAAGTCTGGCTGATGACTTCCTACTTGACGATCTAGATCGTTGCGAAGATCCACTTTGCTCATCCACGTTTCTCAGAAATCACTCTTCAGCCCTTGACTTGATATTCGATATCCAAATATCCTTATCGTGAAACCAGGTGTCACGGTACTGTCTCCTGCCATCTTCACTCAAAAGAGAAGAATACGCATCGTCAGCCTGCATGAACGATACCTACAATTCCATCCATTGGGCATATAGAACTTTCGCTTCTTTCACAGAACGCTTCTCGGCCATGAACGATCTCAGATCTTCCGACACAGATTTCAGACTCTTCCATGCTTCCCCAACGGCTTTGCACTTCAGCTCCAATTGATATTCACAGCCTTTCTCAGTGGCTTTTCTATCTCTGGATGTCATCTTGTTCACAACAGTCTGGCAGAACACGATCTCGAATCTTCTTCAATAGATCCACACCAAGGTCAGTTGTTAATTTTCATGTGATTGCTTTGAGGCACGACGCAGAGAATACACGGAGTTTTTAATGCGATACCCGTAGATTCGATTAACCACTGTATCCTACTGCCACAGCAAATCACATTGGCCTGCCTTGAGCCTCTCAGGCTCCTAATGAATTACAACTAAACTACACCCGTACCTACAATCTAGTCCCTAAGGTATCTAACACGAGGCTTGCCTGTATGCTTAACAACAAAGGAATTCTTATGATTCCAGAATAGCTACAATACAAGCTATTATAATCACCCAACAATACAAAGGAAACAAAAGCACGACCCCGTGTACACATCCGTACAGGGCGCACAAACAACAACTACATGGCCTAAAGTCCTGTGTTCTAAAATAATGAAAGTTCAGTTGAGAGGCAGCAGTTCTAAAATAATGAAAATTCAGTTGAGAGGCAGCATTACTATAATCCAATAGAATACATAGCATTGTTATTATCGATTCATCCTTTTCCTGATGGAAATGGAAGGTTGGCGAAGTTGCTGTATTATTATTTAACTGGAGAATTAATAGACTGGAATCAGGAGAAATTTTTAAGTGATATGATTTAAGTTCAAACAGAAATTGTAGAAGAATTTACCTCAAGCACTTAAACAGTATAAGAAACCACCACCTTCCAATGATGATGATGTAATTATTCGAAAGAAGGTTCCAGAAATTGGTTCGAGTGGGCCTAACACTTATTTGTTTACCGTTTTCGGAACAATGAATCCCGGTTGCGTTTGACACTAATCCGATCGTGTCTTTTGTTACTCTGGCCTTTGATTGACGATGAAGTTACATCCTTCCTTCTGAAATGTGCTCTGTTTTGCAATTGTGTGAATTTTGACTTGAAGGACCTTGCAATAATTATTCATTTTGTTCTTCGATACATTTGAGAATTGTTACCGCGAGAATTCCTCTTCGCATTCCATGTTACTCCGGACATTGACCCAGAAGAATTGTTTTACATAACTACAGGGGCGTTGTGGGACCTTTATAATAGGGGGGGCAAGATCTAAGAATTTCCGAGAAATTAAAAAACTTAATAACGCTATTTCTATGGTCGTTAAAATGTTGGATATTTTTGCTATATGACTATTTGGGATCTTTTGTTTTATAAATTATATGCAAAATTCAGAACATAAAATAACAGAACATAACATATGTTTACATAAGCCTTGGAATGTCTGTCTTGCGAATAAAGCTTTCATATTATGTGTTTATAGTATTAGCATCTTTCTCAAGAGAGGCGATGTTGCAAATGCGTCAATAACTGTGGCGTGATTAACAGTGTTCAAAAGTTCACGCTCAACGCTCATGAGCATCAATGCACATAGACGAGGCTGAGCCATGGATGACCGCAACCTCTCTTTAACTATTTTGAGCTTGGAGAATTCACGCTCGCATTTCGTTGAACCAATGGGCAAGGCTACAAGGATTCTGTAGAGGCCGTAGAGATTCGGATATGCTGTTTGCAGGCTATATTTCACAATAAAATGCAGCACAGTAATGAAACTTTCTCTCTTGATGTCTGCATTTTCTGAGCATGTCGAATTTTCCCTTGGCATCCCACTTGCTGTTTCTTTGGTCTTCTTATAGCTTTCTGTAAAAGATTTGTATTCTGCTCTTAACTTCAATTCATCCAAGGTATAGTTCTTTGCAACATCTGTGAACGAATCGGAAGGCAAATCCCCTGTACCGCTGATGTCTGCAAATTTCTCTGGGTCCAGTAATGCGAAATCGGCAAGAATTTCCTTATGTGTCGTGAAGCGCCTTCTAATTGATGATACTGCTGTGTCGATGGCAAATATAAACGTTTCTCTTCTGTATCGACTCTGGGCGTTTTCCTCCACCTCATTGCTGCAATCTTCACCCGGCATTCTCTTTTTATTTCTATGCCTTCTCTCCGCAAAATCGCGCTCTTCTAAATCATGAGCTGCGCAAAATTCTTTTGCTTCTTTCAAAACATTTTCAAACTCGCTTCGAAGTTTGACAAGCTGTGCTTGCGCTGTCTCAACTAGCCTTATTGCTGTCAGAATGTCGATCTTTTCAGATTGCAGATATAATGATGCTGGATCAGTAATGGCGAATATCTTGCGAAATACATCAGCTGTTATGACCATTTCAAAGCAAGGTATCTTTTGCAGCAGGGCTTCTGCATCAGTAACTGTTTCTTTGCTATGTTCAGGTGTTAAACAGTGCTCAAATGTATCCCTAAAGCAATCATACAGCTTGCCAGATTGGGCGAAATAGACAGTGTCTAGGGCTTTCTGATGCGACCACCACCGAGTTGTTGAAACCCTCTGTGGTCTGTGTAGCTTTTCCAGGCCAGCCTCTCCTTGCATATCTTGTAGAATATCAGCGCGCTTCCTTGATGTTGAAAAAAATGCATATACCTTCTCCAGTGTACCAAATAAAACTTTAGCAGGCTTCCATGATCACAAGGTTTAACACATGGTCAAATGTCCAGATGAACAAACATTGAGGACTCTCTTTTTGGATTCTGGCCTTCACACCATTGTATTTTCCCCTCATGACCGATGCACCAATCGTAACTAATCCTTTTGCTGAAGATTCTTTTACTCGTTCAATACAGAGCAACCGTTCAACAATGTTGCATTTTTCATTCACATATCGAATTATGACAGAAAGCTGATCATCGTGACTACTATCGGTTGTGCAATCCATTGCGATACTGTAGTTTCCAGCGCTTTTTATTTCATTAACAATGGTTTGTTGAATATGGGACCCTATGATTCCTATGAGCTTGTTCTGAGACTCGGCACTGAGGAATGAAACAGCACTACCTCTGCCGCTTTTCACGTGAACTTTCTCTTTTGATTTGTTTGTAGTGTTGGCTTTCCTTTTTCGTGTTTCAGCCCGTACACTTGCTATGTGAACAGCCAGAGTCTCGTCATATTTTCATATTAACTCTGCTAGAGCGAGAAAATTCCCTTTGTTCCGTACATCTTCAGTGATATCCTCACGATGGCCTCGGAGAGGTGAACCTTGTTTTGCTAGATGAATAATGATATAGATCAGGCGTTTCAACACTGCTCTGTTTCTTGCAGCCTTCTTCTGCCGCTCAGATTCTATTCTTTTAGCTTGATTTGATAATTGCTGACTAATACATGTATTTGCGCAAAAGTTTATGAAGTCAACTGTGGCACCGATGTGGCATTGACATTTTTCATGTTTGCCGAACTTTTCATGGGCATCTTTCCAATTCAAAAAACCAGTTTGAGTAAAAACCTTCTCTTTATTTCCTTTACCGAAAAAGTGAAGTGAAGAATGGCAGAACACACTATCTTTACTGGGAGAATAGGAAATCCAATTTCGGTGTACTGTTTCTTTGCCAATTTTCGCATTGTACCAGTTATCGCTGAAAGACCGAAAATGGGAACCGTGCTTGGACTTTGGGAATGTTTTTCTTTGGCATGTCTGCTGATTTCGGCTGATTTGCACCCGTTAATGATCAATCTTTTCTGAAGTGTGTCGTCCATGTTGTCTAAATCGAACAGTCCTAGGTCGGTCATTAAAGCATTCCCCTTTTTTTCAGAACTCAATTCAGCTCCACCTTCATTCTCATCTGCAGCATTTTTCTCCAGTAGTGGACTCGTTTCAGCGCTTACACTTTCTTCATTTGCGGGAATAGGTTGCTCGATGCTTAGATCTGTAAGTTTTCTTGCCTCTTGACTTTGATTTTGAGTTGATAACATGAATTCAAGAGGTTCTGTGCTGTCTGTTGATATCACATCGGAGGAGGGCGAGGGTAGATCTTTCAAAGATTTGAAGGAGGAAAGACATACACCTGATTGAACTTTATCGCAAATCTTTTCACGCTGATTATCATCTCTGACTTTCGGAGTAGATAAAGCACGTGCCGCCTGTAGGAAAGGTAAAAAGTCTTACTTAAGTCTCATTTGTATGGTGAAAATAGCCCTGACTACCCGAAGAAGTTAGTTTCTATTCTGATTAATTGGCAGTCTAGAAATGCTGTAAATTTTAATTCCTGTCCCATCTATAAGGAAATATCCAACTCAAGTAATCTTATATCGATGCACTAGACCCTGCTACTGTAGAGCAAAAAAGTAAGAGACAGGGTGAATTAAAATTCTTTAGAAATATGTTTGTTCGGAGAGAGAAAGCTACACTGTTTTGAAAATTCGGTGCTAAAATGATGAAACAGCCCCTGTTTTTGAGACTACAGTATTTTTATTTGATATAAACAGGAGCAGAAAAAATTAAATTACCTATAGGAATCACTAAGCAGCACAAGAAGCTAGGCTAGAGTTGCACTCGAAGAAAGAGTATAAATTGCTGTATGGTCATATGTTAACAATAATAGCTACGCTGATTGATATTCACAACATAATGATAGGCTAATCTCGGTCGAGAACCTAACATACCTGGTGGAATGGATTGTTCGGTGCACCAACGTCTTTGAATGGTATATGCTGATGCTTTGTTACTCGTTCTGGATGATGTTTCTCGTTATGAGATCTTCGGTAGTCACTGTCATAGGTTTTCTGACACAATATGCACTCCAGTCTCCGGCGTTTTGGTTTTGGTGGCATTATGTATGATCTTAGAGATTACTTGCTTTTCGGCTTAGCAAAGCTTAGCAAACTTTAGCAAAAGCTACGGTGGTGAACGAAGGTCGTTGTCGATGTCAAAGGAACAAGAAAGAACGACGGAGCTGAGCTAGACCTATGAGAATTCTATGTAAACTTTTGACAAATGTTTTCATGGAATGTGTGAGAGTGAGACTTGTTAAACCTATTTGATAGAAAGTTCAGGAAATAAATTTGCTTTGTAATGGATTCATCGGATGTCATTTCAACGTGCGAATTATGCTGGAATTCCATTTGGAATTCGATTAACGTCATACTTGAATCTTGTTTCATTGTTTTTGAAGGTTTGTATCCGAATATTTATTTTAGTTAAAATTTTTACATCACCTGACCTCAAATAACCGTTCTTTCATAAGAAAGTTGTTTTTCCCGTTCTGTATTTACCGAAAGCGAAATTTTCCGACGGAACCATAAAATTTCCGAAAATTAGACGCTTTGTGAAATCAGGGGGGGCCATGGCCGCGAGAATTGCTCTTTTCATTCCACTTTTCATTCCAAGTTATTGCAGACATCGAGACTCCAAAGAATTATTATTTCACCCTGATATTAACTTCACACAGGTACGTGCTTTGTAGGTGATTTCCTTCGTTCTTCCGAAGTTCATGCTCTCTTTTTGATGTTTTGATCTCCTTTCAGCTGATAGTTCTACGTGATATTTATTACGTGTCTTCTATCTTTTACAGATAAACCTTCTGTCACCTCTGTATATACTGAGACAAAATCATTCCCTTCTTATTCATTGTATATATATTTAACCTTTATATCTCTTTCTGTTTTTCATACATTGTTTCTTTTTTTAACACCGTCACAAATGCCCCGAACATCTAGACCAGCAAGGGAACGACAGAAAGCCTACAAAAGGACTTGCCCACAACGACAGGCTGAAACCGTTGCAACATGTCCAACAGAACAACCAGTCGCTGTTTCACTCGACGAGATGCTGCAATTACAGTTACAAGAGCAACAGGCTCAGCAACAAGCAATCCCAACATTGCAAGCACAACAAGGCGCTCAGTTTTGGCTCGTACCCTACCCAGTAGGGGGTGAAGGATTGTAAATGGTGATGGCACCTCTGCTACAGCAACCAATCCAACAGATGCATCCATTCCAGTTCCCACCTGAATGCCAGCAGCAGCTACAGCAGATTCATCCCTCGCAATTCCGGCCAGGAATACAACAGATGCAGGTTGAATTTGAAGGAAAGGATTCCAAGAGTCTACTAGAATCAATGAAGGTGAATGTTTTATCTGAGCAATATGCTAGAGTAACAACAAAGTTTCTATCACTATACACAGAAGTGTTAGAAGGTCGTCCACATTTTGTTGGTGATGGCATGGTTAAGATGGAAATTTACATTCAAAAAAATGGAAACAAACAACAACAATTTTGTCTGAGTGTGAGAACGTGGAAAGGTGAGAAATCAACTGAGATTGGAGTTAATCCCAATGAAGAAATGACAAGGGCACTGCCCAATTTGCCACTTTATGATGTTGAAGACACACCTAAAAGGAAGGATGATTATGATGATCTACCCAGTGATGAGTTAGCAGTTAAATCCACCAAAAGGAAGGGTGATGATGAATCAGTAGTGAAATCATCTAAAAGAAAAAGACCTTCCAACATGAAGTTATCAATTGAACAACTGTCAAATGATAAGATTCAAGAAGCATATTCAGTAATCCTCCTGAATTACATTTCAAGAAAAGCAAAGGAATATTGTAAGATTTGAAGTGTTTCAAATCTATTATTGATCTTCATATTGAACATAATGCAAACTGTATGGCAACAAATGCATTCAAGTTCATAACATTTCACATTGATTATGTAAATACAAACATGTTAGCTGAGGGGAAGGAATCATTCAAAAAAGCAATGCTTGAAGAATTGGATGAACATAAACAACATTCCGATCACAATCATCACCTTGAAAGATTATACAATGATAGGTTGAGAGAATCTTCAGAAAGATCAAGATACTTATTACAAATTCTTAGTAAGATGGTTTTGAGAGTATGCGAAACAGCATTCCCTTGAACGTTATAAGAACATCATAAATCCCAATGTTTAATTAATTGTAAAAGTTCAAATGTTGTTATATAAGTTAATGATATGTTGTGATATATATATATTATAGAGTTTAGTTGTATTATGTTATGTTCGAACACGTGTGTCTCTTCTGGAGTCAACTCTTCATACAAAGCAGGATATTATAGATGGTGACGAGTAAAAGTGGAAAATAGGACAAACAAATAGGACAATGGCTCAGTCTTTGCAGATCCAGCCTATGCCTGAATTCTGTCCAGATGCAGACATCGGAGCAAGTCTTGCTTCGAGTTGGAAGACGTGGCTCGCCGAATTGGAGATGTTCCTGACCATCAGTGGTATCACAGACAAAAAACGGCAGAGAGCGTTGTTACCTTACCAAGCAGGAGCCAGACTAAGGGAAATTTTCAATCAATTGGGCGAAACTGGAAAAGATGATGATTATAAAACAGCCAAGGAAAAGCTGACAGCCTTTTTCAAACCACAAAGAAATCAACGACAGGAAGTTTATTGTTTTCGTCAGGCCTCACAAGAATCGAATGAAACACTCGATCAGTTTCATACATGACTGCGAACACTATCGAAAAATTGCGAATTCAAAAAACCAGACTCTGAAATCGAACAACAGATCATAATAGGAGGAAAATCTTCCAATATCAGAAAACGTGCCCTTCGAGACCCAAAATATGATTTGACTTCTGTGTTGTTGGACGGTCGACGTGATGAAATAAGCAAATATCAGTCAAAAGATATTGAAACTCAGGAATCCCTTCACGCTGAGGCTAACAAAGTAACAAAGGCACGTGAAACCAGTGTTCCAGCCGCACAAACACGCTGCAAATAATCATGTTGGAACTGTGGGAGAAACCTTCCGCACAGAGGCCAGTGCCCAGCCAACGGGAAAAAATGTAATACCTGTGGGCAAGAAAATCATTTTTCCAAGGTCTGCAAAGGTAAACATACAAAACCATTGGCCAACACGGCACAACCAAATTGGCGCAAGGGTAAGAACGCAGTTCACCCTCTGAATCTCACAGAACAATCTGATTCAAACAGCTCCGACTCAGATGGATATTTGTATGCTATGAGGCCAAAGTCGAAGTCAAAGACCCCTAAAGCATTCATAACTGTTGACGGTCATAAATTTGAAATCACAGTGGACACTGGTGCATCTATCAATGTTATTGATCAATCGACATTCCACAAAATGAAAGGGGTAAAATTAGAGCGCACCCAAACAAAAGCGTTTGCATACAATACGGATACACCTGTTGACTTTATTGGTAAATTTGACACACTTGTTGAAACGAAGAGACAGTTCACCATAGCAATGTTGTATGTAACCACAGACCATGACAGTGGTTGTTTACTGAGTGCAGAATCTGCCCAAGATCTCAAATTAATTAGCATTCATCTGAACAAAGTCACTACACCGGACAAAAGGGAGATGCCCACAACCGTTATATCAACACAACGGATGAAAAGCTTCGTGATATTGTCAACAGATACGGGAAGGTTTTCACTGGGATAGGAAAGTTCAAAGATCATCGTATAACCTTGAAAATAAAAAAAGAGGTCATTCCCGTAGCCCAACCACAACCGAGAATACCTTACCACATCCGAGGGAAAGTAGCGACAGCAGTAGAAAAGTTGCAGGCTCAAGGCCTCATTGAAAAAGTCCCAGCAGATCAACCAACCGACTGGATTAGCCCTATAGTCGCTGTTCCGAAACCAAATGGCACTGTAAGACTATGTTTAGACACGAGAGTTACAAATACAGCGATTAAAAGAGTAAGATATCTCATTCCAACTGTTGAAGATATTAGCCTCGATTTGAATGGAGCGAAATATTTTTCAAAATTGGATTTGATAGGGGGTTACCATCAGTCAGAGCTTGATCCTGGAAGCAGAGGAATCACCATGTTCAGCACACATGCTGGACTGTATAGATATACACGACTCAATTATGGCACCAACGCAGCAGCTGAAATTTTCAGCATACACTACAAAAGAGTTTACAGGGAATCAAAGGAGTTAAAAATTTAGCCGATGATATCATCCTGTTTGGATGTACAAGGGAGGAGCATGACCACGCCCTGAAAGAGTGTCTTGCCAGAGTAGCAGAAAAAGAACTTACTTTGAATCCAGCCAAATGCAGATTTCTGCAGAAATCCTTGAATTTCTTTGGTCAAATTTTTTCGGAAAGAGGTACAACTCCCGATCCAAAGCACATTTCAACCCTTGAAAACACAAAAAAGCCGACCTAGGCCCAAGAAGTTAGAAGTTTTCTTGGCATGGTGAATTATAGTTCCTAATATATCAAGGACTATGCAACTATCACAGCACCACTTTGTGAGTTGACAAAAAAAATGTTGTTTTCAAATGGGAACAAAAGCATCAAGATTCCTTTGCCACACTGAAGAAAGCATTGACATCAGCGCCTGTGATGGCTTATTTTGATAAAAGTAAAGAGAGTATCGTTACAGTAGACGCAAGTCCTGTTGGAATTTCGGCAATTCTAGCACAACGATCATCAAACACAGGGACACAAAGTATCATAGCTTATGCAAGTCGTAGATTGACAGATATTGAAAAACGCTATTCCCAAACGGAAAAAGAAGGACTCAGTATTGTATGGGCGATTGAACACTTCCACCTTTTTCTGTTTGGATCTCATTTCACGTTAGTCACAGATCACAAACCGTTAGAGATTATATACGGAAGTCCTCGATCAAAACCATCGGCACGAATCGAGAGATGGGATCTAAGATTACAGCCATACAACTTTTCAGTCCAATACAAGCCGGGTGCAGAGAATCCAGCTGATTATCTATCTAGATATTCTGAGAGTCAGCCAATCACGATTCAAGAAAAGCTTACAGAAGAGTATGTCAATTTCGTATCTCGATATGCAGTCCCGAATGCCATGACAATCAAGGAAATAAAAGATGAGATGAACACAGACAGATCACTGCAAGCTGTAAGAGCAGCAATCAAAACGAATCATTGGGATCTCGATCTTGTTCGTCCATTCAAGAGTGTAAAGGATGAATTGACAATCACTTCAGATAACATCATTTTACGAGGAAATTACGAGGAAACTGCCACATTCAAAACAGTGATTGTAACCCGAATCGTCGTACCTAGTGCGTTACAACAAAGAGCCGTAGACTTAGCACATGATGCACATCAAGGACTAGTAAAGACCAAATCATTACTTCGCGAGAAGGTATGGTTTCCCAGGATTGATAAAATCACAAAAGCCACAGTAGACAAATGTATATCTTGTCAAGCAACGGGGAAAGCTAATCCTCCAGAACCTTTCGACATGATGTGTATGCGAGAGAGACCCTGGGACATGGTTCACATTGATTTCTTTGGACCAGTTCCCACGGGAGAATATCTATTGGTAGTTATAGATCGCTACTCAAGATTTCCAGAGGTAGATATCGTGAATTCGACGAAGACATCAGCAGTAGTTCCACGTTTAGACAGGATATTCTCAGTCACAAATTTAAGAATTTCGTCAAAGCTTTAGGTATTAAGTATGATCCAGGCACACTGTTATGGCCACAAAGTAACGCGGAAGTAGAGAGGTTCATGCAACCCCTCAAAAAGGCCTTACAAGTAGCTCGATTAGAAGGAAGAGTGTGGAAGCAAGACCTAAATGGATTCCTATTAAAATATCGCATTACACCACACTCCAAACGAAAGTACCACAGTGTGAACTTTTCTTCAATCGTACCGTAAGAGGCAAACTTCCAACTTTACCGAAAGAGAAATTTAAAGATAGACACAAAGAAGCATGTAACAATGAGCTAGCAAATCAGAAGTATGAGAAATCTTATGCTGACAAGCGACGTAACGCAAAACCATCGAATTTAGGCGTTGGGGATTTCGTGCTTGTAAAACAAGAGAAGCGAAACAAGTTCACGAGCAGATTCAACAATACACCTTCAATAAATACTAAAATCGTAGCGGCAAAGGTGTCCGCATCAAAGGCAACCCAGTCGACGTGTTGTAGCCCCCGTAGCCCTTTCGTGCCTCTCTTATTCTATTCCAAAAACACTCTCAGTTATTCCCCTTCACCTCCTCCAGTGTCAAGGCTCTTTTTGGCTAAAAATTCCTTTCAATTTTAAAGATATTTCCACTTTTCTACTTTCAAAATTCTTCCCTCTCGGCTTTCCTGTAACGAGGTCTTTCTCTTCGGTGTGAGAGGATGGCATGCCTGCTGTCTTGCTGGCCTTTCGTTTTGCGTGCGAGGGAGATGTCCAGAGCTTCACCACGGCGTCTGGATAATGTTAGCCTTCTCGAAATGACCGTTCCTGCGATGTCTTGCCTCACTGAGCCTCTTCGAAACAATGAAACCCTGTTACGTTTCGCACTCATCCGCTTGCATCCTTTGTTACCTCGGTCTTTGATTGACAAGGAAAGTGTTCAATTGATTTTTGATTTTCGAATTTGGAATGGGCAGGCAATGAAAACCTAATGGATTTTTTTCGTTGGATGCCTGTTTTATTTTTGCTGCCGTTTTACTCGAGATTTCCAACTAAAAGCTTCAGGATTTAACTGGTAAGTGGCTAAGTTATTTCTGTTTGCCTTTACTAGATTTCTTTCTACCTTTTCATCGTGATTTTAATATATTCAGGTCAACTGGTTTATAGAAATTTTTATGCGCTCTAAATTTCTAAATAATTCTTTCTTTGCTTTAGAAATCTCCACTGTACTAAATCAAATACTAAAACAATGAATGATCAAATTCGCTTTTATAATAACAAGTCTGGATGCGACGATCTAAATCACGAATTTCAGAAACAGCAATTTCGGGATTTCACTTAACCGAAGGCGTTCTAAACACGTGGAGTTGCCTAAACGCTATTTTGCTGAATTACTATTGCCGAATTGCCATCCGCAGGCTGACATTGTGATTTCATCTTTCAAGCACATCACTTTCTTTCTGGATCAGATAAACGCTGGAAAGGTTGCTTCAATTCCATGTGGATTCTAAAAGTGCCTGTCACTGGGCGTGATTAGCTATTCAAAACACAAAAGTTGTGGATTTTGGCCTGTGAAATATGTGACTGAATTGTTTAAAAACTTTCATGATCTGCTGTATTTAAAAGCACTATTCAATTTCGACCAGTGCCTGGGTGTTTAGAAGCATTCAACTTCGGGGCCCCTCTAAAATTTTCATAATGGTGGGCTTCTGTATTGCTTTCATGAAATTCGTGTAGTTGTACACATGCGTTATTGAGTGTCATCTGTTGTATTAAAATTGTATATTATTTAATTGCAATCTTGAATGAAATTCATAAGATCGCTGTCCGACTCAGATCGAAGGCCCAAACAAAAGAAACCCACCCCACTTTTCTTGAAGATTGCTTTCCCACTCAGATCGAAGGCCAAAACAACAAAAACCCACCCCACTTCTGTTTAAGATCGCTGTACCACTCAGGCCGAAGGCCAAAACAACAGAAACCCACCCCACTTTTCTTGAAGATCGCTGTTCCACTCACATCAAAGGCCAACACACTAGGGAGGTGGCGCGCAAAGCGCGCCAGCCTTCCTAGTATAAAATTATGGATTGCAAAGGTTCCAGAATAACCGTTGAAAATAACAAACATTGGATTACTCGAAATGCGTCATTTTTCAAGGCGATACCAAAACCTCATTGTAGAGAAGATTCTGATAGTAACACTGATTCGGACATTGATTACAATACAAGAGTTGACGACAATCAAAAAGTGCCAAGGAGATTCTTAAGGAATCGCAAAGCTCTAGAACGTTATGGAACAGAAATTCATTCATCACTCATTTGACTTTGAAAAGAAGAGAAGTGATGTACTGATGTGTAAATATAGACTAGAGCCCAGACTCCAACAGTAGTTATATATATATTTTAGAGTTAGCTGTATTATGTTATGTTCGAAAACGTGTGTCTCTTCTTGAGTCAACTCTTCATACAAAGCCGGATATTATAGTACTAGCCGGGGGCGCTCGCGTTCGCTCGCTTCCCGGAGGGGGGCAAGCGAAAAAACTTAATGTGGTTGGCGCACTTCGTGCGCTGCATTCGCTACCGCTCATGCCTCTGCCTACTCCTCTTACAACAGTTTCGCTCGCTCCGCTCGCCTGATAATCGCGTATCATAATTTGTTTTTGGAATTTTCACTTTGTTTGCATTATGCCTAAGCGTCACAGTGTGCCGAAGCAACAATGGCGGTCGTACAAAAACAAAGCAAAGCTATTACCTGTGTTCTGAATTGTCTCCTGTAATTTTCCAGAGGTCTCTCAAACAATTAGCAAGTCTTTAGAAAGATAATTCAGGTCGTAAAACACTTTGAAAGGCGCCCAGTAAATCCTTTGTGTTGAAAACAAAAACACGGGTCTTCTCCAAAAGTACCTGCTGCTCAACCCGAGGGCTAATTTGCATTATAACAAAAAACGTGTGGCTGTTCACCTGAAGTTGCGAAAGAGCCAATCAAATTGCAGCAAAAGGCGAAACGCGTCTCGTCAACAGCGAATACTTCGTTCGAAAATGGAGTTCGCGATGATAGCCAATTAGGCGAACTTTAACGAAGAATTTCCTAACCTTTTAGTCGAAACTGTAAGCTCTCATATAGATAACTTTCTGGTTCAGCCGGCAAGGAACAGCTCACTTAAAAATAGGGCAGATTAAGGGCCTCAGAAAGAAGCCTTTATGGACACCTCGTTCGCCGTTTCGGCCCAAGGAAAGTGCGTCGTCACGTGACTCCGCAGAATAGTAATATTAGATAAGCAGCCATTGTAGAGAGGTTTAACAGGATGCTAAAAGGTACAACGGAGAGGTTTAATAGGACGTAAAGAGTTTGTTCATTCCTATAACAGCACCTACCATCGATCCATCTGTATGCGAACATCAGCTGTAAATAAAAGCAATGCTAATATTGTTAGAGAGAAGTTGTTTGGAAAGCAGATGAGAAGGACACAAGTCAATTTCAAAGTTGGTGATTACGTTAGGTTGAGTCTGAAAAAGAGGTTGTTCAAGAAAGGTTATTTACAAAATTATACTAACAAAATTTTTAAGATTAGGAAAATTTTTAAAGAATAGGCTACCAACAATCTATGAAGTTGAAGACCTTAAAGGTGAGAAAGTGAGCCATCGTTTCTAAAAGGAAGAACTGCAACTCCTGTATTTACCAAAAACGTTTATTGTTGACGAGGTTCTTAAAAAGAAAAAAGAAAAAGGGAAAAACGTCTATTTAATAAGATGGCGAGGCTATCCACCACAGTTTGATGAGTGGGTTCGTGAAGCACAATTGGAGCCGATATGATTGATGAGGAATTTAATTTGGTCCTTCCTTCAGGATTCACAACTGATAAAAACAAGTTAGTTGATTATATGGTAACTTTACCACATGTATTCAAGTTGGATAGCAATAGAAAGTGGGAAATGGGATTGTTACAAATGACTCTACCAGATAGAGGAGAGCAAGGATTGAATGATCAATATTGGTTTTTAAATTCAAATGAGTATGCCGTGATCACAGATAAAGATGGTAACATGATAAACTGGGGAGTATATGGATTTTTTTATGAGACACTCTCATGTACAATGAATTCAAGAGATTACTCAATTAGACAGGGAATTATCCCCTACAAACTAACAAACCGGGTAACCTTAAATTTTAATGTTTCACATGAAAGCCAAGACAAAGAGGATCAGAAATCCGAGATGGGACATTTCGAAAAAGTGACGGGGGTCACGTCATCCCTCATCAAAGTATTGCACCATTGGTCACGGTCAGAAAAAAATCAACTATCTTATACTGTAAACCTGAATATCTATTTAGAAAGAGCATAAAGAGTTATGCAAAAGAACTTTATCTTTAACATAAACAGTTGAGGAGATGTCGGCAGTCGAAGATGTTACAATTCAGGGGGTAAAAAAAGAAATGAAATTACCTGAATTCTCCAATATTACCAAAACATTGGCACAAATATTGAACTACATATACCATCTCATTGATGGAAAGCATTTCAAGTTGATTTCAGCCAAAGAAATGTTTGAAAAACCGAGTTTACACAATGTGCAGGGTGTCTGAATTCCTGACATTACCCCCCCGATTTTTTGAAAAATTCATTTTTTAATGATTTGGGGTGAAATTTTTGATGTAGAGTCAACACTGCTTAGGTTGAACACCCTAGGGAAGCGTGAAAATGCTCGAATTACAACATATTCGAATTGTAGAGGTTTACTTTTATAAGAATTAATTGTTTAGTGATCCTTAGGAACGGAGAATTCCATTCGAAATAGGTAAAGTTCGAACTACACGAGTTAGAATTATGCAGACATGACTGTAAATTGTATTCCACTAGTAAGAACTCATTAAAAATGCTTTTCTGTAGCAATTTGCTCTTCAATTAGATATCAACTTGTTAAATAAAAGCTAATAAGTCATCAAAATTAGGGGGTAATATCAGCATTGCCGAAACAAAGATAAAATGAATTAAAGTGTATAGAAAAATTGTCAGCGAAAAAACCTCACTAATATTTCATGGTAGCCATTCATCTCATGAGCTATCACTTGATATAAAATCGGAGACATCCCATTTGCTCTCCTTGCTTTCACGTAACTAAGAATCATTTTCGCTAGCGCCTTTTTATGATTGGTTACAAACAGATTCGCTTGTCGGTCGATGCTTGTTGTTTATCTTGCTTTGCTTTCAAACCATTTCTCTTTCCCTTTGATTTTCGCCTTACTCCTGGTAGTCTTTTCTCTCTTGCTTTCTTACATTGTGTTTGCAGATCTCCAATGTCAAATTCCTCGCTCGCTTCTGAAACAGGCTCCTTTTTCTTTTGCTGCACATTTCTTACAGGAAAAAATTGACTCCCGCAAACAATACTGGTGGCTGTACTTTTGAATTTCTAATTTTCCAACCCCAATTTCTTAAAATCTAGTTGATCGATCATAAAATTGCTGGAATAATACCATTCATATGGTGGACGGAGTCTTGGTCCGGTGGAGGTAATAGCAATGAAGGCTTATGTTTAAGTTATATATATATATGCGAATCCTAGTTTCAACAAAGTCTTTAAGCGTTATACCAGAATAGGCAGTTGAGCATATGAACTCTTTGACGTGGTCAAAATTCTCTAGGGCTAGATTGTTTGTCAACCCAGGGGCCAAAGTTGGTCTTTGTATTGTCAGCAAGGACTCTTCTGAGGACGAGAAGTTTACCGGGCAATAACGGAAAAGGAAAACATCTACAGGATTAGAAAAGCGTACACAGATTGAGAAGGACTGCAATCACGAGGAAGCAGACACAAGACTCATACTTGAAATATAACTTGTGTTGGACAACGAAGAACAAGAAAGAGAACAACCACATCGGTATCCTTACAAACAACAAAAGCATCATTGTTTTTTTTTCAAGTGCTAGGGCAATGAGACTTTTGGCTCTTGGGTTGACAAGCAATCTAGCCCCAGAGGATATTGACCACGTCAAAGAGTTCATATGCTCAACTGCCTATTCTGGTATAAGGCTTAAAGAATTTGTTGAAACTAGGATTCGAATATATATATATAACTTAAACATAAGCCTTCATTGCTATTACCTCCACCGGACCAAGACTGCGTCGACCATACGAGTGGTATTATTCCAGCAATTTTATGATCGATCAACTAGATTTTAAGAATTTGGGGATGGAAAATTAAAAATTCAAAGGTACAGCCGCCAGTATTGTTTGCGGGAGTCAATTTTCTCCTGTAAGAAATGTGCAGCAAAAGAAAAAGGAGCCTGTTTCAGAAGCGAGCGAGGAATTTGACATTGCAGATCTGCAAACACAATGTAAGAAAGCAAGAGAGAAAAGACTACCAGGAGTAAGGCGAAAATCAAAGGGAAAGAGAAATGGTTTGAAAGCAAAGCAAGATAAACAACAGGCATTGACCGACAAGCGAATCTGTTTGTAACCAATCATAAAAAGGCGCTAGCGAAAATGATTCTTAGTTAAGTGAAAGCAAGGAGAGCAAATGGGATGTCTCCGATTTTATATCATGTGATAGCTCATGAGACCATGAAATATTAGTGAGGTTTTTTCGCTGACAATTTTTCTTTACACTTTAATTCATTTTATCTTGGTTTCAGCAATGCTGATATTACCCCCTAATTTTGATGACTTATTAGCTTTTATTTGACAAGTTGATATCTAATTGAAGAGCAAATTGCTACAGAAAAGCATTTTTAATGAGTTCTTACTAGTGGAATACAATTTACAGTCATGTCTGCATAATTCTAACTCGTGTAGTTCGATCTTTACATATTTCGAACGGAATTCTCCGTTCCTAAGGATCACTAAACAATTAATTCTTATAAAAGTAAACCTCTACAATTCGAATATGTTGTAATTCGAGCATTTTCACGCTTCCCTAGGGTGTTTAACCTAAGCAGAGTTGACTCTACATCAAAAATTTTACCCCAATTCATTAAAAAATGAACTTTTCAAAAAATCGGGGGGTAATGTCAGGAATTCAGACACCCTGCACATTGTGTAAACTCGGTTTTTAAAACATTTCTTTTGCTGAAATCAACTTGAAATGCTTTCCATCAATAAGATGGTATATGTAGTTCAATATTTGTGCCAATGTTTTGGTAATATTGGAGAATTCAGGTAATTTCATTTCTTTTTTTACCCCCTGAATTGTAACATCTTCGACTGCCGACATCTCCTCAACTGTTTATGTTAAAGATAAAGTTCTTTTGCATAACTCTTTATGCTCTTTCTAAATAGATATTCAGGTTTACAGTATAAGATAGTTGATTTTTTTCTGACCGTGACCAATGGTGCAATACTTTGATGAGCGATGACGTGACCCCCGTCACATTTTCGAAATGTCCCATCTCGGATTTCTGATCCTCTTTGTCTTGGCTTTCATGTGAAACATTAAAATTTAAGGTTACCCTGTTTGTTAGTTTGTAGGGGATAATTCCCTGTCTAAATGTCATGTTATTGGATTTTCCTGATTTTGGTTATCAGTTAAAGAATGTGTTATCAGTTTTTTTGATTGAAGGAAAGGTTGAAATGGGGGATAATTTAAGATCATTAGGATACTACGAACCAGAGAAAACAACACAAACTGGTTCGTTAATCATTAGATTTTCAAGACCCCTAGCATATTTCCTTGGATTAGAAAGGGATTTGACTAATACGTTGGACGAACATAATGGGTCATGCATTAAGTATCGATCTAATTATAAAACAGGAGATGTGGTGCGACCTCTGCAATTTATGGATTTGATCACATACAAAAAGGAAGATAATGGGGGTTCAGTTAAAGAAGGGAAGATCAAATGTTCAATGAGAATCGAAGATGGTGTACATGTAAATCCACATACAGCTGTAAATGTGAAATGTGATATTCTAGAAAGCAACTATCTTGGTGGAATTGAAAAGCAACAAGTATTGAGAAAACTGTCGTTTTATGATGTACAGCTTGATACCTATGTGCGATATTTTGCTCCAAAGAACATAGTGTTTGCTCCCTTGGAGAAACTACAACTTCAACAAATATCTATCAAGTTGGATGATGATGATGATAATCCTATAAATCCAACATTCTTCTATTCATCTAAACAATATACTGGTGAGACATCTATTACCGTAAGCATCAGACCTATAATTTGAATGTGTACATAACACTAACCAATAGAAGTGTAACGTTAACTCAACCACTAATGGGTGTTATAAAATGCAGAAGGATGGGATGTACATTCTTTCAAAAGGATGTGAACGTAAAGAACAATGTCTTTGCCGTTTGTTGTAACTTTATTATAAGTAAAGACATGATTCCACTATTGGGATTGGTGATTTATGATGATGACAGGAAAGACACCATTCACAAAGAAGCTATCAACCCACCATCATATGATGTTATAACTTCAAACATAAAGTCAATCAACATTAGAATCTACGATTGGGAACCACTACAGGATATATCAGGATATATCTAATCAGTTTGAAAAAAGGTGCCGGATTGACTTACAATTCAGTTAAGATGATCAACGATTTCTACTTAACATGTTCACTTGATAGTGACTTTAATCCAACAAGAAAGCTTAAAGAACCATTACATCTTCATGGGAAATGGGAAGTGGCTTTAGTAGAAATGTTATATGAGCTGAGTGATACGATTTAAATTGATAAAAATTCTATCGGAAACTTCTGGAAAATGGCATGTATCATTAGGATTGGTACGTACAAGGTTGGATTCAGTAATTTAATGCTAGGACAAAAATATAGCAATGAATATAATACCAAATGGAACCTAGAAGAAAATAAGAGAGAGTATCTAATATATATATTCTATGATGTCACATGGCGGTGGCGAAACTCTGCCTAAAACAATAGATTCGACCCTAAAAAATGGGTCGAACGCCCCGAAACAATAGGCCGAAACGGCGAATCGGTGATCAATAAAACTTTTTTGAATGGGGGCGCACAAGGTTGGCACTTGCATGGAAAGGCTCCGTTTCTGGAGTAAGCAAAAGTTATCTATTTTTGGAATCCTATTTTAAAAGAATTTTTGAATTATTCCATTAATTATTCTGCTAATTGTGCTATCACAAAAAAACTACGGTTTACGCTGGCAAAACTTCCAAATTCGCGTCACGAACTCCATTTTCGAACAGAGTGTTCGCTCTTCAGGTGACCCGTTTCGCCTTTTCCTGCAATTTGATTGGCTCTTTCGCAACTTCACGTGAACAGTGACGCGTTTTTCGTTATCATGCAAATTTGCCCTCGGCAGGCAGCAGGTACTTTTGGAGAAGACGTGTGTTTTTGTTTTGTACACAAAAAGTGAGGTGGGCGCCTTTCAAAGTGTTTTACCAGCTGAATTATCTTTGTAAAGAGCTCTTAATTGTTTGAAAGACCCCTGGAGAGTTGCAGGAAACAATGGAGAACCCAGGTGATAGCTTTGTTTTTTTTTTTAATGAAATAGTTGTAGGTTTTGCTGTAGTAGGCGACCGCCATTGCTGCTTCGGCATGCTAACAACGTTTAGGCCATGGTCAAAGTTTTGAATTTTTCCGGCCCTATTTGCACGATTTTCCCGATTAAAATTTTTGACAAGTGTTGTCTGATAACACAACTAAAATAATGTGTTGTTTTTTTTTGTTTTTTTGTTGTTTTTTTACAATTTCCAACAAAGTTGCTTTTCACTCGGGAAGGAGCAATTTTTCACACAACACACGTTGTTTTTGCATTTGCGAAAATTCAATTTTAACGTGCCACAATTGATTATTTTTTACCCAAACACTTTCGATAATTGTTCCCCAACATATTACCTTCATGTTGGTTTTTTTTAGTTCAACTGGGTCACTATTTGCCACGGTAAATACTATTTTTACTTGCTAAAGTGTGTTCAGAGGTTTTGCTTTTTGCACGGCTCCGAAAATTCATTCAAACCAATTCCACTAAATGGTCTCTAAGAATTCAGTATTATTTAGTTAAGAGATGAGACTATTTGCAACGTGTTCACTGTTTCCTTAGCTACAGCTTGATATATTTTTTATTACAGATTGAGTTTAAAATTTCCAGGATGGGTTAGGTTTTTGAAAGTAACTATTTTTTTTCAAACTTCACACTGACATTATCAACTTTCAGAAACGGCTTTCAGGGAGCAGCGTGGGCGCGGGGCTGTCGCTTGCTAGGGGGGGGGGAGATTTGACCTCCCACCTTAATTTCTTTAGAAATGTTACCTCGTAGTATGCATAGTAAGGTATGTATAGTAGGGTATGCATAGTAGGGTATGCATATTAGGGTATGTATAGTAGGGTATGTATGGTAGGGTATGTATAGTAGGGTATGTATTGTAGGGTATATATTGTAGGGTATGTATTGTAGGGTATGTATGGGCATGAGCGGCAGCGAATGCAGCGCGCGAAGCGCACCAACCAGATTAAGCTTTTTTTACTTGACGGGCTGGGGCGAACGAGCGAAGCAAGTGATGACCCCTAGTAATTTTATATTATACAACCTGGGCTATCGAGTTTTTCACAGTGAAGAAGTGCAAAAGATGACGATACGAGAAATAGTGTCTATATTAAAGCAAAACATAGGTTCTTCAGAAGATGCTTTTAAGAGACATGTTGCAGAACCTGAATTACCATTTGAATGCCTACCAGAGTTTTCCATCGTTGATTGTAAAGTGATGATTAAATTTCCAAAGTATGTGAAAAGAGTGATTTTAGGTGAAGAGCTATGCAACATCCTGAGTTTTGTTAATTATGTTGAAGAATATAGTGATAGTATGAATAATGTATACGCAAGAGCTACGAGAGGGATCCCATGTTCACTTGATGGTGAACATGATGGTGAACCATTATCTAATCTAATATATATATGCTGTGGAGTCACGTGACAAGGGCCCGAAATTACGCTGAAACAATAGATTTGACCCGAAACACTAGGTCAAGCTTCTCAAAACAATGGGACAAAACAGCGAATCGGTGATCAATAAGGCTTTTTTGAGTGGGGTTGGAAAAGGTTGACACTTGCATGGAAAGGCTCCGTTTCTAGAGTAGGCAAAAGTTATCTATTTTTTGAAGCCTATTTTAAACGAATTTTTGAGTCATTCCATTAATTGTTCTCCTGATTGTGCTATCACGAAAAAACGACGGTTTACGCTGGCAAAGCTTCCAAATTCGCGTCCCCTACTCCATTTTCGAAAAGAGTATTCGCTCTTCACGTGACCCGTTTCGCCTTTTGCTGCATTTTGATTGGCTCTTTTCACGCGACTCATTATTTGCCCTCGGGTTGCAGCAGGTACTTTTGGAGAAGACGCGTGTTTTTGTTTTGCATATAAAGGGCACCTTTCAAACTGTTTTACGAGCTGAATTATGTTTGTAAAGGGCTGCTAATTGCTTCAAAGACCCCTGGAGAGTTGCAGGAAACAATTGGGAACACAGGTGATAGCTTTGTTTTGTATTCTGAGTTGAAATAGTTTAGTTTTTGTAGTATGGGTTGCTTCGACATGCTTGCAACGCTTAGGCCCCATGAAAGCAAAGTCAAAGTTATGAATTTTTCAGGCACTATTTAAACGATTTTCATCATTTAAACCTTTGACAAGTGTTTCTATGTTTTATAGTAGTTATGTATGTTTTTATAGTAGGTATAGTAGGTATAGTATGTTTTTATAGTAGGTACTAGCCGGCGGTGCTCGTGTTCGCTCGCTTCCCGGAGGCGGGCAAGTGAAAAAACTTAATGTGGCCGGCGCACTTGGTGTGCTGCCCCTTAACGCTCATGCCCCTTTCAACCCCACGTACAATGTGTTAGCCCGCTATGCTCGCCTGTGGTAGGCGCACTTCGTGCCCTGCATTCGCGAACGCTCATGCCCCCTTCGACCCCACTTACAATGGATTAGCTTGCTACGCTACATTGACTGATAGGGTGCACTTCGTGCGCCCTAACATTCAATGTTTTCATAGTTCACTCTATTCTCAGTCAGTCAATGTCAATGTATTCGTAGTTCACTCTATTCTATAGTCCTTGCCATTCTTACTTTGGCTATGTAGAACTATTGCAAATCACAATTGACCCAACATCACATTGATGCCATACAGAATGAGAATGAGATCGAGGTCCGGGAGACCTCGATCTCATTCTTTCCCGTGGGGCCATCTTGATATTGTTGCTATAGTTTCGGAAGATAATAGCTTTGACTTGAGTGCGCAAAAAACCTTTCAGATCTCGATCGTACCAATTTGAAGTAAGTGAAAAATTTTTCTAAATAACTTTTGAAAGTTTTAACATTAGAGAAAACAAATGCAGATTAACTAAAAGAGCCTTAAATGTATCAGTAGTTATTAAAAAAAAGTTTACAGTTATTGTGTACCAATTTTTGACACTACTTACCTTCGTTTACTTCAGCCTTCGTTACTTTGTGCTACGCGCCCAAATCTAAGAATTGTGAGTATCTTTCCTATTATTACCATTTTCAATCATTGCTCTTCATATATTAATTCCCGCAAATTCCATACAATCAGAATTTCGTAAATTGAGGAATACAACATTTTCTAATCTTCCATTCTCCTTCACCAGCATTTTCCAATATCCTTATACTAATTTTACATGCATTTCAACATTTCATTTTAAGAACATTTCAACATGGCAAATGCAAAGCCAAAGGACAACCAAATTGTCATAACTGTTGGCAAAGACACCAAAGTAATTATATTAAATACATTAATATATTTATTAGTACATTTCTCATCTTCATAACTGCTATCAACCATTATTCTTTCCAAGCTCTTTTTCTCCTAGGAAATAACATATAGCAGTATTTCTGCTGCAAAAAAGCAATGTGCTGACCAATTCCCAGAATTGGCCGGCAAACGATTTAACTTGGTCTTTCCTACTGGGAGAAGAATCCCAGCAAATGAAATTGTGTACATACACCTTTTTACATTGTATGTTACATGTTTATCATACACACTTTAACAATGGCATTGCATCTTTTTACAAAATGTTAACAACCTTTAACATATCAATCTTATGTGTGTTAATTTAAAGAACACAAAAGGAGGCCTTTATAAAAATTGCTGGCCAACAAAAAAGAAAGGCCCCCAAAAAAGAGCGTGGGAAGGTGGTCACCCAAAATCCTTCCCACAAACTTACGGCAGAGCAGGCCGAATTGGCACGCGGTGCCAAAATTGTCAAAATTTCTTACTTTAATATGTAGATACTGTACATAGTTATACAGTAAAAACCTGCATATAAAAACCTCCTATTTTTAAGGACTTATATGCAGCTGCTCTGAATTTGCCTTTTTTCTTATTTCATACAAAAACTAAAGTAACAAACTTACCCCGGCCTGCCATGCATGTTGACTATTTTTAATGAAAGGATGCATATTCTCTTCCAATATGTCGAAATTCTATAATTGACAGATAACAATTAACGTTAAACACACCATAACTCATTATAGTTTGCTTAATAGTGTTTGATTGGAAAGATTGACAAAGATCAAATTATATTATTACCATTTATCTTATTCCTCCGATTTGATTGGCTCGCTTTGTCGTCATCGCTATCTACTGAGGCCGAGGCTTCCTTTCCTTTACAATATAATAATAATAATTTCGCAAATAAAATTCTGTCTGGCACGTGAGAGATTGTTACAACGTTTCCTTTGTTTCATTTTTCTTTGTTCTTTTCCTTTGTCTTCTTCTTGCAGGGACAGACGAAACGTGAACACGTGCCTGCCCCATGACGCAATCACAGAGAAGTTTTAGATAATCTGCAGTGCTAACCAGGCTTACACTCAAGACGCTATCTCACCCTCCAATGGCGGCCACTTTTTATCAACTTGATGCATCCAAACCCTGTGATCTCCACCCTCAAAGTCTATCAACTTGCCCAATTTAACGATAATATATTGTTGAAAAAGTATCAATATTGTTTAACCAACTGTAAATATTCAGTAACATGAACATAAATAACATTTCAAATATTGTAATGTTTCTTATCTTATATCCTATCTCTTTCAGCCCCCAACCAGTTTGTCACATGCTAATCTTCTCCTTCCCCATATGATTTTCCATGGGGCCATCTTGATATTGTTGCCATAGTGTCAAAAGACAATAGCTTTGACTCGATCACACAAAAACCTTTTCAGATTTTGATCGCACCAATTTCAAGTAAGTGACAAATTTTTCTAAATTATTTTTGAAAGTTGAAACATTTAAGAAAACAAAGGCAGATTAACTAAAAGAGCCTTAAAATGAATCCATAGTTATTAACAAAAAGTTTACACTTATCGTGTACCAATTTTTAACACTACTTACCTTTGTTTACTTTAGCATTCGTTACTCGCAACTAATTTCGAGATGCTTTCCAGGATGAATCAAGCACGTTTTTTCAAAAGGAGATTATAGCTGAGTTTTTTTAAAGATATCGAGCACATCATTGGCTTACTCATCAGGGAAGTACAAAACATTAATTAATCTTGATATTTTCTTTCATTAAAACATAATTTTGTCCCACAGAATGACAGACGAGCACAGCTATGGCGGGTTTTCTCACGAGGTGATCGTGGAAAATGATCCCATACGAGATATAAAATTGTGTATTGCAGATCTCACTGAGACAGTGAAAAAGCTGGCTGAAAAGGTATACTCTACACCAGAGGAACCTTCAGCCTATCCAAAACAAACAATGGCACTGCAGGAACAAGATGAAGTTTCCCTGCATGGCTCTGTTTCCTCACTAGTTGAATTCCCCCACGAAAATTGTCAAAACGTACCAGCTTTGTGGCTGAGATGACAAACACACACAGCATAACTCCCAATAATACATTGGGTTGTCAAAGCCATATTTCAAAACGTACCAGCAGCCATGCTGTTGAGAGAAATGATGGCAAATCCTCTGATATCAATGCTTTGTTTAAGAAATCAAAAAGTAATATATCAGAAGGAAAAAAGTCAGCCACTTTTGACGTGGAAGAGGAAATACTGTCTCCTGTTGAAGCAGAAAGACCTCCAGGTAATGTTGCACCCACCGGAGACCCAATACTGCCAAATCTTGCGGAAAGAGTAGTAAAATACTGGCAGACCGATGTGAAGAAAGCAGAAACATTCAAAATTCTTCAAGAAAAATACAAAAGGCAATCAAACTGCTCAACCATCACAACACCTCTGATTAATGATGTAATCTATCATGGCCTGAGTGCATACACAAAAAGGCTTGACCATGAAATGGTAGAAATTCAGAAACACATTACTACTGCCACCAACAGCATAATCCAGATTTCTCAATCCATTTTAGAAGCGGATAAAAAGTCTACCATGATAGACTCTAAAGAAATTGTCAAAATGTGTTTTGACGGTATTAAAACACTGGGCACAGCCCATGTGAAATTAAATAATAAAAGAAAGCAAGCTATTTCCTCACATCTTGATCCTGATATTAAGGATCTGTGTAGCTCACGGCATGACAAGGTATCTTTTTGGAGATGATCTCCCGAAGGCTATTAAAGATGCCAAAGAAGTCAGTAAACTGACTAAACCAGTTGCTTCACAAAGCCAATATTCAAACGGCAAAAGGAAGCAACAATATGCTCAACATGGAGCCAGTTATAATTACAGCCAGAACAGCAACTATGGCAATTCCAGCAACAAGGCTAGTTTTTTTCAGAAGGCCAAAAAGCCACATTTCAAGCAAAAGGAACCTTTTCCTTACAAGAACTAAAAAAGGTAAAATTACAACTAACATATTTTCTGAAAATTTTACCAACATTATGATCATATTTTAAATTACAAGTCAAAACATTTAAGGCAGGAAAAATTGCCCATTATATGGACTGGTGGAAAGATATCAATTCAGATAACGAAGTTTTATCAACTGTTAAAGGCATGCCGATACAATTTATTTCTTTCCCTCCCTCTGTAGCTGCACCACCAAATATGATAAGCAGATCCGAGGAAACTCATCTTGAAAATGAAATTGATAAATTACAAAGGAAAGGGGTCATTGTGCAATGCCTTAAAGGAATAGGAGTAATAATATCTCCAATTTTTCTCAGACATTTTAAATCTAAAAAGGACAAACGAGTATGTTGAAAACTTTCACTTTAAGATGGAAACAATCTACACAGTTCTGAATCTTGTAAAGCCAAATTGGTTCATGTCTTTGATAGACATAAAAGAAGCTTACTATTCAGTAAAAATTGATGAAGAGGATCAAAAATTCTTGGCTTTCCAATATCAGGGTCAAAACTATCATTTCACCTGTTTGCCAAATGGCCTCTCATGTGGACCACGTAAATTCACGAAACTCATGAAAGCCCCACTTTCAGAGTTAAAGAAAAGGGGGCACTTAGTGTGTTCATATATTGATGGCCTTATAAACTTTGGTGACACTTATGTAGAATGTCCTGCAAATGTAGCTGAAACAATTATAATACTACAAAAGATAGGGTTCGTTATTCACCCTGATAAATCACAGTTCATTTCGACCCAAGAAATCAAATTTTTAGGTTTCATTAGAAAGGAAAACAACTATTGCTAAAGAATGTAAAAACGCTTTATGCGTGATAACCTTAAAAATCAGAGATGTTGCAAAAATTATTGGCAAAATAATAGCCATTTTCCCGGCGGTAAAATATGGGCCATTACATTTCAGATCTATTGAGTCATGCAAGTCAAAAGCAGTAAAATTTGATAAAGGTAATTATAATTTCTTTATGTGCCTTGATAGGAATTGAAAAAAAAACTTACTTTGGTGGGTGAATAATGTTAATTCCGCCTACAATGAAATACTTAAAGGAGCCGCAGTTGCAACACTGTATACGGATGCTAGCAACTCGGGATGGGGTGCGATGTATGACAATAAAACAACCCGAGGGAGTTGGAGTGAAACGGAAAAACATTTGCACATAAATGCATTAGAACTTAAAGCAATTTTGTTTGGACTCAAATCTTTAGTACAAGATGAACATATTCATCTTCAAATTCTGTGTGATAACACTTCAGAAGTCCATATATTAAACAAAATGGATCCTCACACGCGGAAGTGTGTAATATGTTGGTACAAGAAATATGGGCGTTTGCCATCTCAAAAGAAATCTGGCTGTCAGCAAGCCATATCCCAGGGAAACAAAACGTAGATGCTGATAAAGAATCCAGAGTTGAAAATTTGCAAACAGAATGGAAACTCTCAGTTTCCATTTTTAACGAGATTATTCAATATTTCCATAAAAAGACAGAAATAGATTTGTTTGCAAGCCGCATAAATTACCAAATTATTCCTTTTGCTTCATACAGACCGGACCCAGATGCATATGCTGTTGACGCTTTCCAATTAAACTGGAAAAACTATTTCTTTTATGCCTTTCCTCCTTTTTGCATAATTGGAAGAGTATTACAGAAAATTGTAATTGAAGAGGCAGAAGGAATTATCATTGTGCCAAATTGGCCAAATCAGCCATGGTACTCAAGCCTAATAAGAATGCTTAAAACCAAACCTTTATGCATTTCTCGTAGAAAACAAATGCTAGACCTGCCAGGCAAACCAGAAGTACAGCACCCACTGCACAACAGCTTGGAGCTGCTGGCCTGTCATATTGGCGGGAACAATTAAAGGAAACAGAATTATTGACAGAAGCAATTTACATTCTGGAGCATTCACTAGCTGAAGGCACGTCAAAACAGTAGAAAACTTATATTCCCAAACGGTTACAATTTTGCGTACTTAAAAAATTGGACCCAGTCAATGCTTCTACAACTATGGGTATTGAATTTTTAGCAACGTTATTTAACTCTACTGGCATTGGTTAGTCTTGTATTAACAATGCGCGTTCCGCTTTATCTTTGTTGCTAAAACCAAGAGACGGATTAACCTTCGGAAACCAACCTTTGGTTCGGCGATTTATGACTGGAATATTCAAACTACAGCCAGCGTTACGAAAATACACACAAACATACAATGTGAAAGTGGTATTTGGGTAACTCAAAACAATTCAGACCAGCATAGAAAATTCTCTGCAAAAATTATCAATGAAACTTGTCACCTTACTGTGCTCATTATCAGCTCAAAGGAACCAGTCTTTAGCTGCACTGGATATTAATTATATAGATTTAAATGATTGTTATTGCCATTTTTATATTCCGGTAATCTTGAAAACTACCAAACCAGGACGTCACTTGAGACCTTTGCAACTAAATAAATACCTGGATGACATGAATTTATGCCCTGTCGCTCTCATAAAGACTTACATAGCAGCTACAGCAGGCCTTCGCAAAGATGAATCAGCATTTTTCATACACTACACGAACCACACAAATCGGTTAGATCATGTACACTTGCTCGCTGGTGTAAAGAGACATTGAGTCTAGCAGGAATAAATTGTAGAGCATTTTCAGCACACTCTACAAGGTCTGCTTCCACACCCAGTGCTCACAGCAAAGGCTTAAATCTACACGAAATAAATAAAGCAGTTGGTTGGTCAAATGCTAAAACATTTGCAAACTATACCAAAAAATAATGGCACCAAATTTTGGAGACACTGTTCTTAAATAACTACAAAACTGTTGAATTGCTTAAACATCATATCTGTTTTGTTGATTAGCTGATATTTATTAATGAGCCTATTATCATAATTTAGGGACATATATCGGAATATTACCGATGTATTTTATTGTACTTCACTCACATTTGAATATGGAATATCTTGTCGACTTTAAAATCTCACCTGTTTCTCGGGACTGGTAACGAGGTTTGGAGAATAATTTTCCGATCAAACAAGCACAGAGTGTGGAGTTTGGTCTGGATTATTTCTCCAGACCGATTGAACAGTTCTGAGGATTCAGATTTCTTTTCCTTCCCACCTTTAAAAGTATGAAGGACGAAGGGGAAATCCCTTCACACAAGAATTTTCCCTCTTTTTCTATCACGTGACGCGTATAAACCAATCACGGAGGCCATGTAATACAATAGAAATCCCGCCTCTACAATTAGATTTTGTCTATTTTTAACCGGCCAAATGGGTCGAACGTCCCCAGACAATGGACCGAAACGACGAATCGGTGATCAATAAGGCTTTTTTGAATGGGGGTGCACAAGGTTGGCACTTGCATGGAAAGGCTCCGTCTCTGAAGTAGGCAAAAGTTATCTATTTTTGGAAGCCTATTTCAAAACAAATTTTGAGTTATTCCATTAATTATTCTGCTAATTGTGCCATCACGAAAAAACTACGGTTTACGGTGGCGAAACTTCAAAATTTGTGTTCCCAACTCCACTTTCAAACAAAGTATTCGCTCTTTACGTGACCCGTTTCGCCTTTTCCTGCAATTTGATTGGCTCTTTTTGCGCGACCCACGTGGGTTGTCGATCATTTTTTCTTTTTCGTCCTCGGCTTGCAGACGACCCATGCGAATTTTCGGTCGTTTTTCGTTATTCACTCTCGGTGCAGCAGGTACTTTTGGAGAAGACGCGTGTTTTTGTTTTGAACACAAAGGAAGCCTTTCAAAGTGTTTTATAAAACATAATTCAGGTGGTAATACCAGCTGAATTATCTTTGCAAAAAGCTGTTATTTGTTTCAAAGACCCTGGAGAGTTGCAGGAAACAATAGCAAACACAGGTGATAGCTTTGTTTTGTATTCTCAGTTGAAATAGTTGTTGTTTTTGTAGTAGGCATTGCTTCGGCATGCTTGCAACGCTTAGGCCCAATGAAAACAAAGTCAAAGTTAGGAACTTTTCAGGCGCTATTTGCACGATTTTCTTCATTTAAACTTTCGACAAATGTTTGTATGTTTGTATAGTAGGTATAGAAGGTATAGTATGTTTTTTTTAGTAGGTATAGTATGTTTTCATAGTAGGTACAGTAGGCATAGTATGTTTTTATGGTAGGTATAGTATGTATAGTATGTTTTTATAGTAGGTATAGTAGGTATAGTATCTTTGCATAGTAGGTATAGTATGTTTGTATACTAGATATAGTAGGCATAGTATGTTTGTATAGTAGGCATAGTAGGTATAGTATGTTGGTATAATAGGTATAGTAGGTATATTATGTTTGCATAGTAGGTATATAATAGGTTTATATGTAGGTATGTATGTATGTAGGTATGTATGTATGTACTAGGGGTCATCACTCGCTTCGCTCGTTCGCCCCAGTCCGTCAAGTAAAAAAAGCTTAATTTGGTTGGCGCGCTGCGCGCGCTGCATCTGCTCCCGCTCATGCCCATACATACATACATACATACATACATATATACATACATACATACATACATACATGAGCCGGGTTCGGTCGCTTCGCTCCCTCCCCGGAGCCCGTCAAGTAAGCAATGCTTAATCTGGTTGGCGCGCTTCGCGCGCTGCACTCGCTCCCGCTCATGCCCATACATACATACATACATACATACATACTACATACTTACCCTACAATACATGCCCTACAATACATACCCTACAATACATACCATACAATACATACCCTACAATACATACCCTACAATACATACCCTACAATACATACCCTACATAACATACCCTACAATACATACCCTACAATACATATCCTACATAACATACCCTACAATACATACCCTACTATACATACCCTACAATACATACCCTACAATACATACCCTACAATACATATTACGACGCAACATTTCTAAAGAAAGTAAAGGTGGGAGGTCGAATCTTCCCCCCTGCCAAGCGACCGCCCGGCGCCCACGCTGCCCCCCTGAAAGCTGTTTCTGAAAGTTGATAGCTTCAGTGTGAAGTTTGAAAAAAAAGGTGCTTTCAAAAATTTAATCCATCCTGGAAAATTTAAACTCAATCTGTAATAAAAATTATATCAAACTGTAGCTAAGGAAACAGCGAACACGTTGCAAATAGTCTCATCTCTTAAATAAGTAATACTGAATTCTTAGAGACCATTTGGTGGAAGTGGTTTGAATGAAATTTCGGAGCCGTGCAAAAAGCAAAACCTTTGAACACACTTTGGCAAGTAAAAATAGTATTTACCGTGGCAAATAGTGACCCAGTTGAACTCAAAAAACACCAACATGAAGGTAATATGTTGGGGAACAATTATCGAAAGTGTTTGGGTAAAAAATAATCAATTGTGGCAGGCTAAAATTGAATTTTCGCAAATGCAAAAACAACGCGTGTTGCGTGAAAAATTGCTCCTTCCCGAGTGAAAAGCAACTTTGTTGGAAATCGTAAAAAAACAAAAAAAAAACAAAAAAACAACACATTATTTTAGTTGTGTTATCAGACAACACTTGTCAAAAATTTAAATGGGGAAAATCGTGCAAATAGGGCCGGAAAAATTCAAAACTTTGACCATGGCCTAAACGTTGTTAGCATGCCGAAGCAACAATGGCGGTCGCCTACTACAAAACCCACAACTATTTCATTCAAAAAACAAAACAAAGCTATCACCTGTGTTGTGTTCTCTATTGTTTCCTGCAACTCTCCAGGGGTCTTTCAAACAATTAAGAGCTCTTTACAAAGATAATTCAGCTGGTAAAACACTTTGAAAGGCGCCCACCTCACTTTTTGTGTACAAAACAAAAACACGCGTCTTCTCCAAAAGTACCTGCTGCCTGCCGAGGGCAAATTTGCATGATAACGAAAAACGCGTCACTGTTCACGTGAAGTTGCGAAAGAGCCAATCAAATTGCAGGAAAAGGCGAAACGAATCACGTGAAGAGCGAACATTCTTTTCGAAAATGGAGTTGGGGACGCGAATTTGGAAGTTTCGCCAGCGTAAACCGTCGTTTTTTCGTGATAGCACAATTAGTGGAGTAATTAATGGAATAACTCAAAAATTCTTTTAAAATAGGCTTCCAAAAATAGATAACTTTTGCCTACTCCAGAAACGGAGCCTTTCCATGCAAGTGCCAACCTTGTGCGCCCCCATTCAAAAAAGCCTTAATGATCACCGATTCGCCGTTTCGGGCCATTGTTTTTGGGCGTTCGACCTATTGTTTCGGGTCGAATCTATTGTTTTTGGCAAGAAAGTGCGTCATCACGTGACCTCCGCAGAATATATATATTAGATGTATGGGCATGAACGGCAGTGAATGCAGCGCACAAAGTGCGCCAACCACAGAAGCGAGCATAGCGAGCTAACCCATTGTACATGGGGTTGAAAAAGGCATGAGCGTAAGCGAATGCAGCGCACGAAGTGCGCCAACCACACTAAGTTTTTCTCACTTGCCCCCGGCTAGTATATAATAAAGAGTAACAAGGCATAAAAAACAGTAAAACATTAAATCAGTACTTTGGATCATGGCATTAAAAGTGTTGCTTTTGACCCTACAAGTTTTACACCCAACCCTGCACAGACTGTTATATTGTATGCAAGCTGTGGGAATTACAAACTGGAACTTGAAACATCATGCAGAAAATGGATTAAAAAACACTCGAGCAAGCAAAATCGTAGACAGGGCAGGAGATGTCAGCACAGTAAAGAACCAAACCAAGCTGCTTTTTCTTTCTGGAGATGTAGAATTAAATCCAGGACCAATGGAAAATTCAGAGACATCCTTGATGTTCAGAGCTGAACACATGTTTTATCCTCTTTCTCATGCTACTAAGACCAGGATTTGTTCAATATTAGGCATGAATTTAAGTGGCAAGGGTGACAAATATGACATTCCGAAACCTCTTAACAGGCCAGTTGAAGTATTCAATGTAGCCGGTGATGGAAATTGTCCTTTTCGGGCAATTTCTTATGCAATTTCTGTAAAACAGATATTGCAGATACCAAAGAGTACGAACTAAAATTACGTCATTTATAACAGAAATAGAACTACAATTGTATCCACACATTGGGACTTCTGTCAATGAATATTTGCTGAGAAGTAAAATGAATCACGACAAAATCTGGGGTACTGATATTGAAATTATAACAGCAGCCTGGTTGTTTAAGACCGATATTTTTGTATATTCAAATAGGGGTTTTGAGCTAAAGTGGTCAAGGTTTTCAATGAATGAATTCAGAGAATTTAATGAGCACCATGAGCAGTCAATATATATTGCAAATTTAGATTGTAACCATTTTGATGTTATCTTGGATGTATCCAACAATAACGAAACTCAAATTAACATTAACAATAATGACAGTGGGATGCAGAATGTAATGTATGATGCACATGATTGCCTGAATAAGAGACTTTCTTTTTTTGATTAAGAACCTGTTGATGTAAGAGGTGATGGTAATTGCTTTTTCAGAGGAGTTTCACATCAATTTTTTTCAACAGAAGAACATCATAATGAAATACGAGCTGCGTGAGTAAGATATGACTGAATATCCAGAAAATTTCCTTGATAGTATCACTGATAGTTCTTTTTCTGAATATATAAATAAAATGTCTATGACTGGAACTTCGTGTGATCACAGAATAGTGCAAGCAGTAGCAAAATGCTTACAATTGTCACATTCTTATTTCCAATTCTGCTGAAAATTTCCAGGAATGCACAATTATCAGTCCACTGAAATCAGAAGGAAAACCAACACAAATTCACTTGGGACATTTAGATGAAATGCATTATGTTTCTACACAAAGAACCAGAAAAAGAAAAGCTAATTTTGATTATGATTCTCTAAAAATTCACAAAACAAATGACAAAGAAAATAAATTAGAAAATGTTAGACAGAATGGAGAACACATTAAGGAAAAAAGAAAGTCTTATAATAAAATATACTATGAAAAGAGAAAAGCAACAGATAAAAACTACCTCAAAAATGTAAAAGAAAAAATGCCAAAGCTCAGAGAAAATCCTGATTACAAAGAAAATGAAAAGTCTCAAAAAAATAATGAAAATGCTCGTAAAAAAGAAACTGATGAAAATTATATGAAAATCAATGATTTCTTCAACCAACAAGTGAACAAGAGTAAAAAATTATTGAGAAAATTGGAAACATGTTTAAAGTCAGCATCTAGTAAGCAGAGAGATAACACAATAAAATCTTTGCCTCTTATGAATAGCATTGTAGCATCTTTTCAAAGAAGCGTTCAGAGTGGCCCTGAGTATATATGCACTTGTTGTGATCAGCTATGGTACCGTTCTTCAGTTTTACATTTTATGATAAATAGGTATACTTGCGATAAAGATATCAACACAAGGTGTATTAATGGAGTAAAAAGTGTCTCAAATGTTGAGTGGATTTGTCAAACCTGCCCCAACTCATTGTTGAATGGGAAAACACCAACTTGTCCAAGAGCAATATTGGAGGGGTTTCCTGAAAACTCCACTTAACTCCACTTAAAGAAAGATTAATTTCACCTCGTATTCCATTCATGCAAATAAGAGAATTACCATGAGGTAAAGCCTGGTTTCCATATAGCCGTAAGGTGCTGTAAGGCTGCCACAGGCATTGCCGGAACCATTGCTGCTGGCCATTTCAAGTTATATGGAAACCACTTCTCCCGGTACCGCCGACAGCTGCAGGCACCATCGTTACGGTACCGTAATGACCTGCAGAAAGTTGAATCATTTCAACTTTTCTCGATCCTTGCGGCATCTTCAGCCATGAAATTTTATATGGAAACAGGTTGCCTGCGGTAGCCGCCGGCACACCATTGTCTGCCTTTGTTAATTTAGACCAATCAAAACATGTTCTATTCCACCTCGTTCTGAAATCTGATCTGAAGGAGCTAAGAAAAAAACAAAATGGCGACTCAAACCGATGCCGTTAATGATGTTGAAAGAACTTATGCTGACAACGAAACTCTGATGAACTGTGTACTTAAGTATGCAGCCGTGTACGATAAAAGTTGTAGAGATTATAAAATACCCCTCGAAAAGAAGAATGCCTGGAGACAGATAGGTTTGGAGCTGAAATTGGACTGGACAGAGGCCCAAAAACGTTACAATAGTATAAGGACAAACTTTTCAAAGTACATCAAGCGACAAAGATCTATCAGGTCAGGGTCAGGAATTGGTGATGTCCCAGAAATAAAACCAGAATATGAGCATCTCCGATGGCTGTTGACACACATACAGCACAGAAGAAGTACGACAAATTTCAAGAAGAAACCAACAACAACAGAGATGCTTTCATCAGGAGATGAGTCAGGAAATGATGGTAGTGTTGTGAGAGAAACAGAGGTCTATGATGAAGCTGAATTAGATGGCATAGACATGCAGATTGATGATGAGACTGGTCAGACTGAACACTTCGACACTAGCAGCCTAGAACAAAGCAGCACAGTATCAAGTGTAGAGAAAACATGGGAATCACTAGCAGCTATTTCCCATGAACTTGGTACTGAAGATGAGAGTGGAAGATCATCCTTGCATGTGAGTCTTGATGAGGGACCTAATATTTCTACCTCTGCCACTGCTACTAAAAAGCAAACAATCGCAGTCCCGGTAAAGAGGATGAGCCAGAGTTTCAATATTAGCAAAGAGCAACCTGTAATAGAGGAGAGAAAAAAGAAGCCAAGAAAAGGAGCTTGGTCAAAAGGAAACAAACCAGTGTCTTCTATAGAAATGGACAGGGAATTCGTTAGCACAATGAAAAGTGTTAAGAAAGCAATTGACGATGAGCCACGACAACCTAAACCTGTGGCAAATAAAGATGGATCTGAGGATGATCACCATTTCTGTTTGAGTCTAGTTGGCTTATTGAAGAATTTGGAACCACATCAAAAGGTCATGGCCACGTTTCAAATAATGAAGATTTTTAATGACATTGAAACTGCCAAACGTCAAGAGGCTCAACAGCAATTTGCTTATCCCACACCATGTTATAGTGATGCGAACATTATTCCCTACAGGCAGCATGGCTACAACCCATACATGAATTTTCAAAGTCAGCCAAAGCAAACATCTATTGGGAAGAGTGTATACACTGAGCAACAACCTGGGTACCAAGCAGAAATGTATGAAACTGATTTAACATCTTTGTGAGCAGATTTGACAACTTTAACAACTTTTGAATTTTTTAATTTACAATGGAAAACAAGCAAATGAAGCTGTAAGCTATTTTGATTACAGGAAACATTCAAAATTTTATGAAAACACAAGTATTTTTATTGCATTTTGTTATGAATGTATATGATTTGTTATGTCGCGAAGGATCATGGGTATGGCAACGATGGTCCGCCATTGATGAATATCAAAAGATTGGCAACGATGGTCCACGTGTATGGATTTATTTCATTTCAATTTGTTTTCATTTTAACAGCAAAAAATATTTATAAAACAATAAAAATGATTTATGTGGAAAAAAAACTAAAAAAAATAAAAAAACCGAATTAGAAACAAAGATAAAATCAAAAAAGAAAAACAAATTAAAATAAAACAGAAGTAAAACTAAATAAATGAGCGAAACACATGGTGGCAACCATGGGCCACCATAGACCTGGATTGGACCATAACAAAGAACTGAAGACAAAACAGTACAATGAACAAAACTCATATGATTCCATAGAATTAATGTTGAACAGTTGCCAACAATTTGTTAAATAACAAATGAACTAACCAATTATCAACATAAGTTTTATTTTCAAAACGGGCATCCAGTTCTTTCAGAGATAGGCCTTCACAAGATTCTTTATTATCACTGCCGTACCCAGCTCTGGGTCGTCTTGCAGGAGGTTCTCCTTCGTGTGAGTTTCGACTATATGAACTGACTACTGAATAGTCTTCGTCTTCTTCGCTATCCTCAAGAAGACTTCCTCCTTCGTTGTCAGAGGAATTTGTTTTCAACTACTATTTTCGACATTTTAAAAGATTTTAGCCAGACATTATTTCAACACAGGCCGGGCAGCTCTTCCTCAGAGAATAATAGTTGAAGAACAATAGCTCGGTTCATTCTGACGTCACACTGAACCAAAATCTTGATAGTTTTTTTTTTATCAAAATTTGTTAAAATTTCGGCTTTCAATTGAAAGCAACGAAAATTGACCCAAAACTGTGGGGCATGGCCAAATTCTCCAATACTGACCCCTATAAAAATGATCTGCGTATCATCAAACTGACGTCATAGCTCTTCAACAGACCTGGGTGTGTTTGAGCTTGAATAAAATAAACTTATACTCGTCAGAAAACACTCAAAATAGGTTCACAGTGATACTCAGATCTTTTTCTCTCCCTTTCCGTAAAAAAATCGATATGTCATTTTAGCCTGCATAAGCCCTTTAATAGAACAAAAAAACAACTTACAATGAACGTGTTGATAAGTAGATATTTTAATGTTAATAATAAGTTACGAAATGATCATAGGTTCGACAATATGTTCAAAGAAGATATAGTTTCCGATAAATTATTATATACCGTCTCTTTCTATGTAGTTATTACTGTTTCAACAAATAGTGTCCATATGGTAGCGTTCGTAATCCCATTTCTATCGTATCCCATTTACAATTCATCATCGAAAGGTGCTAGAGATGTATTTTTCTGGTTCACTTTGTACATCATTTGATTCTTTCAGATTATATTAATTTGTTCATGAACAAAAACTTGATGCATCGTTAAACATTCCAGGTAATCTTGATGGTTTATCTGCTTCTTCACGACAAGTTTCTTAACTCCCTTTGCTTTCCTTATAGAGTTTCCTCCTGATATTTTACATGAGTACATCTATGGCCGCAAACCAATGAATTCCTCCACTGCTTTTCCCTCCAACTCATCCTTCATTTTTCCGATAACTTTCTTGTTGGTTGTAGAGTAATTAGGATGTTCTTGAAATTAGGATAGTTGCTGAAATCAAACAGATGGGAGCTTTCGTTCATGATTTGATGAACTTCTTTGAGTCGACATGGTATTTCGTAGATGAAACTGTCAGTATCCTACGGTGGCCCATAACTGGCACACACAATTAAAGAAGGACGCGCACAATTAGAAAAGAAAACGTACAATTAAAAACAGAAACACACAAATAAAAAGCCAAAATCACGTTTATAAAAGGAAGTGCAGAATTTTGAAACGAAATACCAATTTAAAAAGCCAAGTGCACAATTAAAAAAAGCCACGGCAAATTAAAAAAGGTCACAGCAATTTAAAAAAGGTCACAGCAAATTAAAAAAGGCCACAGCAAATAAAAAAAGCCACGGCAAATTAAAAAAGGTCACGGCAAATTAGAAAAGAGCATGTGAAGAATGTGAAGGAGGCATTGTCTGGAAATGTTTAAGGCCTACTGCAATCAAAAAAAGTGATATAATTTTTTTGCATTTCATGGTAAACCTATTCGAACTGATCATAAAACGGTTTCCAGAATGAAAATTGATCCAATAGAATTGTCTTTACAAGCCCGCAAAGTCGTCGATTTTGCATTTCAACTGCGACAAACGTGACGTAATAACCAGGACCCATTTCAAGTTTTTGTATTGAAGTGTATTGTAGCTTTTTACTCCACTCCGTCTAGCTCAATAAATAACTAATTAATTAAAAATCGCATCCCAAGGCATAAATATTAAAGTGTTTTCACAAATTTTAAAATTTTTTTCATAATTTTAAAAGGCGATTTGGGGGGAGTAATTGGGGTCTGAATTGGGGCAGTTTTGGTCATAACGTCAAACTGCGGGAGGGCGGACCGCACGGAATAAGATGTCTTTTGGCTGACCGCGCAGTTTGTAGAACCCTTTTTCAAAGCGCCGCTATAGCGTTACCGTAAGTTCAATTTTTTTGGTTAATAGCTGAAACGACGCGTGGAAAGTTATAGTATTGTACCCTGGAAAGCGATTTTTTAATAAGGGCCGGGGCTAGGCATAGTGCAGATTTGAAAACTTTTCCCTATACTCTCCCATTATAAAAGTCGATTTGTGTCCTGGTTATGACGTCATATCATGTCGCAGTCAGTGCCCCATTTCAAAGCCAAATTTAGTATACTTATCGTGATCGAATAAAAACAAAACAAGCACCAAGGTAATCAGTAAAGATTGAAATTTTATTTTATGAAAACAAACGGGAAAGTGATTTTTGATTGCAGTAGGCCTTTAAAGGTGGAGGAAGCGTTGTGTGGAAGAAATGTTTTGTGTTCAATGTGGAGAAAAGTTGGGAGAAACTGATAGATTCTGTCAAAATTGTGGACACGGTAAGTAAAATTTGATGTAAATGCAAATTACTGCAAGCTTTTTTTGCTACTATGATCCTTACGCCGAAAACCTTGAGCTTAGCTATGCCTAGACCTCGCAGCAGACATTGAATGTGCATGAACATAGAGTAACAATGGTAAACCTATTCGAACTGATCATAAAACCGTTTCCAGAATGAAAATTGATCCAATAGAATTGTCTTTACAAGCCCGCAAAGTCGTCGATTTTGCATTTCAACTGCGACAAACGTGACGTAATAACCAGGACCCATTTCAAGTTTTTGTATTGAAGTGTATTGTAGCTTTTTACTCCACTCCGTCTAGCTCAATAAATAACTAATTAATTAAAAATCGCATCCCAAGGCATAAATATTAAAGTGTTTTCACAAATTTTAAAATTTTTTTCATAATTTTAAAAGGCGATTTGGGGGGAGTAATTGGGGTCTGAATTGGGGCAGTTTTGGTCATAACGTCAAACTGCGGGAGGGCGGACCGCGCGGAATAAGATGTCTTTTGGCTGACCGCGCAGTTTGTAGAACCCTTTTTCAAAGCGCCGCTATAGCGTTACCGTAAGTTCAATTTTTTTGGTTAATAGCTGAAACGACGCGTGGAAAGTTATAGTATTGTACCCTGGAAAGCGATTTTTTAATAAGGGCCGGGGCTAGGCATAGTGCAGATTTGAAAACTTTTCCCTATACTCTCCCATTATAAAAGTCGATTTGTGTCCTGGTTATGACGTCATATCATGTCGCAGTCAGTGCCCCATTTCAAAGCCAAATTTAGTATACTTATCGTGATCGAATAAAAACAAAACAAGCACCAAGGTAATCAGTAAAGATTGAAATTTAATTTTATGAAAACAAACGGGAAAGTGATTTTTGATTGCAGTAGGCCTTTAAAGGTGGAGGAAGCGTTGTGTGGAAGAAATGTTTTGTGTTCAATGTGGAGAAAAGTTGGGAGAAACTGATAGATTCTGTCAAAATTGTGGACACGGTAAGTAAAATTTGATGTAAATGCAAATTACTGCAAGCTTTTTTTGCTACTATGATCCTTACGCCGAAAACCTTGAGCTTAGCTATGCCTAGACCTCGCAGCAGACATTGAATGTGCATGAACATAGATTAACAATGGTAAACCTATTCGAACTGATCATAAAACCGTTTCCAGAATGAAAATTGATCCAATAGAATTGTCTTTACAAGCCCGCAAAGTCGTCGATTTTGCATTTCAACTGCGACAAACGTGACGTAATAACCAGGACCCATTTCAAGTTTTTGTATTGAAGTGTATTGTAGCTTTTTACTCCACTCCGTCTAGCTCAATAAATAACTAATTAATTAAAAATCGCATCCCAAGGCATAAATATTAAAGTGTTTTCACAAATTTTAAAATTTTTTTCATAATTTTAAAAGGCGATTTGGGGGGAGTAATTGGGGTCTGAATTGGGGCAGTTTTGGTCATAACGTCAAACTGCGGGAGGGCGGACCGCGCGGAATAAGATGTCTTTTGGCTGACCGCGCAGTTTGTAGAACCCTTTTTCAAAGCGCCGCTATAGCGTTACCGTAAGTTCAATTTTTTTGGTTAATAGCTGAAACGACGCGTGGAAAGTTATAGTATTGTACCCTGGGAAGCGATTTTTTAATAAGGGCCGGGGCTAGGCATAGTGCAGATTTGAAAACTTTTCCCTATACTCTCCCATTATAAAAGTCGATTTGTGTCCTGGTTATGACGTCATATCATGTCGCAGTCAGTGCCCCATTTCAAAGCCAAATTTAGTATACTTATCGTGATCGAATAAAAACAAAACAAGCACCAAGGTAATCAGTAAAGATTGAAATTTTATTTTATGAAAACAAACGGGAAAGTGATTTTTGATTGCATTAGGCCTTTAAAGGTGGAGGAAGCGTTGTGTGGAAGAAATGTTTTGTGTTCAATGTGGAGAAAAGTTGGGAGAAACTGATAGATTCTGTCAAAATTGTGGACACGGTAAGTAAAATTTGATGTAAATGCAAATTACTGCAAGCTTTTTTTGCTACTATGATCCTTACGCCGAAAACCTTGAGCTTAGCTATGCCTAGACCTCGCAGCAGACATTGAATGTGCATGAACATAGATTAACATGAACATGCAATAAAATTTGTGAGTGCTAATTTTACTTCGATTGTTTTTAAACTTTTCTTGGATACTTTTTTGGATAAATAATTTTTAAAACTAAACCTAAACATCAAATTATATCTTTATTGTTTTGATTTTACGTCTGGATTTTCTCATTCTGTCTGGAACTTATTCAAATTAGCTTTGTGGATTGGACATTAGCTAAACAAAGAGAATACTGGTCATTGTTTGAAGGGGGCGGCTGCTAATAGCTCCCCCGATACAAATGCTTTATTAATTGTTTCTAGTCAATTTAATCTCCTTTGAATTTTTTTACTGTTTCTATAAGCTAATAATACACATTCTTGAAAAAGGTTAGATCAATATCTTTTTTAATTTTAAAGTTATAACATTTTCTTTCACATAATTTTAAATTAAACTTAAAAAAAATTTTACTTTTGCAGGTCTTGTCACGTCAGAAGTCAGTCAGGGAAAAAAGTCGACGTCAATCCCCTTATTTCCCAAAATGGTAGGAATTTAAAAATGTATCTGTCAACAAATACTTTGTACAGGTGTACGGCTCTATCATAAAATACGACAATGTGGAGGGTTCCTGGAGCCCCAGAGTCCCGCAATTTGCCGCTTTGGAGCTCTAAAATAACCTTTTAAACATTCATAGAGTTTCTTAAAAAATAGACACAATCTTACAAAAGAAGTTCAGTCACATTTCTGATGAGCCTTGGAATTTTCTTTGAAGTTTTAAAAAGCTTAAAAGTTTCAAGTCAGAAAGCTTAAAGAGCCTGGGAGCCCTGCCACCCTACGAGGTCTTCAATATAAAAAGATAACGAGACTTGGTCTTTTAATGCTCAATAAAGACATTTGTTCCCATAGAAATGCAATGCCCATGGAAAATTTTGCTAAAAAAAGTCTTTCGGTGGCTATAGAATCGGGTAGAAGGTCACAAAGCATACAGCATAATCATACTTTTAGCTGATGGATGCAAAATTAATAATCCCAATCACATAACACATTTATCAGGAATCAAATACTGTAGCTTATAAAATTAGCATACCAAGCTCAGGGCTTAAAATTTAATATTATTTATTTTACTTTATTCTTTTGTTAGAGTCAGTTATTTCGTAAGCAATGAATCAGATAACTAACACAATTGGGAAGAGCAAAATTACAAATGCAGCCAAATTACAATCATTTGAAGACTTTCGAAAAAGCAAGGGATCGCAATGGAAATCGCAAGTAAGTAAAACAGCAAAGAAAGATAAATGAGAGAATCTGGACGTTGTAATCACTATTGGCCTCATACAGTGGTCTAGCGGAGAAATGAAATTGAAGCCCAAATGCGGGCAACGTCTTGCATTGCGTGTGAATGTCAAAGACCCATATATGGACATTCTGGAAAAAGCAAAAGCAAAATGGAAGGACTATTACACCGACACTTGCAAAGAAGATGAAGAATATATCCTGTCTTACAGTGATGGAAAGTCGGCACAGTTTCTACCGGGGACATGTCAATTTTTTTATCTACAGGTCTATAAGAATGAAACTGGCAAGGATTTCAAGCGAATTGTGTTATTTCTGTGTACAATGGAAGACCATCTTCTTTTTGAAAGTGGGGGTGCCGCATTCGACGACCCAGTGGAAAGCTTTGAACCACCAGCGAAGATAGGAAAAATGGATGATGATCATTTTCAAATAGATGCAATGTATTTTGAAACAGATGTATCACAGACGTCTGCATTAAAGTTTGAGGACCCAGAGGAAGCCATTGCAATGCAAAATGATGGGAGTCAAGCAAAATGGCTCCCTGTGCAAGGCCCATTGTCTGTTGATGTAGTGGAAGCAGTGGAAAACCCATCCTCATCTGAAGAAGTGATAATAGGCATTACTTCAGTAAAATCAGATCATAATTCAAACAAGCCATTGACCTATAAAGACAAAGCAGGAAATCTTTCAACGTTCTTTAACCCTCTCATGCCCAGCATGCAAATTCAAGTTCGAAAATAGAATTGATTTAGATTTCCGTGTTCGATGAAGCCCGCGCGATGCATGAGCAAAGCTGAGAATTAGTCATGAGTCATGCTACAATTGAAGGCTTGTTTCAACTAATGATTTGAAATCTTAATAAATGTCGGAGTATTTATGTAAGCTTTCTACTATAATTAACATAACATGTTCCAAATCAATTATTAGGATTTTATGTACAATTTCAAGGTAGGATCAAAACTTGGATAGAGTTGTTTGAAGTAAAGAAGCCTGGGTAAAAATTGGCGGGAAAGTCGATTAGAATGGACCAGTAAGCCAGTTAGAATGGGCTGGACAGTTTGTAAAGTAAGCGATAAAGGCAAATTTGGTGGGAATTTTGTTGTTAATCAAGTGACAAAAGTAGGCAAAAAGACATACAGAAATGCACAAAATTGCAAAAATTATGACATCGTGGAATAGCGTGACAATAGCTGCGTGACAATGATTAATTCTCAGCTTTGCTCATGCATCGCACGGGCTTCATCGAACACGGAAATCTAAATCAATTTTATTTTCGAACTTGAACTTGCCTTTCACGAGCCAGAAATCTCTTTGTTTAGCTATAAAATTGCGCTTCTTTACCTCAAATTTTGACCCCCTTACCTTCAGAATTTTCAAAAACAAACTTGATTTTCGAGTTCTACGCATAAACATTGTCCTTTGTGCAATTTTTGAACGAATTCTAAACAAATTTATTTTTTCGCAAAATTTTTTCATCTGGGACCTTACTGGGACGCTGGGCATGAGAGGGTTAAAGAGACTGATGCAACTGAACTTGCAGTTCGAAGAAGGAAAATTTGGAGTGATACATTTGTAAAGCTAAGAAGAATCTACAAAGATGGAATCAAGCCGCTCACTATTTATTTTATTGGTGAAGCAGGAGTTGATGCTGGTGGACTAAAAAAAGAATTTTTCTCTTTCATATTTAATGAAGCAAAAAAGATCTTGCTCTGCACAGGCAATGGCTCTAATTACACCTTTATGCACGATGTCGAAAAATGTAGGAATGGTGATTTTAGACTTTTTGGTACTTTGTTAGCAGTGGCACAGTTGGAAGGCTGTGCTGTACCTCGATGCTTTATGCCTTCCGTTGTTGCACGCCTTTTACATGGATTGGCAATTCAGCCTAGGTTGGAGGATATCCCAGATTTGGAAATACAGGTAAAACTAAAAGAACTTCTTGATGCTGAAAATGAAGTCAAATTCCAATCGTTAATGGATTCATTCCCTGAGAGGTATATGTGCGGGGTAACAAAAATGCATATAAAGTACTCTGATCGTGGTGAGCTCATTCAAGACATTGCCCAGCATTACTGTCTGTCATTGTGCAATGAGGAAATTGATGAAGTAAGGAAGAGCCTCGATGTTTTGGGCCTTCTTCGTGTATTAGAAGAGCATTACGAAGAAAGTAAGCTTGAATTTTTGATGTCATCAAAAGATGCAGCTTCAAATATCACATCGTTGTACACGAATATATGCTATTCCGAAGGCGATGAGAAGGAAGCAGAGGAGGATATTTATTACAATTTTACAAATTTCCTGGAACAGTTGGAGCATGAAGGCCCAACGCATCTACTAAAAATCGAGCTAAACGAAGATGGTTCGGAAACGGAGACAGAAAAGGAAATCAATTTGCAGGAGGTTGCCCAGTTTTGTACTGGATCTAGATTCATAACTCCTGAGATGAAAGGAACAGGCACGATTTCGTTTGATACTGCAAGAGATATGGAACCCTCGTAGTGAATACGTGCAGTGTTGAACTAACTTTTCCTGTAACTGAAAGATATTCAAAATCTCCAGAAATATTTATTGAAAGCTTCACCGAAGACATGCGTATAGGCACCGCATTTGGCATGGTATGACTTCACAAAATTCTGTTGGGGATCCAAAGTAACATGTTTTGTTGTTTTGCTGAAAAGTCATGCTCAATCTTCAATTCTGTTAGTGAGTGTTTTACAGTGATTTGGGCGTTGGTTACATGTTAAACGACTATGTTTTGTTACGATTCGTTTTGTTCCGTAAATCAAAAAGAGGCAGTAATCTTTTATTGATGTTAGTTATTTGATCTTGTTTTGTAATGAAAATAATGTTATTTGCAACTTAATGCCACACCTAATAGCTTTTATAACATTTCGGAGCCATTTTGAAGTACACCACTATATGGATAATTTCTATCTGCAACTCGCATTAGCGCATCATACAGTGCTAACGCTTCTGGCCAGGTCCCTGCTTTGTTGATGTTTAACGTATTTGTTACCATATCGAAATAGTCTTTGAAGTAATTTGTTTCCTGGTTGTCTATGATGTGCTGCCCTACATAATCTATTCGACGCCCAGTCACCGGTAGTAGCAGATTATTTATTCCACCAGCTAGCTCGGGCAAATGATATAAAGAATTAGGTCTTCCAGCAACAGTGTTGTAACGAGATTTTCGAATTGTATGCGTATTCCAGTTTAATTTGATGTTGTCTAAATCTTTTTGTATGAGTGGGGAGAAACAATACCATAAGCATTCTTTACTCAATTCCATTGATAAATCAACTATACCTCTGAATTCGAGATCGCTGAAGAAATTTATCCAGCATGTCGAGTAATGCTTTGACAAAAAAGACCACCAACTTTCTATTCGCTGATTCCTAGGGGAGGGTACATAGCGATGAGCATCAATGCTGTCTCGTAAAAAGCATTGGATTCCTGCTGCGATTCCATTTTCTGTTCCCAGGTCTGTCACTAACTCAACCGGAGATCCGCCTTGATTCTTTACGCTTTTCAGATACATTGTAGCTATGCTATCCGGAGATTTATTTGAACGGGTAAGATTAAGCCACAAAACTTTCCTACTATACCCGTCAATTGAACCATGGATTGGGAAGCCCCATGGCTTCAGTTTGTCATAGCCATCTATATGTCACGCATAATTGGGACCGGGACTGTTGTATTGTCTCCTATGAAGCCTGTGTTTTTTTCTTAAAACAGTGCCATGCGGATCAATTTCTTTGAGAATAGTTTGCACGACGGACCTTGGAAGACGTAAACCCTCAATTTCCAATCTATGCCAAATTGATCTATATCCGCTTAAACCTCCTGGACCAGCAATAATAGATTTGATTTCCTCTCGAGCTTGTAGTACTTTTTCCGTATATTCAGCAGCATCCCGGTTACAGCATCGTTGTAAACCACAGTGTTTTAATCGTCTTAGTAGAGTACTATAGCTCATGGATATGTTATGTTGTTTCTCAAAAAATAGCAGTATTTCGTTATATTTATATCCACTGTAAAAATAATGTTATAACATTTCTTCTTCATTTTCTAATTCGTTGATCCCGTCTTCATAATTTTCTGCCGGTTCCTCTTCTTCTCCCGGTTCCTCAATAACATCAATAGCCTGTTCCACTGCGTCCAGATGTAATAATTCTAAATTAAAATGTAGGCCTATACAGTGTTACATGTTTTGTAGATGGTTTTATAGTTTTTGCTTTCAATGTCAAAACACTAATATTAAGTAATAGATTTTAGGAAAATTTTACAATTCTAAATGATATTTACTAATTATTTTTTTAATGCATCTTATTTTTCATTGCTCTGAGAAGTACGAAAGCGCTCTGGAACAAGTAAAAAGGAAAGGGAGTGAAAATTTGAAAATTATCCATGCGTTGGAAAGCAGAGTAGCTAATACAATATGGTAATATAATGGTCAAAACATACCAAAGCCACACTGGTGACAGTAATTATCAGAATCAGCAACTTCTGGTTGACAATTTGCACAAACCATTCTTTGGCTACCAATAAAACCTTTTGACTTGGCTAGGCCCTACTTGAGCAATTAAGATATCTTGATGTGCAGTTTTGCAATTGTGAACATTACTATTCGTGGCTTTTTTAATTTGCCGTGGCCTTTTCTAAATTGCTGTGACCTTTTTTAAATTGCCGTGACTCTTTTTAATTTGCCGTGGATTTTTTAATTGTGCACTTGGCTTTTTAAATTGATATTTCGTTTCAAAGTATGCACTTCCTTTTATAAACGTGATTTTAGCTTTTTATTTCTGTGTTTCTCTTTTTAATTGTGCGTTTTCTTTCCTGATTGTGCGCTTGGCTTTTTAATTGTGTGTGTCCTTCTTTAATTGTGCGTGACAGTTATGGGCCACCGTAGTATCCATATAACAGAGTATTGCATTCGGAAAGGCATGTTTCGCATAGTTGTAATGATAATCATACATGTGCTCTTTACTGAGATCTAAAATACTGAAACCGAGGTAGATTGGCTTGTTTAGATGCACTGTTTTCAATTTTCTCTGCATGATCAATGTATCTTCATTGACGTTAATCACTCCATAGAACTGTGGAAAATCAAAGGAACCTTGAGGTGACTCGTGACAACAGATGGCTTTTGTTTCACTGTATTATCCAAAAAGTGAAGAAAATAATTTCAAATTAAAGTCAAACTTTGCGATCCTAAAAGTTGAGCTTGAGAAAAACTGAATAACTAATTTTATTGATATTCACTTCCTGGACATAAAATACCCTGAATTTAATTTTCAGGGTTGAACGCAGCAAATTAAAAAAAAAGTTGTTTTGAGACCACTCAAGCAAACATTTTGACTTCAATTTTGACTTCAATCTTGTTTAATCAAAGCGAGAAAACTTTTTCAGGTCTTTTATTTTCCAAAACAGAAACACATAAATATCAGTCTTCAACAACCATGCTGCAGTTATCAGCATAATATAATTTCGATATCAGTACCCCATCCCTTGTCAGAGGTCATTTTACTTTTCAACAGGTACTCATCAACAGAACTCCCTATGTGTGGTTCTATTTGTTTCACAAATAATGTTATTTTTGCTCGTATAGTTTTGTGAAGGATTTGTTTTCCTGAAATTGCATAAGAAATGGCCTGAAAAAGACAATTCCCATCTCCAGCTATTTGAAATACTCGAACTGGCTTATTAAGTTTTTTCAGAATGTCATTATTATCACATGTGTCATGTGAATTGATACCTAATACTGAACAGATTGTGGTTTTAGTACCATACGAAAGGGGGCAAAACATATATTCAACACTTGAAGAACTTGAATTGCCCATTGGCCCAGGGTTTAATTCCACATCTCCAGATAGTAGAAGAAGCAATGTTAACATAAGATCTTTGTTTGGTTTTGAGTTATGCTGAAATTTCCTGCCTTGTTTGCGCTCTTGCTTACTCTTGTGTTTTTTTGCCCACTTTCTGGGTGACATTTTCCTTTCCAGTTTGCACACAGAATAGAGATAATACAGAAGGCCAACTCGAGCATTTTCAATGGTCACACATGCAAACGAGGTTAAGGACTCCAAAACACGTGTTGTGTAATATGCTAAATATAATAAATCAAAAAAACACAATAATTATGCCTTCATTTTGTTATTCCGTGTATCAGTGAAAGTTTCTTCACTTGTATGTGACACTCTTTTAATGAATTCACACAAAACACCTGCTTTCCCTGCCACAGCATTTGGTCACTATCCGTCATTAAACACAGACCTATTCTTTTTTCTATTCTCCTTTTCATGTTGCCATTGTTCGGCCACTGGTGACATGAAAACGAGTTTACGGACTCCACAAAATCGATGACCATGGACTTCAAAGGATACCGACACGAGTTGGCCTTCTGTATTATCTCTATTCTGTGATTTGCAGTTACTATAGTTTGCATACAAGCTAACATAGGTCATGCAGGGTGTCAGAAAAAACAGAATGATTAAAAGTGATAAATTTAATTTCATCATTGAAAGCATTCAATAAAATTTATACTTATTCTCAATTCCGTGTTACTTTGTTTATCAACTCAATTTAACTGCAATCAACTTCAATTCAATCTGTCCAGTTAGTCTTTAACTGGATATGCAAAAAGAGATGGGCCTTTAGAGTAGGCCTATTATCTATACTAACTAATGAAATTTAAAACGAAACAGCAAACAAGTCAGTTTTAAAATAAAATAACAAAATAATCAACAAACTTGAAGTCATAAAATAGGAACAAATATCATTCCAAATACGAATACAGCTGGAAAACGTTTATCTTTTCACCTGATGCTTCCAACGAGTGAAAAATGCTCAGTGCATGAGCGTGAATCGTGCTCGTGGTCTTGCCCTTCCCCATAAGAAATTTGCAAAGTGATATCACACCTGGTAGGCTCATTCCAAATCAAAAGTGAACATTTGTATCTGAGACACATACCTTCTATGGGCAAATAAAAAGAAACACAGAAGACTGACACAGACACTGATACAAAACACAACATTTTCCCCCACTCACCAACATCTACTCGCTTGCGCATGCGTGTCACGAGTCAATGAACTCATTTCGCTAATCTTTCACCTCCTGTATATGTTGGGGAGATGAACATCATCCGTTTTCAGGTTGTTCAGAAATTGCCATTTCTGTGCAACAGCACTAACGCTTTCTGAAAATCTCTCAGATTTCACCACAATGGAGGAAATCCTTGAAGCAAAGCTATGGAGCCAAATTTTTTGATGGCATCTTTCCGCTGAAATTTTCAACTGGAAAATTATTTTTTCAATTCTTGGAATATTGAGAGTATCTCCGGAGCAGTGAGTACCTTAGCCAAAAGTACGCCTGTGAGATGCTTGGGCCACAAACTTTAGCTTCGCCCTGAAGCTAGGGTACCATGACCGGGCATGGGCCTAAGTTACGAACAAATCTGAACAACATAAAGCAGGAATGAAAAGAGTCAAATTCTGACCTTTTCCCAACCAACAAATTTTTCATTAATAAGAACCTGATTGAGCCTCATTCGCATTCAGCCTACAGCTCTTTTATTGACGTATTTTTATCGTTTGTGTTATCATTCATTGTATCTGAGTTTAGTCGAAGTTATTGAATAGTTTTACATGGCAAATAGGGATGAACCAAGCTATAATGGAAACCCGTTTGGTAGTTTTATATTGTTATGTAAATTTTCTTGCTCAGGCCTAGGGCCACTTTTAGATGCCATTTTTTATCCGGTGGGGCAATATTTTTGCTCGCCAAGTGTATCGTATGTTTATATAGTAGGTATAGTAGGTATAGTATGTTTTTATAGTAGGTATAGTATGTTTTTATAGTAGGTATAGTATGTTTTTATAGTAGATATAGTTGGTATAGCATGTTTGTATAGTAGGTATAGTTTTATAAGTGCGAAGATAAGAGCCATTTTTGCGAGAACATTATTTTTAGCAATCATAGTATTTATGCCGAAATGGCCTATAAGTACAATGTTCAAAATTGCAGCGATGAGGAAATTCTGAAGCCATTGCAATTAAAAATCAAATCAGTTCACATCAGATCAGCTCAGTTCCAAAATGGGTGACGATTTTCTCTATGTTCACATACTTCTCTTGGTAAATTTTCATGAACCACTTTCCATTTGGCTTGACTATGCAAAAGCATGCAGCATTAGCAAGAGAACATCTGTGTCTTTTCAAATGACCACACCATTCGTATCTCAAGGACTGGCATGTGAAACGAGTCGAGTGTCAGCCTCCTCATGATTGCATTTGAATAGTATTTCTTTGCTATTCGGTGTTATTTGCCATGTGTCCTCTTCATCATTCATGACAATTGGGATGGAAATTTGTGCTCTTGCGGCACCCTAAAATGTAGAAGATATTTCATGAAATCATTATAAAGTGGTTTTGGCTCCAAGGATAGTAGCACTGCCATCCGATCTACTATCCATTGCGCCCTTGCTGGAGGAATTGTCAACACTGCATTAGCTGCTTCGATGATATAGTTTCTAAGAATCGACTTTTGGCCTTGCCTCGTAGTTCCTTGGGATGTTGCAATACTGAGTGGAATGCTGGTGATTGGCTACTGAAATGCATCATTGAGATCTACTTCTTCGCTCAGTAACATACGGAATGCTTATCTGTCTTCCTTGAAACTGACACAGCTTTGCTTGTTGCTTTCTTCTTTTTCAGTCCGGTTTCCAACATTTTTTTTATTGCATGGAAAAGTTCTTTCCCCCCAGAAACTAACCTCTCATGAACAAACTCTTTCTATTTTGTATTTCCAATATCACCTGCAGCCAGCAGCCCCTTGATGATTCACGGATCAATTTCTTTTCTGGTGGGTAATTCCCTAGCAGGACCAGCAGCAAATGGATCCGTTCCATACTCCCATAACTTTTCTTTCAGCAACTGGACCTGGTTTCTGTGATGGCTTTTAGCTGACTTGTTTGTTTCCTTATGAAGAGAGGAAGTCGACAACTTGATTTTAGATGTCAAAGCTTCTCTTAGTTTGGCATGAATGATACTTGTCTTGATCCACGTTTCAACTGTCTCCACACTGGTACTGAATCCTGATCTATGGGGGCTTGCTTATTCGTTTCACTGTTGAAGACTTCTGTGATTAAATCGCCATGCATTGAAGAGAAAGGTGCTCCAGATAAACTTCTTCCGAACCCTCTATTTTTCAAATCGTCGATTGCTGGGCTTGACTTCCTTTCAAGGTCCTTGAGATAGATATGTTGGTATGTCAGATATCTAGCGCAATTTATATGGTCAAACGCAAAGCAGAATTTCAACATTTCTCATTCTGCCTGAAAATGAAGCTCAAGATCACCTCTCACTGCATGGATAAGAGCCAAGATTAAAGAAATATATTTCAAGTAAGCCATTGTCGTCTTCGCTTCAGTTCGTTCTTTCACGTTTAACACTTTCTTCAAAACGTTTTAAAACTCCTCCATTTCCAGCAGCAAGTGCAAATTCTCAGAGTTCTTTTGAATTTTCACCGACTCCAATGCGCTTCTCACACTTGAATTTAGTGATTCGTAGTTGTTCGTCAAATCTTCAACTCTCAGTTGACAAGGGCATTAGAGCTTTCTTTCAGCACTCTCATATTTCGGAAGGATTGTCTTCCTTCAATTGCCTGATCAGCGGATCTCTCAGCAATGATGCCTGCATTAACAAACCATGAATGGTAGCTTTTACATGAATGACGTTTGTAGATTGTTTTTTGTCGCACTCTTAGCTGGTGAAAACCGACCATGAAGATCACAATATATTTGTATTGTTCAGGATTTTTCCAAATGATATGTGCCATCTTTGCGTAAACTTGTTCTTCAACATGTGGAAATATATGGTTTATCTCCAGCTCTTTCATAGTTTCCAAAAGGTTGTCTAAAAAACTTCTTGCACATGGCGTATTCAGGTGGCTCCAGAAACATGGGGAGATATTCGACAAGAGCCTTCTTCAATTTGGAATTAGTTACTTGCTTGTTAAATGGGGTCCACGAACCAACCAGATTTTTCTCTTTCTGGACGAATTTGAATGATGCCAACATGGACAAAACAATATCTCACTCAAAACATTCTTGCAAAAGATTGCTATGTTCATCATCTTCGCAGTCTTTGAGCAATGGAGGGGTCTTTTTTACTCCAATACTGTAGTCATTTAGAGTTGTAGCATATTCATAATCTGCCGTGATTTTCATGTTTACGTTTTCTGCTTCGTGCATAAATTTCGTTTCTCCTGAAACTAGAGGATACTGTTAAAAATCTAGACGAAAAAGTCATTGCACAGAGAGACACAACCAAATAAACCGTTTTGTTTGTGTGAAAAACAGCAACTAAAATACAATCCAATCAAGTTGTATTTTATGTTAAGCAGAAACTATCACGAGGTTTGTGAATGAAAGAAACACAAATATGTGAGATAATTGTTCACATTCCATTCATTGTTTTTATTCTGTGGGTTTGGATTGTTCTCTCAACAGATACGATCATCAATATTCTCCATATCCAGATATGTAAAATACACCTGGAAAAATATCAACAGTTGCAAACCACTTCAAGAGCCTTACCCGGAAGGAGCAGCTGAAATGATGTTCTATTTGTTTCATGGGTCCCTTTCCCGTTGCAGTCTCTTGACATCCGTCATTGTTGTCAATGGTTGCATGGGTAGCTATTTTCTTCATGAGCCTGTGGCAAATCATTGGATGGCTGATCACCATATCTGCCCAGGCATTATTTGGATTCTGATGTCCTTGTAAGGGATGCAATGGTTCTGCCAATCTGAAGCCAAAGACCAAAGCTTGGTTGCTATTTGATGGAGCTGGTTTTCGTGTACCCCTCTCCACTTACTGTGAACTCAGGTTGCATCGTCGCACAAATTACATTGTAAAACTGAGAAAGCGGACCACTTTCAAGCTGTTCCATTACCTCTTCTGGAGAGTAAGGCCAGGAATGTCTGGAAGCACTTCTTTCTCTTAACTTTTTGTCACCATATTTGCAAAAGCTGTCACCAGGTCTTTATCTCGTAGCCCATGACCTTTTAGAGTTGTGATTGAGTATTGACAAGGGTGTACTTCACTGCTATATACAATTGTTTGCTTCCCTCAAGGATAATTTGCAATGAGTCTTCTCTTCAATCCGTGTGTTACTGATTACTGGAGAAATGCATTGCTCTTCACACATTGCTTCTATGTCGAAGAAGGTCACTTAACAAGAAAGTGGACTTTTATTGAATTATTTGCCTTTCAACTCTCTTCGAGAATTTCTCGAAGATGTTGTCGGATATCAATTTGTCTTGTTCTGCAAATACTTCAATCCTCCCAATTGGTTTCAAGGTGAACATTATATAGCGAGGTTTCTGGTAATAAATGCCAGCCACAAAATATCATGGGCTGTGCCCTTCAAGTACCATTTTAAGAAAAAAATTTTAATCGTCAGATTTTAGATAAGTTTCATTTCACTCTTGAATTCTAGCCTCTACTCTTTCTTCCATGCAACACCCTAACCACCCTTCCTTGTATAAATTATCACCAGAAGGTCTAACTGCGTTGCTAATCAAACAAGTGTTTTTAATTCTCAATCTTTCCTTGCTGGATCTTGTTTGAACACTACTCTTCGTGGATGAAAAAGCTGCCTCGTAGAAATTACTGTAACAAATTTGTTTCACATCATATCTTCTGATGTATGCATCAACTTTATTTCGTAGATCTGTTCTACAGTTCAGATGGGAAACTCCAAAGGCATCATTTGCATATTTTATCTTGTCAAACAATGTCGTGAATGCAAATTTTGGATCGCCGGCAGGAATATCGACTTTAGGGCCCATCTACACGAGAGCTTGAAACATGACCAAGTCCGTCTAACCCAGCGTGTTGCGTAATGCAATTATCTAATTAATGCGTATCCGACTTGAAATGTTCAAAATTTTTAGCAACAGGGTCTTTTCTCATCAAATAAGACCTGTCAGCAACAAGCAAATTAACATGTAAACACATATCATGGTCGCGCTCATTTTGTTTCATTCAAATACAAACGCATTAAAAAAACAACACGTTCAAACAAAATTGAAACTTCTACCAAAATGGCTGGCTTTAGACGTATTGCAAACAACAAATTCAATGACGTGGAAGATAGCGATGAATTATATGAAGTTTCTCAAGATCAGTATTTTGAACAACAAGATTGTTTATATATTGTTGAACTGCCTGATTGCTGCAATCTGCATTGATAGTTTTTTATGTTAAACATGTCAGCAGCAAATGACACAAAGCTATGCATTCTGATACAATCTTTACTTTGTTTGAGAATATAAACAAGGGAGAAACATAATATGTTCGTCGTCCGATATTTTGTCTTCCTGCACGCACCCTCGATGTTGTACATCGAATAGAAGACAAAATAATTCATCATGACAGGCAAGATTAGTGAAACAATAGAAATAAGAACGTTGAGCACCTCAGTGAGGTGCTCAACTTGGCCAAGCGGCTTCTTTCATATGTCATCAAAATCGTGCTCACAAAAAGTGATCAAAAATGACCATCTACACGGGTAGGGATGCTCATTTCAGGTGCTAATACGCTTAATCCCTTGAAGAATTTGAGCATGCCTGTTTTTTGCTCTCGTGTAGATGGGCCCTTAGACAACTTTTTGGCTGGAATTTTTAAACTTTCCTTGATACCTTCACATGACAATTATCATTAATTTTTTGTCACAAACTAAACCAATAGCCTTATTTTTGTTCAAAGTAAGGAATGCATCATAATCACACATCTTGTATAGAAACTTCATCACACATCCCTCTTCAGCTGAAAAATCACGAAAAGAACATGTTCAAACATGAACCAATTATAAAAATTCCTCAAGATTCACAGGTGCTGTGGACTGAATTTAAACCAAAAATAGGTACATTTGCGTTGTTTGTGAACCTCTTGCACATAGTTTGTCTAGTAAGGCTTACTATTGCTTGTTGAGATCATGACCTTTCATACATTGGTTATTTTTGTATTTCCTGGTGTGGAAAACTTTGGAAATTATGAATTCAAATGCATTTAAAAATTTTATTTCAGCCATTTTGATGACGTCATATGCTTCAAATGGCTCTAGCTCCAAGTGCATTAGTTCTATCGGAATGCAGACAATTTTGCTCAGTATTTTTAGCTGTTCGAGATAAGCCATTCACATTTGGAAAATAGCTACTTTGATTACTTACTTAATTACCTTTAATTACGGCTTAATTACAACCACTTCTGGGGAAAATGTTTGAAGACCCATCTTAGATTTAGATTCCCTGACCACAGTTTAGTATGTTTCAAGCAAAAACCCCAAGGTTACCAACTTTGCCAGATTGCGGGGGGAAGAACCCTGTCAATATGGAGAGAAATTTGCTATAATGGGATTGGAAATGGCTCCACTTTGTTATCGGGGGTGTTTTCATATGATAGTAGTGCTAAAGGCTCACGGTAAATGCATAGCCAATTCGGTTTAAGCAGTGACAAGTTTAGGCCATGTGGGAAGATTGTGTCAGAAAAGGTTTTCATGCAATACATGCATTTGTTTATAAGAAACCAAGCTCTGGGCCCATGTACACTGCAGCTTGAAAATGCCATTAGTCAACTTTTGCAACCAGACTTTGGGAATCTGGCATGACCAGAAAACTATTCCAAAATCATTAAATCTCCAAAAATGTATGAATTTGGATTAACACCTAACCGCACGAATGGCACAAATTTAGCATTGAGGTTGTTTCACGTAAATGTGTAATGATGAAGAATATTGCACAGATACACGCATTTTTTATAAGAACACTTGGCTCCAGTTACAACCTTAGGTTTCTCATTTTTCCGTATATTTTCAGGCTAAGGTGTATCTTATTCTGTTTCTTGCTCTTGTATTCAAATTGTCAAGGCATAACACGTGCTGATGGTGTTGAACTAATTCTAGTGCAGTTTAATTGCTGTTTAGCGCTTTCTATCATTTTGTTCTTACAGAGTTTGTTGTTTTCGATTGTTGCTGATATTTTATTTCTTGAGTCTTGTTGAATCTCAGCCTGCCTTGTTTCTTATGTGGTTATTATTTTTTGACCTAATCTCAACCTGGTGTTTCTTATGAAGATTGTTCTTATAAAAAACGGGTAATCAAAACTATCCTTGCTCATTTTTCAAAGATTCTTTAAATCTAAATCTATATTATACCTCCTTCTGGAACAATTTCTATATATATTGTGCAATTTATCATGTAAAGGTGGTTAAACCTAATATTAATCTCATATTTCATGTAAATAATGTTCAATTACTCCACTTGACCACTGTAGAAGGGTGCACATTATGCGGGTCTGGGGAATGTTGTGGCCCTGTCTCTCTTATTGCCTGTTTTCAATATGAAAGTGATTAAAACTCCTGATAATTTTATTAGAGAATTCAGAAGCCTCCTAGTTTTCAAGGGACGGCTGGTTAATTTTGGCCACTGGTGCATATCCTGCAATGAACAAAAGGCAGAAAGTCCACACAAACGGCAACTGTAATTCATGCTAAATTTGCCCATGGCCGTGTGGTAGGGCGTTCTTCTCATGTATATATTTGTGGACATATAATAATTTTGGAATGGTTTTCGATTCAAGACAGATTTCAAACACGAAGTTGGTCTGGGGTTGAAAAATCAATGAATAATCGGTTCAAAGTACAGGTGCCCATTCATATATAAGCATCACTTTAAGCAACGCAACCCCCAAAAGCTGGGCTTAGAGACAATTATCTTTTCAGTTTAAAACCTGGAGAGTATTTTGCAGGAGACTTCTATTGTTAAAGAAACGGCAGCATTGGAGTGTTATGAGGAAGAAACAAAGACGAAGAGCACTGACTACCATCTTCATAACGAAATGGTAAGCCATTGTTTTTGAAAAATGTAATGATATATGATATAAAATGTTTTTACGTGTTCTAAAAGTTTTCGATTTTGAGCCTGGGATTATCCTGAAACTATCTTTTTATGTGTTGTTTCATCATTAACTTAAGCAAAGATAGAACCGAATAATAAAAAATGTGATATTAAAATTCAAAATCATTTTTATTTCCTCTGATCCTAGTCTAAAAGCAATACTTTGATGGTTGCTTTTTGAAAAATCTCAGAAAAATAACAAATTTAAGTTTTCATGAAACTTGAGCTTGGCCTTATTCTTAATCTCTTTTAAAGTTTTGGGCCTCAATTTGATACCATATATTCGTCTATTCTACTGTGCACTCTATAAACATTTGATTATTCTTAACAAATCCGGGTTCTTTCGTCAAAGTTTTCAAACTCAACATTTGCGCTAAACCGTGGGCTATATTTTTAAAGCTTTTAGGTTTCTCATACGATGCGCCTACAGGTGATTTTGTAGTAAAACACTGCTCTTCACTTTTTTTCCTGTCACTCTGATTTATTATCTTAAAGTTAATTCTCTTTAGCATAGGCCATTCCAATATATCGTCAAATTCTCCTTTATAAACAACAATATATAGGCTCACGCTATTTCCATGTCCTATCCCATCCCCGTTCAAATAAAGTCTCATTCCCATTTTGTATCCAAACTTATCAGTTAGAAATGTTGGACTAAACAATGAATTCCCATATCTAATTGCTTTCCTTCGCTCTTCTGTCAAATTTCCTATCTTCCATATCAATCGTCCGTTCTCTGCTCCTGTCTCTTCTAAAGTCAATAGCCTTGTTTCTTGTGCTGACAATCTTTGATCTAATGCTCTTTGTTCATCACGCAATTCATACATCATATTCAAATCATATTGAACCGACTTCTCCTTCTTTCTTTCTTTCTCTATGTCTTCAACTTTCATCGATATACTACTCATCTGCTCCAATAGCTCATTCAACATCTCATTATCGTTTTTAACAGGTACTTTCAACTCTTCTACTTCTTTTATGTTCTCGTACACTCCGTTAGGCGGCCCGACTTTTCCAGTGACCGGAAAGCTAGCTTGTTCAACATCTCGCTGCCATACCAAATTTGCAAATTGTCGATTAAGATTTCTTATTTTGTCGTCGCCCGTTAAACTTAATAAGTCTGGACACTCCATCTTGATCAATTAGTTTATTTCCTCTTCTTCATCCTTTTAAACTATTTTATCTAACTGTTTTTTATTCATTCACCAAATTCAACTTGACGACGGTATTCTAACTTCTCAATTTGCTCTTCTACACTTCGCAATTTATCTGTTTCATAACCTTTGATGGATATTATTTTTGCCATTTCACACTCCTTACGCCATCTTAACTTTGCTAACTGCACATCTATATCTCGTATTTTCTTTCATTCCATATCTGACGCCCTCATTCTTTCTCGTTTTTTTCATCTCTTTTTATCACTCTTTTTTATTTAACACTTCAAATTTCTTGTGCTCGACGTTTTTTTACCAACATGTCTTCCGTTTGAAAACATGACTTTGTTATGTGTTGCAATGCAAAAAAATTATACCAGTTGAATACAAATACCCATGTAAACAAAAATATCACTAACCATTTGGTTATTATCAAACTTCCTATACGTGAATTCATTAATTCAATTTCCCATTGATATTTCATTTGTAATGAAGGACATGAAGGACACAATGTTTCATTAAACATATGGAATTTCTATCTTATCAATCTCCAATGCACGTTATGTTCATCAAACAGATAACACTCAATCAATGTCACGGAAATTTATTTCTTCCCATTTTAACCATACAGTTTTGTCTTCAAATTTATTTTTCAACATTATATCCAACAACATGGTTATGTTTACTTCCTACGTTCCTTCCAATAACATCTATCATCATATTACATTCCATCGCTCTCTTTTTCCACAATATCGCACATTCATGTCACCCCACAATCTCGCTAAAACACAATAACTATAAGCTCCAAACGCAAACGTGAACAATAAAGTCATCAATGTTATCATGAACAATACACCATAACAATATTTTATTTCATCCATCAACTTTTCTACACAACAATCATACTTTGTTCCATTCATGATTTCTTGCATTTTAACTTGATCTTAAATCGCGTCTACTTATATCACCCAAAACACTTCCTTTATTTTATTTTTACTCAATTTTTTCTTTACATCAATTTTCTCTTACACTATCCAACATCCTTACACATTGAACGTCCAATCCTTAAACATTTAACGCCCAATCCGTAATCCTTATACATTTAACCCCCACCAATCCCTCCTTTCAAAACTATTCATTAATATTTTTTCTTTACCTCAATTTTCTCTTACACTACCCATAATCCTTAAACATTTAACATCCAATCCGCAATCCTTAAACATTTAACCTTTGAATCCTTAAACATTAAAAAAAAAGTGGCTGCTCGTTAGCATATATATACTACTCTTGTATTTGCAATCGCCAATAATCTTGTTACAAATTTTATATCACTCTTGAGTTCAACTACTTGGCCTTTACTTGTCAGAACTTTACTGACAGTGTTGATGGTTGAAAAGGTTTTCAACTTAGCAGCTTTGATTGGAGCAAAGAGGTCTGGAGACTCTGTAAGCAATTGATCATTGATGAAGGCTTTGCATTTCGTTTCTCCAATCTCTTTTGCTGATAACATATCTTTACAAATAGCTGGTGCTGCAACCACACCACTTGCGATATTTAGCATGCTTTCTTCTTGGATTCCAAAAGGATTGGTCATACTTGAAATGATTTCCAGCACACTATTTACTTCATTTTCGTGATATTTTGCTTGCGTTTTATCCAAGTCTTTTCGTGATCTGCAAGAAAAGAAGAAGTTCATTTGTAAAATAAAATAATCGCTTGATAAAATAAAGACTACAGAATTAAACTAGAGGTTCTAAAGATGCCTTTACCTTCCATCAGAAGCTAGTCCAGCCATGGCGAGACACTGTCGTTTCATTGCTCCTCTTTCTCCTTGAGCCATTATCCACCTGTGCACAGCAGCTCTGTTGAGGGTGAATCCAACCAACCCACCTCTGACTTTAGAATCTCTGTTGTATGTTTGCTCCATGACCTGGTCACATGCAACTGATGAGAACCCATACATTTGCTGTCTTTGACAAGTCCAGTTTGTAATTATTCCAGATAATGCTCCTAAGCAAAGATAGTTCGTTATGCAACTACAGTATACAGTAACAAATTTTTAATAACAAGACTTTTCATGAATGGTGGGTTTAAATCATTATGGGTTTCATATACTTCCAGAGCAAGATATAGTAATTCTTTATATGAAATTGTATCTCACCTGGATTTGTTTGCTCTATGCATGACATTTCTAGCCAATATGCTGTCCCATATGTTGAGTAATGGACTCGATCAGTCACAAAGAACCATGGTAACATTGATCTCACTGCTGAAAGATGTAGGTCCCAATCATTGCTCCTTGTTGCACGCAGGAACAGCAAGAGTATTTGCACCATTTCAATGTATGTCATCCAAAGTGCAAATGTTGGGTATTTTGAAGCCTGAGAATTGGCAAATATGAACAAATCTTTCCACAATTTTCCAAAATCATCAGAGTCTACCAATAAACAGTATTTTGCTGTTGGAAACTCTGCAGCAAGTTTTTCTGAGAGGAAATAGTGTTGTGTTAAATTTGGTAAAATCTAGAAAATACAAAATAAAAAAAATCCAAGTCTTTAAAATTAATTGCTTGTATACCGATCAAAGCAACAACTTTTTCTTTATGGTCATTCGGCAGTGATTCAAGATAACGCTGGAACAAAAGTCTCAGCAATTTAACGATATGGTCACTCACAAGGTTTCTTGCCACCAGACGCAGCAAATACCAAATCCTGGGCTATTGACATTATTTTGGTACTTTGTTTCTTCTTGATTGGTACATAGTTGCTCAATACAGCTTCTTCAGAGAAACCACATATCCAAGACAACATATTAAACAGTTCAGAGGGTACTACTTTCTTGGCATTATCAAACGTAATGTCTGATGCAAGAGGCGGCCATGGAAGATAAAGCTTTGGACTATCCTTGAGCTTTTTACGAATAATCAATGCAGCATTGTACAATGTTTGTAGCTCATTGACAAAGAAACCAGTTGTGCTTGCTGCTCCATTTCCTCTGTCATCATTATCAACATTAGCATCACTGTCATCACTGTCATCAGTCATTTCAGTTTCCCTCATGGTCATGTTTTCTTCAATTTTCTCATCATTCTTCTGCTCTGCAGCATCCCTCAAAAGACCTGCATTCACTGTCTCACATGTGACCAAGGGCTGTCTGACTCTTTTTGCATCACGCTGAAAAGAAAAAAATAATGGTATTTACATCTATTATGTTATACGTTACAGGGAATGAAAAATTCATATTTCAGTTCTTCAGATTCCATTACAATACACACTTAGTCTTTCCTTAAAACAAAATAGCTTACCTTGTTCTTCATAAACTAGGGAGTAGTTCTTCGGCAAATAATGCATCTTTCTGGAAGAACATGCTTACTTCTCTGTTGAGGTACTGCCTTATTTGATTCACCAGATGCTGGTGATAGTAATGAAAGACGAGTAAGTTTTCTTGCCCTTGTCTCGACTTCCTTCTCGGTTTGTGTTGAGCAACAGCTTTCCTGTTCTTGGGTTTTCTGTTTGCTGTGTTGCCGTCTGATCAACTCTTCGTCACAAAACTTTTTGTAACACTTTGCATGATGAAACCATTTCAAATCAAAGTTGTTTTGGTGTTCCTCGATATAACTATTTTTTACACATTCATCACTGAACAAATTAAATGATTGTCTCGCTATTTCACCTTGTTGACACTGAAGTTCAGCCCATTTCGATCTGCATGTAATAAACTTTTTTATTCTTTTAAGAGATACTTTTGAGAGCGACTCAACAACACCATCAAAATGCATAAAACATGAAGAAATTTCACTTTTCGTAATATCTTCATTCGTTTCTCCATCTTCATTGTCAGCCATATTTTTTGTTTTGATCACCTGTTGCTTGGTGATCCAGTTGCTGGTATTCTATGGACCAAGAATTTCCATACCATTTCGTATACTTAGGCGGTTCTGGATTTTATGCCCACACGTTCGCAACGAGGCTAAGGCAATTAAAAATGGCGGTTTCAAAATGGCTTCATGGTCAAATAACTTGAACTTTGGAAGAGCATTTCTCACGTTTGTGCAACCACCCAGCTTGGGGGGCAGTTGAATATGAAAGAGTAAGCTTTTATCTATAATTTGGTGTAAAAATTATTTAGTTCCACGAGGGGTGCGACAAAAGTAAAAGATAGAGTTTCACAGCCCACAGCCTATATGTTGAAGGATAAACTACTTTACCAGAATCGTAGTCCTCGGGAGAAAACCGACACACAAATCCTCTGAACCCTTTGAATTAGTATTGAAAATCACTACAATACGAAAAATTGCTTACAATTTCAATGCAGCTTTGCCCTTTGGATGATCAGCTTGCACAATAAAAACATCTTGGTCATCATTCTTGTGCATTGCCGCTATGTGACGCTCAATGTAAGATGCGTTGTATCTACTTAATGTAATTCTGTTTCTCTTTTGTTCATGACATTTTATCGTCATAGTGTTTTCATCATAACACTGAAAGCTGGGGGGAAAATGACATGCAGCCATAAGTAAATTTTGATATGAAATGAATTCAGTCACAACAACTAATTAATATCAAGATGAAGGAATAAACTCAAGAAAACTGCCAATTAAAATAACCTGATGGTGTAGTTCCTTTTCCTTTGCTACTTGACAAAGGGATCTTCTCAGTTGATAATATACCTAGAATAAAAAATGATGTTTCAGATTTATGTAGAGACGTTATCAGGTTTCCACTAAGTGGGGTTTCCACTGTATTAGAGAAGAATTCCCAAGATTAAATCAATGGCATTAGGAATCGTATGTATGTGACTTCAGTTTTTCATGGGATGAAATGACTGTATGTGCCCAGACATCGTAATTTGATGAGTGCAAGTGTGGTTGCATGCATTATCACACACATGATACAATTTAAGGTGTATCAAATAACTGTATGTGTTAACCGCAGGTATGACAATTTCCTCATGGCGAAGACTGTGTGCCAGAGCTATCTACTCTATCAGGTTCTTTCATTTTCAGATTTTATCTTTAGGTAGGACTGGTAGGTAATAATTCACAGGAACAGAACATTTTAACCAATTTCAGTAATCAAACTCAGGAATACCAGAGAGGGGTGCATGAGGGTGGATTGCCCGTCCTTCTTGAGGTGTCCTTTTAAAGGAACTAAGAATTACATTTTACATATGGTCTATGAGTTCATTTAATCCATCACTTTGTGAAGTCTAATGATAACTTTTATTGGGTCTGTATTATGAGGTTATACTGTTTAAGACTAGTAAGTAATAGGAGTTGGAGGGAGGGCTAAAATCACCAAAACAATAATTCCAAATAATCCCTGTGCACACAAAAACGATAAAAGTTCGGCCTACCTTCATTTTTTGATGAGCAATTAAAGCATGTAACAACCTGACCAAATCCTTCTTCAGAACTCTGATCTGGGGTTCCACAGATAAGGTGAAAATTTTCAAGGCAAATTTTGCACTTGTGTGCTGAACCAACTTCACATTGACAAACAGCACAACTTGAACTTGTAATTAAATTGGACATGATGTTTAACTGGGCTGATTGCAATACATCTAAAAATTAGGAAAAATTATAAAATTTGAGTGAAGGTTTAATAAAGGAAATAATTTGCAATAAAAGGAACATCAACAATCAACATGTATATCAATATCAATCAAATACATTGCATTGTTCATTGTAAAAAAATAGGCCTAGGCCTACTAAACCTTTAGGCAGTTGGGGCAAAAGTTACAGACAGTTCAGGCAAAATTATGATTTCTTTGATTAAAAACTGGAAAACAATTTTAAAAAGCAAATAATATTCAATAACCTACCTTGTTCATCAGCTTAATAAAAGGTCTTTAGGTTCTTGTGCTGTGGCAGTGCTAAAAAACTCAGTCCTCACTCCTCATCAGTCTGGATTTTGGAAAACGTATTTGTGAATATTAAACTCAGAATTGAATTGAATTGGCGCCTCAATATCAGTCATGTGTCCTCGTCGTGACTGCATCTAATATATATATTCTGCGGAGTCACGTGATGACGCATTTTCCTCGCCAAAAACAATAGATTCGACCCGAAAAAAATGGGTCGAACGCCCAAAAACAATGGGTCGAAACGGCGAACCGTGTGATCACAAAGGCTTTTTTGTATGTGGGTATATGGCAATGAAACTCACACTGAATGTTTAGTTTATTAATTTAACCAGGGTAATGGATTTTGTTTTTCGATTTTCTCCCTAATTATTGAATTATTCCATTAATTATTCTGCTAATTGTGCTATCACGAAAAAACTACGGTTTACGGTGGTGAAAATTCCAAATTCGCGTCACGAACTCCAAATTCGAACAAAGCGTTCGCTGTTCACGTGATGCGTTTCGCTGTTTGCTGCAAGTTGATTGGTTCTTTTTGCCCGACCCACGTGGTAGGCCTAATGTAAACAAGCCCAAAGTTTTAATCAACGAATTATGATAAGGGATTATCAGGCGAGCGTAGCGAGCTAACCCATTGCAAGTGGGGTTGAAAGGGGCATGAGCGTTAGCGAATGCAGCGCACGAAGTGCGCCAACCAAATTAAGTTCTTTTCACTTGCCCCCCTCCGGGAAGCGAGCGAACGCGAGCGCCCCCGGCTAGTAGTCAATAGACTATGGTGACATGGTGACAGACACTTCTTATCAACAGAACAAACACAAGTCAGTCGTCCACCTTTGTTTGTGAAACTTTGTTTGCAAACATTTGCAAAACAAGGGAAAAGATTGTCGAGTGAAATTCCTGGACACATAACAAAAGACTCAGAGTTCCATTCAAAATACTTTGCGCTCTTTCTTTGCTCTTGTTACAAAACTGGGCCTTTGCGCTGTTTTTACAAGTTTGAGCAGTGAAAATATCAATTTTGCGCTCTTAAAAATCGATTTGTGCTCTTTGCGCCTAGAATTAGACTACAAACTTAGCAGTCTGGCATTTCAGCAGCTGAAAGCATCTATATTTTTTATTTTGATACAAATATCACAAACAGCAATACACAATTTAGCTAAAATGAGGAAGAAGTCTTTAGTGACGTGCCAGATCGGGGAAGTTGGTATGAAAAGTCAAGATGCTGTTATTATGGAGGGCAATGTTTACACAAAGGAAGTTGATTCAGAGGTAAGTGGAAATGTTTCACAGAATAATACTAGACTAGCCGGGGGCGCTCGCGTTCGCTCGCTTCCCGGAGGGGGGCAAGTGAAAAAAACTTAATGTGGTTGGCGCACTTCGTGCGCTGCATTCGCTTACGCTCATGCCTCTTTGAACCCCACATACAATGGGTTAGCTCGCTGCGCTCGCCTGTGGTTGGCGCACTTCGTGCGCTGCATTCGCTTACGCTCATGCCCCTTTCAACCCCACATACAATGGGTTAGCTCGCTGCGCTCGCCTGTGGTTGGCGCACTTCGTGCGCTGCATTCGCTTATGCTCATGCCTCTTTGAACCCCACATACAATGGGTTAGCTCGCTACGCTCGCCTGTGGTTGGCGCACTTCGTGCGCTGCATTCGCTCACGCTCATGTCTCTTTGAACCCCACGTACAATGGGTTAGCTCGCTGCGCTCGCCTGTGGTTGGCGCACTTCGTGCGCTGCATTCGCTTATGCTCATGCCTCTTTGAACCCCACGTACAATAGGTTAGCTCGCTGCGCTCGCCTGATAATCCCTTATCATAATTTGTTGATTAAAACTTTGGGCTGTTACATTAGGCCTACCACGTGGGTCGGGCAAAAAGAGCCAATCAACTTGCAGCAAAAAGCGAGACGCGTCACGTGAACAGCGAACGCTTTGTTCGAATTTGGAATTCGCTACGCGAATTTGGAAGTTTCGTCAGCGTAAACCGTAGTTTTTTCGTGATAGCACAATTAGCAGAATAATTAGTGGAATAATTCAATAACTAGGGAGAAAATCGAAAAACAAAATCCATTACCCTGGTTAAATTAATAAACGAAACACTCAGTGTGAATTTCATTGCCATATACCCACGTACAAAAAAGCCTTTGTGATTACACGGTTCGCCGTTTCGGCCCATTGTTTTTGGGCGTTCGACCTATTGTTTCGGGTCGAATCTATTGTTTTTGGCAAGGAAAATGCGTCATCACGTGACATCGCAGAATAGTAATATTAGACTAGCCGGGGGCCCGGTCGCTACGCTCCCTCCCGGAGCCCCCAAGCAACAAAAGCTTAATGTGGTTGGCGCGCTTCGCGCGCTGCATTCGCTCCCGCTCATGCCCTTACATACATACATACATACATACATACCTACATACATACATACCTACATACCTACATACATACATACATACATACATACATACATACATACATACATACATACATACATACATACATACATACATACATACATACATGGGCCGGGTTCGGTCACTTCGCTCCCTCCCCGGAGCCCGTCAGATAAACAAAGCTTAATCTGGTTGGCGCGCTTCGCGCGCTGCATTCGCTACCGCTCATGCCCATACATACATACATACATACATACATACCCTACAGTACATACCCTACGATACATACCCTACAATACATACCCTACATAACATACCCTACAATACATACCCTACAATACATACCCTACAATACATACCCTACAGAACATACCCTACAATACATACCCTACAATACATACCCTACAATACATACCCTACAATACATACCCTACAATACATACCCTACAATACATACCTTACAATACATACCCTACAATACATACCGTACAATACATACCCTACAATACATACCTTACAATACATACCTTACAATACATACCTTATAATACATACCCTACAATACATACCCTACGATACATACCTTACAATACATACCTTACAATACATACCCTACAATACATACCCTACATAACATACCCTACAATACATACCCTACATAACATACCCTACAATACATACCCTACAATACATACCCTACAATACATACCTTACAATATATACCCAACAATACATACCCTACATACATAACCTACAATACATACCCTACAATAAATACCCTACAATACATACCCTACATTACATACCCTACAATACATACCCTACAATACATACCCTACAATACATACCCTACGATACATACCTTACAATACATACCCTACATTACATACCCTACAATACATACCCTACAATACATACCCTAAATACATACCCTACATAACATACCCTACAATACATACCCTACAATACATACCCTACAATACATACCCTACATAACATACCCTACAATACATACCCTACAATACTTACCCTACAATACATACCTTACAATACATACCTTACAATACATACCTTACAATACATACCTTACAATACATACCCTACAATACATACCTTACAATACATACCTTACAATACATACCTTACAATACATACCTTACAATACATACCCTACGATACATACCCTACGATACATACCTTACAATACATACCCTACAATACATACCCTACAATACATACAATACAATACATACCCTACAATACATACCCTACGATACATACCCTACAATACATACCCTACAATACACACGACGCCACATTTCTCAAAAAATAAAGTGGGAGGTCGAATCTTCCCCCCTGCCATGCGACCGCCCCGCGCCCACGCTGCCGCCCCCCTGAAAGCCGCTTCCAAAAGTTGATAGCTTCAGTGTGAAGTTTGAAAAAAAAGTTGCCTTCAAAAATTTAATCAATCCTGGAAAATTTAAACTCAATCACTAATAAAAAATATATCAAACTGTAGCTAAGGAAACAGCGAATCCGATAAATATATTCACATTTCTTAACAGTGTTGTTTTGAATTTTAAGGGAGTATTTAGTGCAACCCAACACAAAACCCGTGAAAAAATTTTTTCATCAGCCAACTTTAAAAACACAAAAATTCCCCTAACTTGGTCAAAATTTGTCTATTGTAACTCAAATTACACCAACATGAAGCTAATACCTTGGCAAATAAATATCGAAAGTACTTGGGTGCATATGAAAAGCTTTTCGCAATTTTAGTTGTAAATTTTTGAAGTCCAAGACATGATTTTCTTCATAAAAAATAGCCGTGAAATCAAACCCTTGCAAAAAATAGCATTTCAAACACGATTCACCAAGTTTCAAATTAAATTAACGTGGCCAATTTTTGTCCTACACACCCCACGAAAATATCAACATGAAGCTAATAGCTTGGCGAACATTTATCGAAAGTATTTGGGTGAAAAAAACAAAGTTTTGGCAGGTTAAAAATTAATTTTCGCAAATGCAAAACACACGCGTGTTGCTTGAAAATTTCGTGTTTTCCAGCAAAATCCAAACTCGGCTAAAACTGTCCAAAAACAGAGGAAAATCAGCAAAACAAAAAAAACAAAGCCAGATAACTTTAGTTTCGTGTAAATAAACAGTTATCGAAAGTTTAAATGGACAAAATCGGCCCAGAACGACCCGAGAAAATCAAAATTGTCTTCGTGTTTTGGTTAGGCCCTCGAGCCGAAAGAAAAACGTGAGGTTAAACAAAACAAAACTCGTGCTATTTTCAACCAAAAACAATTAAATAAAGGAAATACCTTGAAATAATTGTCCACCAATTGTCTCCACAGGTCCTGACAACAATTGACACGTCTTTACAATTGATTTCCGGCACGTATTCACGTTTAAACCCGAGTAACTTGCCGCCCGTTCAACTAAAGAAACACGTGCTTCTCCCTCTCGTTTTGCATCTCATTAACTCGGTCCTCGGAACTTTCTAGAAAGTCGGAACACAAAATGGGCCATAACTCCCGAACGGCTGGGGTTAGAAATTAGCGGAGTGCTTTACTTTCATCGGCAGAATGCAGCGATCATTTTGGTACCAATTTGAACCCTTATTGACCCCCAGGAAAAAAGCCTTTATGATATCAAGCCCCGCTCCTTTGATCCCATTGTTTGGTCGAACGTCGATTGTTCAAAAGACAATGGTGATTGTTCAAGAAACAATAGGTCATTGTTCAGAGTCGGCGGGTCACGTGTGATCACATTTTATTATATATAGACTAGCCGGGGGCCGGTCGCTACGCTCCCTCCCCGGAGCCCCCAAGCAACAAAAGCTTAATGTGGTTGGCGCGCTTCGCGCGCTGCATTCGCTCCCGCTCATGCCCCTTTCAACCCCACGTACAATGGGCTAGCTCGCTGCGCTCGCCTGTGGTTGGCGCACTTCGTGCGCTGCATTCGCTTACGCTCATGCCCTTTTCAACTCTACATACAATTGGTTAGCTCGCTACGCTCGCCTGTGGTTGGCGCACTTCGTGCGCTGCATTCGCTTATGCTCATGCCCATACATACATACATACATACATACATACATACATACCTACCTACATACATACATACATACATACATACAAACATGGGCCGGGTTCGGTCGCTTCGCTCCCTCCCCGGAGCCCGTCAAATAGACAAAGCTTAATCTGGTTGGCGCGCTTCGCGCGCTGCATTCGCTGCCGCTCATGCCCATACATACATACATACATACATACATACATACATACATACCCTACAATACATACCTACATACTTACATACATACATGGGCCGGGTTCGGTCGCTTTGCTCCCTCCCCGGAGCCCATCAAGTAAACAAAGCTTAATCTGGTTGGCGCGCTTCGCACGCTGCATTCGCTCCCGCTCATGCCCATACATACATACATACCTACATACCTACATACATACATACATACATACATACATACATACATACATACATACATACATACATACATACATACATACATGGGCCGGGTTCGGTCGCTTCGCTCCCTCCCCGGAGCCCGTCAAGTAGACAAAGCTTAATCTGGTTGGCGCGCTTCGCGCGCTGCATTCGCTACCGCTCATGCCCATACATACATACATATCCTACAATACATACCCTACGATACATACCCTAAAATACATACCCTACAATACATACCCTACATAACATACCCTAAAATACATACCCTACAATACAAACCCTACAATACAAACCCTACAATACATACCCTACAATACATACCCTACAATACATACCCTACAATACATACCCTACATAACATACCCTACTATACAAACCCTACAATACATACCCTACATAACATACCCTACAATACATACCCTACAATACATACCCTACATAACATACCCTACAATAAATACCCTACAATACAAACCCTACAATACAAACCCTACAATACATACCCTACAATACATACCCTACAATACATACCCTACAATACATACCCTACATAACATACCCTACTATACAAACCCTACAATACATACCCTACAATACATACCCTACAATACATACCCTACAATGAATACCTTACAATACATACCCTACAATAAATACCCTACAATAAATACCCTACAATACATACCCTACATACATACCCTACAATACATACCCTACAATACATACCCTACAATACATACCCTAAAATACATACCCTACAATACATACCCTACAAACATACCCTACAATACATACCCTAAAATACATACCCTAAAATACATACCCTAAAATACATACCCTACAATACATACCCTACGATACTTCCCCCTGGCAAGCGACCACCTAGCGCCCACCCTGCCGCCCCCCTAAAAGCCGTTTAAAAATGAATTCATCAACGTACTTTAAAAACACTAAAACTTTCAAATTAAATTAACGTGGCCAATTTTTGTCCTACAGAACCCACGAAATATCAAAATGAAGCTTATAGCTTTGGGAACATTTATCGAAAGTATTTGGGTGAAAAAAACAAAGTTTTGGCAGGTTAAAAATTAATTTCGCAAGTGCAAAACACACGCGTGTTGCTTGAAAATTTCGTGTTTTCAAGCAAAATCCAAACTCGGCTAAAACTGTCCAAAAACAGAGGAAAATCAACAAAACAAAAAAAACAAAGCCATATAACTTTAGTTCTCGTGTAAATAAACAGTTATCGAAAGTTTAAATGGAGAAAATCGGCCCAGAACGACCCGAGAAAATCAAAATTGTCTTCGTGTTTTGGTTAGGCCCTCGAGCCGAAAGAAAAACGTGAGTTGAAACAAAACAAAACTCGTGCTATTTTCAGCCAAAAACAATTAAATAAAAGAAATACCTTGAAATAATTGTTCACCAATTGTCTCCACAGGTCTTGACAACAATTGACACGTCTTTACAATTGATTTCCGGCAGGTATTCACATTTAAACCCGAGCAACTTGCCGCCCGTTCAACTAAAAAAGCACGTGCTTCTCCTTGCTCGTTTTGCATCTCATTAACTCCGTCCTCGGAACTTTCTAGAAAGTCGGAACACAAAATGGGCCATAACTCCCGAACCGCTGGGGTTAGAAATTAGCGGAAAGCTTTAGTTTCATCAGCACAATGCAGCGATCATTTCCATACCAATTTGCACCCTTATTGACCCCCAGGAAAAAAGCCTTTGAGTGGCAACGCCCGCTCCTTTGATCCCATTGTTTTTTCGAACGTCGATTGTTCAAAAGACAATGGGCATTGTTTAGAGTCGGCGGGTCACGTGTCGACGTAGATTATATAATAGAGACTAGCCGGGGGCCCGGTCGCTACGCTCCCTCCCCGGAGCCCCCCAAGCAACAAAAGCTTAATGTGGTTGGCGCGCTTCGCGCGCTGCATTCGCTCCCGCTCATGCCCTTACATACATACATACATACATACATACCTACATACATACATACCTACATACCTACATACATACATACATACATACATACATACATACATACATACATACATACATACATACATACATACATACATACATACATACATACATGGGCCGGGTTCGGTCACTTCGCTCCCTCCCCGGAGCCCGTCAGATAAACAAAGCTTAATCTGGTTGGCGCGCTTCGCGCGCTGCATTCGCTACCGCTCATGCCCATACATACATACATACATACATACATACCCTACAGTACATACCCTACGATACATACCCTACAATACATACCCTACATAACATACCCTACAATACATACCCTACAATACATACCCTACAATACATACCCTACAGAACATACCCTACAATACATACCCTACAATACATACCCTACAATACATACCCTACAATACATACCCTACAATACATACCCTACAATACATACCTTACAATACATACCCTACAATACATACCGTACAATACATACCCTACAATACATACCTTACAATACATACCTTACAATACATACCTTATAATACATACCCTACAATACATACCCTACGATACATACCTTACAATACATACCTTACAATACATACCCTACAATACATACCCTACATAACATACCCTACAATACATACCCTACATAACATACCCTACAATACATACCCTACAATACATACCCTACAATACATACCTTACAATACATACCCAACAATACATACCCTATATACATAACCTACAATACATACCCTACAATAAATACCCTACAATACATACCCTACATTACATACCCTACAATACATACCCTACAATACATACCCTACAATACATACCCTACGATACATACCTTACAATACATACCCTACATTACATACCCTACAATACATACCCTACAATACATACCCTAAATACATACCCTACATAACATACCCTACAATACATACCCTACAATACATACCCTACAATACATACCCTACATAACATACCCTACAATACATACCCTACAATACTTACCCTACAATACATACCTTACAATACATACCTTACAATACATACCTTACAATACATACCTTACAATACATACCCTACAATACATACCTTACAATACATACCTTACAATACATACCTTACAATACATACCTTACAATACATACCCTACGATACATACCCTACGATACATACCTTACAATACATACCCTACAATACATACCCTACAATACATACAATACAATACATACCCTACAATACATACCCTACGATACATACCCTACAATACATACCCTACAATACACACGACGCCACATTTCTCAAGAAAATAAAGGTGGGAGGTCGAATCTTCCCCCCTGCCATGCGACCGCCCCGCGCCCACGCTGCCGCCCCCTGAAAGCCGCTTCCAAAAGTTGATAGCTTCAGTGTGAAGTTTGAAAAAAAAGTTGCCTTCAAAAATTTAATCAATCCTGGAAAATTTAAACTCAATCACTAATAAAAAATATATCAAACTGTAGCTAAGGAAACAGCGAATCCGATAAATATATTCACATTTCTTAACAGTGTTGTTTTGAATTTTAAGGGAGTATTTAGTGCAACCCAACACAAAACCCGTGAAAAAATTTTTTCATCAGCCAACTTTAAAAACACAAAAATTCCCCTAACTTGGTCAAAATTTGTCTATTGTAACTCAAATTACACCAACATGAAGCTGATACCTTGCCCAATAAGTATCGAGAGTAATTGGGTGCATTAGAAATGCTTTTCACAAATTTAGTTGGGTATTTTTGAAGCTCAAGACATGATTTTCTTGATCAAAATTGGCCGTGAAATCAAGCCCCTGCAAAAAATAGCATTGAAAACACGATTCACCAACTTTCAAATTCAATTAGCGTGGCCAATTTTTGTCCTACACACCCCACGAAAATATCAACATGAAGCTAAAAGCTTGGCGAACATTTATCGAAAGTATTTGGGTGAAAAAAACAAAGTTTTGGCAGCTTAAAATTTAATTTTCCCGAATGCAAAACACACGCGTGTGGCATGAAAATTTCGTGTTTTCCAGCAAAACCCAAACTCGGCCAAAACTGTCCAAAAACAGAGGAAAATCAACAAAACAAAAAAAACAAAGCCATATAACTTTAGTTCTTGTGTAAATAAACAGTTATCGAAAGTTTAAATGGAGAAAATCGACCCAGAACGACCCGAGAAAATCAAAATTGTCTTCGTGTTTTGGTTAGGCCCTCGAGCCGAAAGAAAAACGTGAGGTGAAACAAAACAAAACTCGTGCTATTTAAAGCAAAAAACAATTGAATAAAGGAAATACCTTGAAATAATTGTCCACACATTGTCTCCACAGGTCCTGAGAACAATTGACATGTCTTTACAATTGATTTCCGGCACGTATTCACGGTTAAACCGGATCAACTTGCCGCCCGTTCAACTACGAAAACACCTGTTTCTCCCTGCTCGTTTTGCATCTCATTAACTCCATCCGGGGAACTTTCTAGAAAGTCGGAGCACAAAATGGGGCATAACTCCGGAACCGCTGGGGTTAGAAATTAGCCAAATAGTACACTGTCATCAGCACAATGCAGCGATCATTTCTATACCGATTTGCATCCTTATTTGCACCCCAAAAAAAGCCTTTATGGATACAACGAAATTCCTTTGATCCCATTGTTTTTTCGAACGTCGATTGTTCCGGAGACAATGACCCATTGTTGAGCTCCTCCTGGTCACGTGTGGAACAATCTTCTTATATAAGAGAAATGATGAAAGCAGTGCAGAGATTAAAGCAGATCACCAGGACTATATGAAAGTGCCCGAAGAGGATAAAAAGGAAGCTTCAAAACTTGATTGTGGATTGAGGGCTAGAATGCAATTCAACGTCTAGTCAGATATTGAAAAAGCCATTGAAGAATATCAACAGACCAACTTTGTTCAGCTTTATAAAAGGAGCTCCCTCAGACTTACTGGATATGCGAAGAGATGTCCAAAGAAAAAAATAAACACCAATTTAAAATTTAGCGAAATTGACTATGCATGTATTCATGGAGGAAAGAACTTCAAGTCAATTTCTAAAGGCTCCCGTCCAAACCAAAGGTATGGTCACGTTATTTTAGCCACTTATATTAACCCTACTCCCACTGGCCAGCATTGCCTTTTAGAAGCAATTTCAATTGAGCACAAATTTTTATTTCTCCTTTCAAGATTTGAAATTTGAAAATAATGATGACTGAATTGAGAATTGCCACAGGCTTGCATAAGACCATTAAGTGCAAAAGCTGTTAGTTCTATAATTGAAGATACAACATTAGGTATATGAGAGAAAAAGCGACAACATTCGTTAGCTAATAAACCCCAATAAATGCATTCTGTTCATTGCAGCACTTTCCAGATGGGATGTCTAGTTGCATTAAAATTCCGGACACAAAAGATGGAAATTCACTCATATTGAAAGAGTTTCAAACGGAACACAATCATGAAATTGATCAGGTAGGTCACACTTGTTTGTTAAATTTTTTTAGCTGAGAAAGTATTCAACAGAAGGAAAAGGCTTCCTGTAAGATGCTATTATTTACAACTTGATTAATGATGTCTCTTGATGCTACAAGGCTTTTTGTATAAAAGACGATTCAGCAATTCCATTTAACGATACTATAAAGTATTCATTACACAAGATGCTTCCTTTATTTTTAGAATGGTTTTCTTCACCTGCCAAGGCAAAGAGCAATCAACAAAGAGATTAAAGCAGACGTTAAGCTGATGCTAGATATGAAAGCAAACAAAAAGCTCCTGCAACGTCATATTACAGAAGCCACAGGAAAAGTTGTTATTTTGAAGGATATTCACAATATGGTGAATAAGAATAAAGGAGGTTTATCCGAATTTGCAGAAGAGATGCAGAAAGTTTCAGGTTAGTTGACGTAGTTAAAGTTGTCATCAAAAAACACAAATTGTCAAAGTATATCTAGACAGACTTTAATTATTCACAACAACTAGTAATACAGAGTAGTTAAAAAAACCTGCAACGCATCACTGTCTCTATTTTCTGTTTCCTCTGGCCTTTTCTGGTAGGCCATTGACCACAGAAAATATTGAACAGTTGTTATGTAAGACGGCAAAAAAATTTGATCAGGAAAAAATTCCGTTCAAAGCCTTATGAACTTTTCAATTAAAACAGTTAATTCTCTTCCAAAAGATTGCAATTTAAATTTTCGAAATTTAAAATTGTCCAACTTTTTTCGAGAATAATTTTTTTAGATATGACACCATCCCAAATATTTGTACGAAATCTTTGTTTTCGAAATTTTGCCTAATTCGAAAATTCTGAAAAATTGACAAATTATTACATTGAGGTACATATAAGATAAACAAAAAATAAACATAAGCTTGGTTTCCCTTTGCTATGATATAAAGAGGGATACATTCTTTTTTAGGTTCAGTGGTTCAGTTCTTTTTTAGCATGCTAATCCATGCGACATACAAACTGAATGACTTACGCCTTCCCTTGTATATGTTCCTAGTGGTGGATGGCAATGGAGAAAGTGAAGTTGTAGGCTAAATGTTGGTGTCTGATGAGCAGCGTGATACAGTGAGACAGATGATGACTTACTTTAAACAGCATAGCCCATCTTGGGAGGAAACAAATTGCATAATGGCTGACAAAGATCTCACAGAACGGGATGTGATCTAATATATATATTCTACGGAGTCACGCACGATGACGCACTTTCCTTGCCAAAAACAATAGATTTGACCAGAAACAATAGCTCGAACGCCCAAAAACAATGGGCCGAAACGACGAACGAGGTATCCATAAAGGCTTTTTTCTGAGGGCCTTAATCTGCGCTATTGTCAAATGAGCTATTCTTTGCCGACTGAACCAGAAAGTTATCTATATGAGAGCTTACAGTTTCAACTAAAAGGTTAGGAAATTCTTGTTAAAGTTCGCCTAATTGGCTATCACGAAAAAACAACGGTTTAAGCTGGCGAAATTTCCAAATTCACGTCGCGAACTCCATTTTCGAACAAAGCATTCGCTGTTCAAGTGACACGTTTCGCCTTTTGCTGCAATTTGATTGGCTCTTTCGCAACTTCACGTCAACAGTCACACATTTTTCGTTATTATGCAAATTAGCCCTCGGGTTGAACAGCAGGTACTTTTGGAGAACACACCTGTTTTTGTTTTGAACACAAAAGATAACTGCGCGCCTTTTAAAGTGTTTTATGACCTAAATTATCTTTGTAAAGACTTGCTAATTGTTTGAGAGACCTCTGGAAAATTACAGGAAACAATTCAGAACACAGGTGATAGCTTTGTTTTGTATTTTGAGTGACATAGTTTTAGTTTTTGTAGTAGGCGACCGCCATTGTTGCTTCAGCATGCTTGCGACGCTTAGGCCTCATGTAAACAAGCCCAAAGTTTTAATAAACAAATTATGATAAGGGGTTATCAGGCGAGCACAGCGAGCTAGCCCACTGTACGTGGGTTTGAAAGAGGCATGAGTGTCAGTGAATGCAGTGCAAGAAGTGTGCCAACCACAGGCGAGTGCAGCGAGCTAACCCAGGGTACGTGGGGTTGACAGGGGCATGAGCTCGAGGGAATGCAGCGCACAAAGTGCGCCAACCACAGGCGAGAGCAGCGAGCTGCCCCATTGGACGTGGGGATGAAAGGGGCATGAGCATAAGCGAATGCAGCGCAAGTTGTTTTCACTTGCCCCCCCTCCGGGAAGTGAGCAATCGCGAGCGCCCCGGCTAGTAAAGGAAGAACTTCCCCAAGCAGCTTTGCTTATATGCTTGTTTCATACAATGCGTAATTTTCGCAGGGAGGTGACATCTGAAAAGATGAATATTACGAATGACGAGCGAATACAAATCCTTTAAATTTTGCACTCAATGGCTTAGTCCAAAAGTGAGGCTGTTTATGACGACTTGTATGCACAGCTCATGTGCACAAGATTCACTAAAGTGAAAGATTACTTCAATGAAAATTGACATCCAATCAAAGACAAATGGGTTGAAGGGTTAAAGAATAGGTTGGCAAACTTTATGAACTCTACCAACAATCATCTCGAAAGCATCAACCAAAAATTCAAGAGTGTTGTTTCCAGGCACTCAAGTTTATTACAATTTTATAAAAATCTGCAGCATTGTATATCTTCTTTAAAGTTGGAGCGAGATCACCGGGCCCTAGCCATGTTCCAAAAGAGGCCTGTAAAATTAAACCAGCTTGACCCTGACGAGACAAAATACCTTGAAGTATGTACGTCATTTGCTTACAAATACATTCGACAGAAAATTTCATTGAGCTTGAAAGTTGGGGACTTTAATGATGTTGCCTCGGGGAACTACACTGTTAATTCTACTAAGGGTGTATTGAATGTTGCAACTGAGAAATGCTCCCTTGTTGCCACATCTTTGCCTTAAGGAAACAACTTCAGCATCCATTGTATTCTGATCGTCTGTGCGACAAAAGATGGACAAAATTATATTACAGAAACTCGCATAGAGTATTCAAGACAAATCAGGAAGATTCGCCTGAAGATGCAAAGAGTGATGACGATTTAGATAATATTCTACCAATCACCATGAGAGATGAGCAAACACAAACCAGAAAAGTCTTGTCACAGCATGAAAAATACAGAAAAGCATTTGCCACTGCCCCAAAGTTGGCGAGTGTTTCAAGTGAAATTCCAATGAGACAGTTCAATAGCCACCTTGACGTGCTTAAGACGATCCTTTCAGCATGGGTAGAAGAAAAACATGTTATTGTTAATGCTATTACTCCAGGCGAAGAGGAAACAGATAATCAACAACTTGGCAGAACTACGTTCCAAGAAAACAAAATTGTTCAGAATGAAAATGTTGTACCAATTGATGATGGTTGTGACTGTGGATGACGAGGAAATGGAGTTTGTGTCTGAATCTGGAGAGATCCGGAAGTCAATTGATAACGTAAAAACAGAGCAAGATATGAAGACATCTCAAGGACAGAAAGGTGCGTCTGTTCTTTTGATTATTGCTTTTCACCATACAACCGTCTATTTGTGAGTATTAATTTCTCTGAAAATACCTGCCCCAAAAAGAACAATAATTTTTTGCTATCGAATAAGAACATATCTTTCGATAATTTTTTCATTTCATACCATTTTTCCTTTGAAATATCGTTTCCAAATTTTTACTTTATGACATCAAGTTAGGGTAGAAAAGTAGACCTTCTAATGCAAAACTTCATATTTATGAATCTCAAACATTTTCAGGATTAGCATTTAATTGCAGATGTAGTATGTTTCTGTTTTGCAATAACTACCCGCACAACCATGGAAATGTGGTGATATTTTGCTCCTTAGAAACTCATAATTATAGTTAAAACTAGGCTGAAAATAATGACTTTGACAAACGTGAAAGACAAAACACATCCTGGCCGTTGGCGACAGTTGAAAGTGATGAATGGCAAAGCGAGGCTGGAATTTATTTTACAGTGATGGTAAAGCTTGAAAATTGAAATAATAATGAAATTGGATTAAAATATCTCCCTTGAAAATAAGCCAATCTCAGCAACTGAGGGCCCAAAATCCAAGCATCTAATATCAAAATCAAAGAAAATCTAAAAAATGGCATCAGTTTCAAGATTTACTGCACAAAATTTTTAATCAGACTTTTGTTATTGGCTTTATACAATGACCCTTTTGAATATTCTTCATCCCATAGCCCTTTTAGAAATTAAACTGCCGCCGAAAATGAAACAACGAGGAAGAACAAGAGGCCTTCAACTTACTGCAGTGGGATTGCCAACTAAAAACCTAGAAAAGAGTCAAAAGCCATGAAGCCGAAATTATTGAAGAACAAATCAGCTTTGGAAAAAGAACAATGTAAGTATTCCTATGCATAGTTGCAGAAGTGTTTCCAGCTTGATGACATTTGTGTTTCAATCAATTACATGTGTGACCCGTCCCCCAGTAAAACCCCTGGTTGCATTTTGCAGTGTCAATTCCCAAATGCCTTATTTTAAAAAATAAATCCCTGAAGATGACCTTTTTTCGTAAATTTAAAACAAGTTTTTTTTTCTGGGAATTTGTGAACATTAGTATTCTTAGTGGTTTGATCATAAAAACTGTTTTTTGTCTCCTGATAAAAATCTGATTCAATTCTGGACTACTGTTTCTTTACTCTAGTAGAGTAGAAGCAACCAAATGTTATCAAAAGTTGCATCTGAAGTTTTGGACAAAAAATCTCAAGTGCTCACACCATTTTTGGTCACACTTTAGTTGGCACGCAAATTATGGGAACAATTTTTGACCATATCTTTCTTGTCATTATTTTTATCCAAATGGCGCGTTACATTTAAGATCAGCTCTCCTCAAAATCCATAATTTCCCAACAAATCACCAATTGTGGAAAAAGGATACCCGCTCTTTAAACAAAACTCTATTTGCATGCTAGAAAATGTTCATATATCTTTCTACATTGTTTGATGCACAATTCAGCCAATAATTATGTTCCTATTCTTTATTTCAGTTATTCTGGGGCTGTCAGTGTAATCTGTTGATTATCAACCTCCACCTCCATAAGGCAGTTAAGTTGGCAAGGACATTAGTTTGCTACACTCCACTCGCAAAAGTTTGGGAACGCCTGATGAAAAATGGCATCTAGAAGTGGCCCTAGGCCTGAGCAAGAAAATTTACATAACAATGTACGACTACCAAACGGGTTTCAATAGCAAATATATTTAGCATAAATATACTCAAAATTTCATACATTTTCAAATGAAAACATAATTTAAACTATATCACATTGTTTTACAATAATATTAAAAAAAAACTGCGAAGAGGTCCGTTAAAATATGTTTACGAAAATTTATCGAAATGGAGAAATTAAAGGCCAATAATTATAATTTCTTTCACTCAAAGCCACGCAAATTCTCTCTCATTTAAAAGAGAATGTTTTAAAACTTTGAAAAATGTAAGAATTATTTAGGTGACTGTCTTGAACTTTTAAAAATCACGGTTTAAGTCTTTGTTTATCATTTTAGGAATTTGATTTGACAAAACCTATTTTTCCGTAATTTATTTTCCAGATTGAAAAAAGCATGACATCATCCAGACGCAGTAATTGTCAGGGGGTCGCAGATCACATGTTTTGTTCGACTCAATGCTTAAGTGCGAATCAAAGCTCGGGTCATGTCCCCCTCGCACGCAAAACAAAAGCCGAGGAGAGCAGCGGGCAAGGCGGTATCTGACACAGCACACAAAGCAGACTTCAAACGAAAACAAAGGGCGGAAGGATTTTCGAGATAGAAAAGTGTAAAAATCTGAAAAACGAAATCGAATTTGGCAAAAACAAATAATTTCTAGGCTTCTCCACTCCAAGGGGAACGAATGGAAGCGTTTTCGAAAAAGAACCCAGAAAGCAGGAAAATGCTGGAGGGACGACAACACCCATGCCGGGTGGTCTTTGACCTCAGCTTCCGCGGCCGCTCAGATATTATTAAGTAGAGATGTCAAATCATTTTCTTCTCCAAGTCACGCCAACATTTAGCAGGTTGCTATGGCACTGTTATTAGCTAAAATAAAAATATTGTAGAAGGCATTATGGGAATGGCATTAGTTCATATTTCCTAATAAGTTTTTGGCATTATTTGATATTTACTGTACAATTAATGTTATTTCATTTTGAAAACTAAAACAAATATTGATATTGTCCTCTTTAGAAAATGTCATAATTTGAAATGAAATTTTATAAATTCCTTATTTTGGCACACACCTCGTTAAGATGGACAAAAAATTCTTCTCTCAAAACAAACGAAGCGCCCGTATTTTTTTTTAGTCTAATAAATACATCCCTTCCGGAAGTCGGGACTTTTCGCAAGTATTAGCTCTAGAATTACCATGGTTATCCATGTAGTCACGTACAATCAAATAAACGATAACTGATTTAATGAGCCATTCGCAGTCTCACAGTACAAATGCTTATACTTGGATATGCATGGCTTAATCTTTGAGACAAGCATATGACTACTGGCAGGATCAACCAGATAACGACTAGTAGTCACTGAGCGTGTGACCGAGCGTGCATCGAAGCACACTGCGGCCCACGTCACTCTCGATCTATCCATCTAGGCTGCTGGAGGCGATGGCCGATTGTCGCTACACGCCTGTCTTTCCCTCGCCTTTCCGATCTCCTCGACCTGATGCACTCACACGCTCGGCCAGGCTGCACATAGATGCAGAGCTGGGCGTCGAGAGCGGTCATCGATTTCCTTGGCTCAATGACCTGGACTAAAGACACCTAGCAAGCGAGCCTCGGGTAAGTAAAAATTAAGCTATGAAATAAGTAATTAAGCCAGTTATAAGATTATTTGTTTCACCTTCAGTATTCAGCCACGCCTCTTCTGCTGTTGAATTTTCTTCTCTGGTCGTTTTCCTTTCCCAAAATAATATAATGTGGACGGAACGGAGCAACAAATAAAAAGTCGACGTCAGAGCTCTACTGAAACAGAACACAGACCACAGAAATTCACCCATAACCACTTATACTCGCTTGCACATGCGCCAAAACTGAGTGAGTCAAAACTGAGCAAGGTATTTTTAATGTTCTTCTCGGTGCCGCAAGAAATCCTATTGAGTGTGCATGTGGCAGGCTGAAGGCAAGCTGGTCAGTTCTGAAAAGAAAAGTTGATTTGAAACTGGAATCAGTACCTATTGTTATTTATGCATGTTTTGTCCTGCACAACTACTGTGAGAGAAACAAAACAACCCTGATCCAATTTACTCATGTGATGCTGGGGAAAGTGAAATAATAAGAAACATCTTGGTAGATTCTATAAAGGATAACCTTCCAGATGATCTTGTAGAGGAAATTGATTAAAAACTGATCATTCATGAAAAGTAAGTGTGGTTACTATCTAGATATGTAACATAGGCATAAACAAACATAACCCCAAAAGTGATTTAGTTGAAAAATGTTGTGTTCAGAAGTGATTGAAAAAGATCTAAAAAAGGTGACTATATGTTCTCTCTTCTTCCTGATTTTGATTTTGCTGCCTGTGTTGACCACTATTGTGGCCCATCGTTATCATGTAAATTTTTCTTATCAATTTCATTTTAATTTCATTTTTAAAAAGAACTGAAAAAAACGCAATTTTGAATTTAAAACAAACAAATTTTCGATTACAAAGTATGTTTTGAATTGTTTTCAGCTTACTTAAATTTGATTTTAATTCAAAACTGTTTCCAGAATTTTTTTATTCCCTGAAGAGCCCAGCACTATCAACCTCTTTTTGGTGCATGGCTCAAGAAGAGGTATATTTTCACGCCATTTTTGTTGCTGAAAACACGTCTTTGCACTGAACATGTTGTCGTTTCTTACTGGCTTGTTCTGTGGAAATTCTGTGCTCATAGACTTGGATAGGCTTAAATAAATAAACCAATACAATGAAGGGAAAAGGGAGGGATTCATGCCGCAACTTTGAGAAGCGAATTGGAATGAAGAGAGCAGGGAATGGGTTTGGACCAAAACAAACCTTTTCGGGGAGTTCCCTCTCACATTCTTGTTCAGCGAATGTCAACAACCCCTTCAGGTCGTATGAAGAAATTTGAACCCATGGACACAGAAGGATGCATGCGAGGAGTTCTACCACGAGTTACCAAATTCATGTGACATCCTGGCTTCTGATAGTGGCCCATCTTGCACAAACATGGAATAGCTAAAGGGTAAAAAAGTCTATCTTGTGCGATTTGTGCCAATAAACACCACATCAAGTTCTGGTGGAAAAGAAAAGCATGACCGCAATGATCTACAGAGCCCAAATAAAAATTTTTCTGACTTATCTTTGCCATCTGCTTTCACAAAGCCAAAGGAAAATTGTGGCGCAAGTAAACTTGTGTTTCCAGAGTCAATCTCAATTCGTGCTTTACTCAATGCTGGCAAGTTGATCAAACCAGTTAAACAACAGCAAGAACAGATGCAGCTGGAGGAATTTGATTTGGGTTCTGGATCGTGGATGAAGAAGGAAAGCACAACCTTCACAATTGATTGGCAGAAGTTTGCATCTGGTGCTCAAAATTAGTATTGAAGGAGTATAAAGCAGACACAATTGATACAATAGAAAATACCATGAATATGAGTGCTGAAGACCATACACACAAACAAGTGCAGTTGCACACAGTAGCTTGGAATCTGACTTATCAGTTCAGCAAGAGGCTTCCAAGAGAATTTGGTACAACATTTCACTACAAGAAGATATATTATAGTGTGCAAAACGGTATCCCTGTGGCAATTGAAGAATTTGTCCCTGGAGACTTCAAGAAGTATGTGAATAATGATGGCACATGTCTCCTTCGAATGCAAAGTGGTAATGAAGATGAACAGATTTTTTGTAAAGCAGAATGTCTCTCCCATTTCACATATGAGCATTCAAATAAAAAGTTGATGCTATTGGTCCTACAGGGTACAGAGTACAACCTTTATGACCCTGAAATTGCAACTGCTGAACTGAAAGATGGAGATGAGATTTACTTTTGCGCTGGTAACACAACTTACATTGGCATTGAAAATTTTATTGCTGAGCATACCTGCAATTGCTTTTGCACTATGTTAAACCTCAAAACTTTAACATGAAATACATAATGTAGCATATATTACAGTCCAGGCGGTGAGTGAGGTAGGTATCACCTGAGTGGGTAATTTATGGGACAAGCATATTCTAGACCAGTTTTTGACGTAGAATCCGAATCTGGATGTTATTCATGAAAACGAGTACGCTTTTTTGAGATATTGCATAATATTGCCTCGTTTTGGTCAAAATTCTTAACAGGCTGCGCAACATGCTGCATTTGCAAACAATTAGTGGAAACGGCTTTCCTGTGACTATAGTAGCTTGAAGGTATAGCTTGTTTCCTAATCTGGATGCTTTTCATGAAAACGAGGCTGCTTTTTTAAGATATTGCGTAACATTGCCTCGCTTTTCTCAGATTTATAGAATGCTGCGCAAGTTCTAAATTTGCAAACAACGAGTGAAAATGGCTTTCTTGTGACTATAGCTAGGAGGTAAAGCTCGTTTCCTAATGCAAATGAAGGCCACTTCGGTGTTTCAGAGCAACCTCGCTTTCAACCTGTCAAAGAACTACAAGTTAATATCTAAAATATGAAATTAAGGAACTTTGCATTTAATACCTGTCGTATTGCATGTGAATATCAAGAATACCATCTTCCTCAGTTTTGTTGCACTATTATTCTCAGTTTTGTTGCAGTAGAATGTATTTATGTACATATTTACAGGTAAGGGTTTTTATTTGCTGCTTTTGGACGTTAATCCTCGGTGTCAGAAGCATCAGAGCTTGAACTGTATTCCTCTGCTTCAAAGCATTCATCATTCATGTCATTGGTGCCAATCAATAACTCGGCCACATCTTCAGGATAGGGTACGTCAATCCAATCAGGAGAGAGATCATTAAGCCAACCATGCCGCTAAGGATCTTCCAAATGCATCTTACAATCTTGGGCCTTTCTCCACATTCTTGCAACAAAGTTTGCTCGTATTGCATGCCTTTGAAGACTACTATTGCATGGTGGCAACAATGAAAGATCCATAACTTTGTTATCTCGTTTCAATTTCTTCCAAAAAAGGTCGACCTAGCTCTGTTTATATATGCCATACCTCTCTCACCATACATCTTACACACTAATTTCTCTAATCTTGCCAGAACTTCCTCCGAAATATGCATTTCTACTCCCAAATTTCCAAATTCTATGTACTCTGGGTCATTCTTTATTCGATTCCACCACAATTGATTTCCTTTGCGCAGGAATCTCGACACGTAGTCATTCCCGGTAAAGGCATGCATACCTAGTAATGCTAATTTCTGCTCCCTGGTCAATCTGCATGAATCTAAATGTAGCAACTTTCTGTTCCTTCCGCTGCCATTGTCTATAAGAATATTGATGTTTTGCAATTCGTCCATGCAGAGTAAAATAATTGGAATATCTGTGTCCCCAGAGCTGGAACGCACCACACAAACCATTGGATCATTATTACTCTCTGATGCGTGTTTTATCATATACGCAATTTTTGTGTCTGCTTCTTTGTGGTCAGTTTCAAGCTCCTGTACAAGGACTGAGCATTGAGATGTCATCTTTACGCATGTATTGTCTCGACCAAAGAACACAGTTTGTTTACCAAGCTGTGCCGCATTTTTAGTCCATACTTCTTCGATTATCGCAAATAATCGCTCTTTATTATCTCCAGTTCTCAGGAACTTGCTATAATCTGATGGGACTCGAACATCTCCACTTCTAATCACGAATTTGTCACTGTTTCCTCGAAGACCCTGTTCGCTGTTCTTGATTGATCTGTCCCTGTAGGTATCACATGCGATGTATATGATGCTATAATTCTTTGGGATATCATTTAACACTTGCAGAGCGAGTTCCGAGAATGTGTTTGCAACCTTTACCATGCTTCGTATATAGGCAGCAAGGTCAAGAATGTATACTCTTAGGCTTCCTTGGTTCTCATTTGACTGTCCCTCCGTTTCAAGAATTGATTGCAATGCTGCATCCATCAGTTTACTCTTCGCCGTTTTTCTTCTAATTCCATCGCATGTTGCCAGAGACAGAGGGACTGGTGCAAGTGGATACTGAAGTGCTTTATCTATTTCAATAGCAGCGTTCTTCTCTGTAGATTTTGCAGCTAGGGGACCAAGAATGTCCCTTTGCACAGTAATTTCCTTTGATTTGCTTTTACCAGACACTTTAACTTTCTTGTGGGTGTCTCTGAAACTCTGCCATTTAACCCTTTTTATTCGATCGAAGTACAAATCATTGACAGCACTTTGCCAGTCCAATCGTCTACAGAATTCTTCCGGCAGCTCGGTTCCTTTTTCTTGAACAGAAAGCAGATTATCGGCAGCATCTTCGGGTAACGCACAACCGGATGCAAGATTGTACAATTGATTGTTGTCTAATTCTGGACAGAACGGGTTAATGAAGCTGTGTTTCAGGACATTTGTAATACTCTCAACTCTTTTCTCTGACTTCTTGATTTCTGAACTGCGTAAACACTTTCTTGGATCATTTGCATTGCTATTCAGATTAACTTGATTGAGCCGAGCATCAACAAACTTAGCTTGGAAAGGCCTGTTTAGGACCCATTTTGCGTACGTTTCGTGCTTTGTTGCAAAATTCTTGATGTCACCTGTGAAAAAGAAAAAAGTTTATTCAGGGGCATAATAGTTTTTGTCCTCTTTTGTAAATCTCATTGTAATTCTCAAACAGCCTTTTGAAGAGTAAGATGCCCATTGGCTAAAACAACCTTCGAAAAATTAAATAATTATATTACCGCTTCCTTTAGAGCTTTTCATGAAAGTTTGCTCTCCTGCTCCATCAAGCGATTGTCTGATATTGACATTATTGCGACATACAGAGATTCCTTGGTCTTCAAGCTCCTCCCTTGCACCAGGACGCGTCTCCTCCAGGTTTCCGGATTGCTTGCAAAAATAAGAGCCATAGCGAGCATAATTCTGCTTGTTAGTTGAAAAGCACAATGACACAAGCTTTTTCCAGCAATCATGTCTCAACTGAAAATCGTTCGTGTTAATTGCGAAATGCATCTTGTGTAGCACTTCAACAAGAGTCGAATATTGCATCCAAAGTTGAGCAGTTTTCCCATTATCACCACTTAGACATTCACGTCTCTTTCTTTCATATTGCTCCTCAAACTTCTGGAACAAACTTGTAGCGATGATCTTCCTACAATCTTCCTCCGTCTTGATATTTCTGAGATGCGATTCTAGTACCTTAGGTAGGGTATCAATGAAACTGTCCCAGAACAATCTTTCTTCTCCTTCAGCAACGCTTTCATGCACCATCCATGAACAATTGTAATGCTTGCCTGTTAAAACACCATTGATTCCACCTGAAGAGCACAAGCCCGTTTGGTATACTATTTCCTCCAGTCCATTTCCTTTTATAATCTTGCCAATTACTGAGAAAAATTCCATCATCCCATGGAAGTCACCTAAATGGATCAAAACATTTTCAAAATCTGTCGGATTGTTCCAAATGATGTGATAGAACTTGGCAGCTGCACCTGCATCGACAGTGATATGTGTGAATTTCATGTTTGAAACAGAAGCTAACTTCTGTGATTGAGTAATGCATTCTAGCACAGTACTGTACTCAGTTATTGGATGTTGAATAGGAGGCAAAAATGTTATTTGCGTACTTTAGGAGTTATTTCTGCCAAAACATGGTGCCACCCAATCAACAAACCTTGCAATTTCCTGTGTACCCTCAGAGTAAGAACGTCTGAGCACTTTCCAACATAGCAGTATTTGGCTGGCACTTTCATCATTGTTGGTATTGGTAGGAATGCTATCAAACGGCAGAGGCTCTTTGTGCGGTATTACCTTAACCCTTTTCAATTCTTGCGCTTCAACTGAAACTGTTCTCTTCTTTGAAACTGGGACTTCCAAGGTCTCGTCTCTTTCAGTACAACGGTCAGACTCCTCTTGAAAAGCTACCCCATGGCATGTATGTATGCTGCCTTCCTTTGTTTCCGTTTTACAATCAAAGTTGTCCCACCAAAAAATTGTTGGTGCCTTCCCAGCAGCATCTACTGGAATAAGAGGCAGGGGGTGTTGCAAAGAAATCATTCTCTCTGCCAGTTCTGCTTGAGCTGTTTCTATTTCTTGAACCTTATTGTAATTGCAGCAATGGCCCAATCTTCCTAAAATGTCGACAGGCTTTTTAATCCTGTCATACTGTGCAGCCCACATCCGAGTAAAACATGCTTGCCGGTAAGAAATTTACCTTTAGATATACTGTAAATAATGTCCTGAGAAAGTGAATCAACCTGACGTTTAACTTCTTCTCCTGCACTGTGTGCGCTTGAATGTAGCAAACGTGTTAGAAAATTTGTCAAGTTTTCCGGTGGCTGACGTTTCTCGGACAACAACGCTTCGACAGTCGGTGACCATGGCAAATCAGATGCTCATTGAATCAGCGACATAACATCATTTCTTATCGTAGTAGCAGCCTCTTTTACCACAAAGTTTCGGTAACTATCCAGAAAACTAGTCTTTTTTGTATTTGTAAGAACATCTTTACTAAGCACAATCTGTGCTTCGTTATTCATAACTGCCACAAACAACAATTTATCCTTAAACTCTTGCACTAACTTCTGCTTCACCTTCCCCCTCAGCCTGCAATCTTCTTTGTCAAGACCGTACACTTCTGTCAATAACTTAATTGATACGGATTGCTCTCCCTCTATCACATGATGCTGCACAAATTCAAATAAGCGCTGAAGTCTCACACTACTGTCTTCATCATTGTCATTACTTGTTGCAGTTGAGGTTTGCGTTTTTTCGTTTGTACATACCCGCGTGTAATCTCTATGGCATTTCTCATGCATTTTAAATTCTGTTGCGATCAAGTCTTCATTTGTAACGATAAGAAGCATCTCCTCATCGTGGTGAAGTGCTGCAGCCTTTTTTACCTGTTCGCATGCCGAAAGAGTTGTAAGATTCTTTGGTTGCTGCTTTTTGCCTTTCACTGTTATATTGTTTGAAGACTTACATTTCATACAGTGATTTGGAAAAAGTACACTAGAAAATTGGCCAGAGCGTCTCTGTCGTTTTTTAGATACTTCTGTAATCGTGGATTTTCTTTTGAGAACCGATATTGCGTTCGTAAATTTCTGGTAGCATTGTCTGTGAAATCCAAGCCTTCCAGATACACAAAATTGCGGTAAACTTTCAATCTGTTCCTTGTGAAGATAACTTGCACCCAACATACAACGAGCATCTTTGCTTTCCAAAAGTTTCTTAAATGTTTCTTCATTCAAAGGTGTCAAAGGCTCACTGCAAACACTGAGATGCTTGTAGTGTACGACACAAATCAAGTTGCTCATGATGGTCCTCTTTCAAAAATGCATACAAAAATTGTCTGTCCAACATCTCATCTTTAGCACACTAACACAACTTGCCTAGATCTTATAAACATCAAGTGGGAGGGTTGTTATGACATAGAAAGTGAAGTGTTAATTTAATAAGTGGAAGCATGCTTGTCACATCAATTTTGAATGTTTTGTTGTGAGTACCTAAAGTATTTATGGATTTTGGTTGATACTTCATGAATTAAGTTTTGATTAATCACATAGTTTGACACCAAGGCTACCCTCTGGTGAGACTTTAGCATCCAGATTAGGAAACGAGCTGTACCTTTAAGCTACTATAGTCACAGGAAAGCCGTTTCCACTAATTGTTTGCAAATTCAGCATGTTGTGCAGCCTGTTAAGAATATTGACCAAAACGCGGCAATATTACGCAATTTCTCAAAAAAGCGCCCTCGTTTTCATGAATAACATCCAGATTCGGATTCTACGTCAAAAACTAGAATATGCTTGTCCCATAAATTACCCACTCAGGTGATACCTACCTCACTCACCGCCTGGACTATTAGCATATCAGATAAATTTTTCATATCAGCTACAAACTGGAAAGTTATTTGTTAAAGTTGATACTTGTTATTGTTAAAGTTACTTGTTACTTAAGTTATGTTTTGTGAAAGGTATTGTTGTTTAAGAAAGCAGTACATATCTTTTAGCCTATGAGGCTCAATTAATTCTGGATTTGGAATAATCTGCATGCATTTTTGTTCCAATCTTTGATCTGAAATGTCTGGAGGAGCTTTTAAAACACCTGACATTTCAGCAACTTCTCTCAACCCATCTGGTGTCACATTTGTGCCACACTTCCTTCCTCCATAGCTTTCTCGAAATGCAAACAAGTGATCAGGAATACCAGTTGGTAGTTCAATTTTCTGCCTCCGAATTCTATGGCAATTCCAGTTTTCCACAAACTGCTCACATTCCTGTTGAATGACGGGCTTGAAAACATAGAACGGAAGTTGTCTGTGGACTTCATCATGTGGATCATATTTTTTGCTTTGGAGCAAACTAGATGGCTGGGCTTTAAAGCATTTTTCTAGACGTTCACGAAGATCTCTCCACCAACGTTCAATCTTATTTGTAGTTGATGGACCAAAAACAACATATTCTGTTGCATTCTCCATGACACCTAGCTTATCAATTAGGTATGCATGAATAGTTGCCATCTTCCTGGTTTCAGTGCCCTTTTCTATCCGCAGATAATTCGGAACAACTCCAGCTTCATAGAGAAACTCAACATACTTCTTGAAAATGTGTCCAAACATCCATACACCCTGAACCGACAAGTGGAATTCTGGTATCCGCAAAGCTTATCATGACTGTCCAAAGATACCATCCACAAAGGTCCATCTGAGGTAAAATAATTTTTAGCTTGCCTTCTCCTTTTTTGAGATTTCTGTGATCCAGGCCAGATTGGTCCAAGTCTGCCATAACGTTGTGAATGAGATGCCTCGGTACTTTAACATTGTGCTGTATTCTGAGCTTCTGATTTAATGCACGGTACCCGAGAAGTTTGCCTGGCCCACTTAGTTCGGTCTGTACTGCAGCATAAACATTCTCAAGTGGGGTCTCATACTCAATGTAGCTTATATTGAAATGTCGCAAACGTCTGTTGGAATACTCCAAGCGTAATCTGGGTAATCTCTTTTCACAAACTCGAGGATCTCTGATCGTTTCATGCTTTGCTTTACATAGTTATGCACGTCTATTCTCAGACCATTGTCATCCTTCCATCTGCAAGTGTAAGTCATTTTGTTTACAAGTTGAAAAACTTGTGCGAAAAACGTGTTGTCAGCAAGAAAAATGGTGTGAGAAATATACCTCTTCTTGAACCATGCACCAAAAAGAGGTTGATAGCGCAGGGCTCTTCAGGGAATGGAAAACATTCTGAAAACAGTTATGAATAAAAATCATATTTAAGTAAACTGAAAACAATTTAAAACAGACTTTATTCCGCAAATTGGTTTGTTTTAAATTCAAAATTGTTTTTTTTATTCCAATTCTTTTTAAAAATGAAATTAAAATGAAATTTATGAGAAGAAACGATTTTTTAACCAAATATGTTTTACAATTCACGACAAATCATTGAAAAAGTGACATGATAACGATGGGCCACCATAGCCGCTGAGAGGGCTTGGCTGCTGAAATGCTCTTTGACCACTACCAACATATGGATCTTGATAGGAGAATCGTTGAAGAGGCTGGTTTTGATAAAACATATTCTGGTTTGTTGGAGTCATCATTGTATGGGCCATCACTTCCAACGATTTGCAAATTCCAGCCCCTATTTGCACCATAGAATTGCTCATTCCATCTAATGCCTTTGCAGATGAATCTGTGGATTCAGGCATTGCTGCAGTCAAATCCTTTCTCAACTGATTATCTTCTTTTGTTTCATTCAACAACAACATTCAACAACAACAACTTTTGTTCAACAACCTGGTGACGCTGAGCTGCTGACAGTGTCTTTTGCATATGCATTCTCTTGTTGTCTATGAGTTTTGGCACCTGACTTTCACTTTTCCCTTTTCTTCTGTCATTGCCAATATCAATTTCTGATCTTTCCTCTTCTTGAAATTCATCATCCTCACCAGTGCATCATCAGACAGGGATTCAAGTACATTGCATTCCAGACGATCATCAGTGTCTACGTTATTAAACGTGTCACCATCTATGCCAAATGGCAGTGGTTCAATGGCTGCACTGCCTCCCAATAGCGATACTTGTTGATCATAATGTTCAAAGACAATCTTCCCGCTCCCGCTCCTGCTCCCAGAAGTCACAGCCTGAGAAAATGCCTGCCTAATTTCCTTCACTTTTTCTTTTACCCTTTCATAGCCCTTCCTTATTTTCTCATTGTCCCTTTTCACTACTTTCATGTGCTGAGCTTTCTCTTCCTTCAACATTTCAGCCATTGGCATATCAGAGATAGATACACACAGTGGAACAAACAATTCTTGGCCCAGTATTTCTTCCTCTTGAAAATGTTTTGCCATCTCCTCCCTTAGCCAGGTATATTGCAATGGCCTATCGCCATCAAAGTCAAAGTTTTAGTATTCCATTTGACTCTTATAATTTTGGAGACATGCAATCAGCGTATCGATCATATCAACGTTCCAGCGAAATTGCTTCTTTTTCGACTTATGTTCTTTATTTGAAGAACAGGGCTTGACAAAAGTCATACAGTTTGCCATGGCAGCAATGTTTTATATTTGTGCTGGACGAGAGTTCATACGCATGCGTAAAATGATTATTTTCAGCCAGCTTAGGAGGGCTGCCCCTCTTGATTGCGTTTGTATGGGAAATTTCTAGCTCTCCTGGGCGAGCGCTTGGGTATGCAATAGCGAGATCTCACCTAGGCGGGCTGGCCCTCCTCTCATGTAAACGAAAAAGGATTTTATGAAGGATTATACCAGAACCTGAGATCTCGGCAAAGAGGGCTAGCCAGCCTACGGCCCTCCTCCATATAAACAGCACCTAAACAAAATCAACATCCTGCATAAGCAAGATCTTTTCCTCCAATTCATCAGTAGGGTCTTCTTTTGAATCATCGCAAAAATCGAACAGCTGCTCATCAAATATGGTGAAAACAATTTCCACTCCACAATCTTCAACTTGAAGTATGCATTTAATGCCAAGAAGACATTTCGTTGCCAGCATTTTTCTTGAGCAAGCTCCACACTGCACAAAGGCTCCACATTGCACAAAGGCTCCACATGGCACATTTGGACCCTGGACACTTTGCGTAGGAGTTAATCTTAATCTTAACACTAATTATGTCAGGACAGCATATTTTGTTCAAAGCAGGCTTTTCTGTTTCAGAGATATCATCCACTGTGATATCCATTTCATTTGATAAAAGAGTGGCTTTAGATGTAATTGTGGAAATCAGCTTTATGCCAAAATATTGCTTGCAAGCAACATCTGTTATTTTATACTGTTGGCTATCTGGGAGTTTTGTTAACTCTTCCCAGAGGGAAATGGAAATTTGCCCAGTTTCATCCTTGATAACAGCTTCACGTACAGTTTTTGTTGTTGGTGCATTTGAAGGCTTGTTGACATTGACAACTTTTTCACCAACAATCCATTTGAGCAAACCTCTGACACTAAAGGTCCCTAGAATTATCTTATCTTCAAAGGAACCCAAATCAATGAGTTTTTCTTCATCACATTAAAGGATACATGTTCAGCACCGTCTTGCATTGTGCTTCTCTGATTAAAAAGTGCAAATCCAGAATAACCTTCTGATAAATCTTTGAGCAAAACAGGAACATTCAATTTCTCATTAAACAGTTTCTGTTTTTCTTCCCTTTCTGTTGTTTTCACCATCACCTTTACTTTCATGAGAGTGTTTGGTGATGTTTTCATCGAAATGTCAAAGTACTCATTGCCACTACAATTTCTTTGAAAATAATTCACATGTGTTACGTATCCACAGTAATGTGTTAAAAAAACGAATTTTTCAAGTTGTCAGTGGCTGTGCAATACGAATATAGAATAGGCCTGTGTTTAATGGCAGATAATGACAAAATGCAGTGGCAGGGAAAGCAGGTATTGTGTGTGAATGTCATTAAAAGAGCGTTACATAGAAGAGAAGAAACTTTCATTGATACACGGAATAACAAAAGGCAAGCATAATTACTGTCTTCTTCTGATTTAGCTTATTTAGCATATCACACAACACTTGTTTTGGAGTCCCTAACCTCGCTTAATGCTATGATACTAATGCATATAAAAAATAATAACTTACCTGATAATCTTTTTTTTGGTGATCTTGGGCTAGCAGCTGTTGGAACAAACTGCTTTTTATTAGGTGAACTCGTGCTTTCTAACAAAAAAGAAATAATCTAATATTACTATTCTGCGGAGGTCACGTGATGACGCACTTTCTTGCCAAAAACAATAGATTCGACCCGAAACAATAGGTCGAACGCCCAGAAACAATGGGCCGAAACGGCGAACCGTGTAATCACAAAGGCTTTTTTGTATGTGGGTATATGGCAATGAAATTCACACTGAATGTTTACTCTATTAATTTAACCAGGGTAATGGATTTTGTTTTTCGATTTTCTCCCACATTATTGAATTATTCCATTAATTATTCTGCTAATTGTGCTATCACGAAAAAACTACGGTTTACGCTGGCGAAACTTCCAAATTCGCGTCGCAAACTCCATTTTCGAACAGAGTATTTGCTCTTCACGTGACCCGTTTCGCCTTTTGTTGTAATTTGATTGGCTCTTTTCGCACGACCCACGTGGGATGTCGATCAATTTTCGTTTTTCGCCCTCGGTTGCAGCAGGTACTTTTGGAGGAGAAGACGCGTGTTTTTGTTTTGCACACAAAGGCCGCCTTTCAACGTGTTTTACGAGCTGAATTATCTTTGTAAAAAGTTGCTATTTGTTACAAAGACCCTGGAGAGTTGCAGGAAACAATTGGGAACACAGGTGATTGCTTTTTTTGTATTTTGAGTTGAAATAGTTGTAGCTTTTGTAGTAGGCGTTCCTTCGTTCGGCATGCTTGCAACGCTTAGGCCCAAGGAAAACAAAGTCAAAGTTATGAATTTTTCAGGTGCTATTTGCACGATTTTCTTATTTAAACTTTCGACAAGTGTTCATATGTTTTTATAGTACGTATAGTAGGTATAGTATGTTTGTATACTAGGAATAAGATGTATAGTATGTTTTTATAGTAGGTATAGTATGTATAGTATTTTTTATGGTAGGTATAGTATGCTTTTATAGTAGGTATAGCATGTTTGTATAGTAGGTATAGTATGTTTTTATAGTAGGCATAGTATGTATAGTATGTTTTTATAGTAGGTATAGTATGTTTTTATAGTAGGTATAGTATGTATATTATGTTTGTATAGTAGGTATAGTATGTTTGTATACTAGGTATAGTAGGTATAGTATGTTTGTATAGTAGGTATAGTATGTAAAGTATGTTTTTACAGTGGGTATATAGTAGGCTTAAATGTAGGTATGTATGTAGGTATGTATTTATGTATGTATGTATGTAGGTATGGGCATGAGCGTAAGCGAATGCAGCGCACGAGGTGCGCCCTATCAACCAATGTTTCTTGATAATAGATAGACAGGCGAGCGCAGCGCAGCGAGCTAACCCATTGTACGTGGGGTTGAAAGAGGCATGAGCGTAAGCGAATGCAGCGCAAGAAGTGCGCCCTATCAACCAATGGTGCTTGATAATAGATAGACAGGCGAGCGCAGCGAGCTAACCCATTGAACGTGGGGTTGAAAGGGGCATGAGCGTAAGCGAATGCAGCGCACGAAGTGTGCCCTATCAACCAATGTTTCTTGATAATAAATAGACAGGCGAGCGCAGTGAGCTAACCCATTGTACGTGGGGTTGAAAGGGGCATGAGCGGAAGCGAATGCAGCGCACAAAGTGCGCCCTATCAACCAATGTTTCTTCATAATAGATAGACAGGCGAGTGCAGCGAGCTAACCCATTGTACGTGGGGTTGAAAGGGGCATGAGCGTAAGCGAATGCAGCGCACGAAGTGCGCCCTATCAACCAATGTTTCTTCATAATAGATAGACAGGCGAGCGCAGCGAGCTAACCCATTGAACGTGGGGTTGAAAGGGGAATGAGCGTAAGCGAATGAAGCGCACGAAATGCGCCCTATCAACCAATGTTTCTTCATAATAGATAGACAGGCGAGCGCAGCGAGCTAACCCATTGAACGTGGGGTTGAAAGGGGCATGAGCGCAAACGAATGCAGTGCACGAAGTGCGCCCTGTTAACCAATGTTTCTTGATAATATACAACATATATATTAGATATAGCATCATAGAAGATAGTATTGCATGATGTTATCTAATATATATATTCTACGGAGTCACGTGATGACGCATTTTCCTTGCCAAAAACAATAGATTCGACCCGAAACAATAGGTCGAACGCCCCAAAACAATGGGCCGAAACGGCGAACCGTGTAATCACAAAGGCTTTTTTGTATGTGGGTATATGGCAATGAAATTCGCACTGAATGTTTAGTTTATTATTTTAACCAGGGTAATGGATTTTGTTCGTCGATTTTCTCCTGAAATTTTGAATTATTCCACTAATTATTCTGCTAATTGTGCTATCACGAAAAAAGTACGGTTTACGCTGGCGAAACTTCCAGATTCGCGTCCCGAATTCCATTTTCGAGCACAGTATTCGCTCTTCACGTGACCCGTTTCGCCTTTTGCTGTAATTTGATTGGCTCTTTCGCGACTTCACGTGAACAGTCACGCGTTTGTCGTTATCATGCAAATTTGCCCTCGGGTTGAACAGCAGGTACTTTTGGAGAAGACGCGTGTTTTTGTTTTGAACACAAAGGATAACTGGGCACCTTTCAAAGTGTTTTACGACCTGAATTGTCTTTGTAAAGACTTGCTAATTGTTTGAGAGACCTCTGGAAAATTACAGGAAACAATTGAGAACACAGGTGATAGCTTTGTTTTGTTTTTTGAGTGAGATAGTTGTAGTTTAGGTAGTGGGCGACCGCCATTGTTGCTTCGGCATGCTTGCGACGCTTAGGCCTAATGTAAACAAGCCCAAAGTTTTAACAAACAAATTATGATAAGGGGTTATCAGGCGAGCGAAGCGAGCCAAACTGTTGCCAGAGGCAGAGGCATGAGCGAAGCGAATGAAGCGCACGAAGTGCGCCCTATCAGTCAATGTTTCTTGATAATAGATAGACAGACGAGCGCAGCGAGCTAACCCATTGTAAGTGGGGTTGAAAGGGGCATGAGCGTTAGCGAATGCAGCGCACGAAGTGCGCCCTATCAGTCAATGTTTCTTGATAATAGATAGACAGGCGAGCGCAGCGAGCTAACCCATTGTAAGTGGGGTTGAAAGGGGCATGAGCGTTAGCGAATGCAGCGCACGAAGTGCGCCAACCATAGGCGAGCACAGCGAGCTAACCCATTGTAGTGGGGTAGAAAGGGGCATGAGCGTCAGCGAATGCAGCGCACGAAGTGCGCCAACCATAGGCGAGCGCAGCGAGCTAACCCATTGTACGTGGGGTTGAAAGAGGCATGAGCGAAGCGAATGAAGCGCGCGAAGTGCGCCCTATCAGTCAATGTTTTCTTGATAATAGATAGACAGACGAGCGCAGCGAGCTAACCCATTGTAAGTGGGGTTGAAAGGGGCATGAGCGTTAGCGAATGCAGCACACGAAGTGCGCCTTATCAGTCAATGTTTCTTGATAATAGATAGACAGGCGAGCGCAGCGAGCTAACCCATTGTAGTGGGGTAGAAAGGGGCATGAGCGTTAGCGTATGCAGCGCACGAAGTGCGCCAACCACAGGCGAGCGCAGCGAGCTAACCCATTGTAAGTGGGGTTGAAAGGGGCATGAGCGTGAGCGAATGCAGCGCACGAAGTGCGCCAACCAGATTAAACCTTTTTTACTTGACGGGCTGGGGCGAACGAGCGAAGCGAGTGATGACCCCTAGTATATATATATACTATGATACAGTATAGTATTGCATGGTCATGTATAGTATTTTTGGGTATGATGTAGTACTATATTTATACTTTTATTTTTAATGTTGTATTGAATAGCATGTTCAAGCAGTTTTTTTACGTTTTTGTAGGCAATCATATGTGCTCCAATTTGTTAATGTATTTGAATACTTTGTAGTACCCTTCATTGATAAATACACATAGAATGAAGAAGATGCATGATTGATGATAGAATATTAAGAACACACAACAAAGGTTGAAAGGAGATGATTTCAACTTATAAATTTTATAGTTGCAACAAAAACTGTATATCTTACAACATAAATGTACTATTTACCTGAATATAATTTACCAGTGAAACGTACAACATTACATATCTGCTTCTCTTGAAAAGTCTTTATTTTCTGTAGTTATTTCTCATAACTAAATTTCAGGCCAATACCAGGCCACTACCAGGGTGTTTCCACCCACACACTAACAATATTTACGCATTCTGTGACATTTCCAGGAGGCCTCGATGTCAGTTATCTATATTTTATTATACGAGGCCATCTTCAATCTGTTGCTATGGTGTTCATATTCAAAATTATCTTCACAACGCAACGCGCCAAAAATATTTTCCGTTCGTCCATCGTCGAAAGCAGAGCCACAGTCAACAGGTAAATTGTTTTTACCTCATTACTAATATTTTATACCTTTACATATTAATAAAGACAATTAGAAATAATACCCGAATTTTTTATTACATGCACAACTATTTCCATGTATTTAATCACTGATGATATTCCTTTTCCACCAGTCTTCGTTTAGTTTCCAATTGTTTTTCGTTCAACTTTCCTACTGAAGAAAAAAAGATTTCGGTATGTACTTTCAGTTCAATGCTATTTGGATAATGAGATTTTCCTTTACTATTATGATCACCAACCATATGCATAACTTAATACTTACCATTTCAATCACAATTATCTTATTCTTTTTCCAGTATTTCCAGTTTGGCAGTTGCCAATTTATCTATATTTCGTTTAACACATTTTTGGTATGTACTTTCAGTTCAATGTTACTTGGATAATGAGGTTCTCCATTACTATAATGTTCATTAAGCATATGTATAACTTACTACTTACCATATATATCACAATTATCTTATTCTTTTCCCAGTATTTGCAGTTTGGCAGTTGCCCTGCCCGTTGATTTTGATTTCGTTTTACACATTTTCGGTATGTACTTTCAGTTCAATGTTACTTGGATAATGAGGTTCTCCATTACTATAATGTTCACCAAGCATATGTATGTATAACTTACTACTTACCATTTCAATCACAATTATCTTATTATTTTTCCAGTATTTGCAGTTTGGCAGTTGCTCTGCCCCTTGATTTTTATTTTGTTTAGCACAATTTCGGTATGTACTTTCAGTTCAATATTACTTGGATAATGAGATTCTCCATTACTATTATGATCACCAACCATATGTATAACTTACTACTTACCATTTCAATCACAATTATCTTATTATTTTTCCAGTATTTGCAGTTTGGCAGTTGCCCTGCCCCTTGATTTTTATTTTGTTTAGCACAATTTCGGTATGTACTTTCAGTTCAATATTACTTGGATAATGAGATTCTCCATTACTATTATGATCACCAACCATATGTATAACTTACTACTTACCATTTCAATCACATTTATCTTATTCTTTTTCCAGTATTTGCAGTTTGGTAGTTGGCCTTTTATCCTTTCATTTTTTTCATTGTTCAGATTTCGGTATGTAAGTTTTTCTTTCAATGTTACTCAGATAATGAAAGTCTCCATTATTTTATGTTCACCAACCATATGTACAACTTACTACTTAGCATTTAAATCACAATTATGTTATTGCTTTTTCACTATTTGCAGTTTAGCAGTTGTCCTTTGATTTTGTATCAGTACAACTTCATGCAAACATGTTCTGTTTTTCACATGCCAATTATCCTCATTAAAGAAAAACAACTATAATTTGTTTGCTTCAAGGCTATTATGGCTTCAAGGTACCCAACTGCGACAACAAAGCCTGAGCCAGAAAAAAAAATGGTCATCTGGCTTGGTGATGAAGCAAAAGTAATTATAGCAAATAAATATTAATTCACATTTCATCACTTTTTTGCACAATTCACAATAATTTATTCATATTTCATGGTTTTTGTTTTCGTGGAAAATTTCGTCATTGATTGCTTTTGTATCCTAGGAAATAACATACAAAGACATTTTCAGTCTGAAGAGGGAATGTTCTGGGAATGGGAATGAACATAAAAAGACAAGAAAATTCTCCCTCCATGACAAGGAAGGGAGAAGACTCCCCGCCAAAGAAATAGTGTAAGTACACCTTCTGTATTTGAAGATCAGTTGTTCAATTGATATCTTCCAAATATTGCATAATATCCTTTCACCAAAAAAACAACCTATAACATAATTGTGTATTCACAGATCACAAAAGGAGGCCTTTGTCAGGATTGGCAAAGGCCAAAGAAAGGCAAAAGACGAGAAGAAGGGTGGGAAGGCCACCAAAGAATTCTCGCGAACATTAATGGTGGCCATGCCCACCCAAAGGGCTGCTAAAATCATGCAGGACATGTGTAAATGAATAGTTTCCTAACTAATTTACACATGTCCTGTTTTTGACCATGCATGAAAAAATAAAACTTTTAAACCATCATAAAATTACAACTGCTAACATTAACGCAAAATATTGACTAACATTATCTACTTTTCAAACCCAAAATTTGAAAAACATTTCACATTTTTTTGTTCATGCATGGTCAAAGTTTTATTAATATATTTGTTCCCATTATATGTTCCAAATGTTCTTATTTTATATGTTCCAAATGTTCCAAATTATATGTTCCAGTATTTTTAATATTTAAATCATATTTCTAATAATTCAGAAAGCTTGATCAGTTATAAATGTTGACATGATTTCGTTGCAAAACCTTCACTTAATAACTTACCGAATGCATGGTATTCACTTTCATGAATGCGATGTTGCAGTTGCACCAGGTAACGGTGGCCATTTATTCCCAGTATGATTCTTTTTTAAGCGATTTTTGCAATCTAAACTCAGAAAATCAGACTGGAGTTAACACATTTTGAACAGTGAGTCAAAATACTTTATACATACTCTTCAGATGGAAATGATTTAAGAAGATGCAGTTGGTAGGCCATGGGCAGTGCAGGCAAAAAGGCTCTCAAAAAAGTTTTCGTTGGACCCAACCTGGAGACTACTTTCTGACAACAGAAATGTAAAGGAAATACCTTTCTCATCAGGTTTTCACTTGTTCGCGGTTGCACAGACCCGCAGTTTTTTCAAAAACCTTGAAAATATTTCCATGTTTTTCCGCTCGAAAATTTTCCACCGAGCGCCATTTTGTAGTGTTTTCCAGTTCGATTTCACGGCATGCAAAAGAGGCTGACTGTATATTCTATATTGATTCGAGATAGAGGCTGAGCTTTTTCAGATTCCTCCCCATCCATGTCAGTACTTTAACCAGGGGTTGTATAACTGGGGGTAAGGGGGCATTCTGCCCCTTTCAATGCAAAGTGCTGAATTTTTCGGAAAATCTTATTCTATTTTCTTCAACATTTCTAGTGTACTGTAAGTCGAAGTGACTTGGTTTTTTGTAATGCGCTAATTTAATTGCGCTAAAAAACTGCAAGGCTATATTTCCAAAACTTAAGAAAATGGTTAGCATAAAAACCATGAAAATATGGTCAAATTATTTTGCATAGTTTCTTATAAAAATGAGTGTACCCGTAAAGACCAAAGTAGTGTGTTTTGTTGTTTGGGCTGATGTCTGCATATGCTACTTGTTATAAAATCTCGTTGTATTGATATTAATTTCCGTTTTAATTTCCGTGAAATGTGTCACTTTCGTAAAGAAACCCAGTAGTTCTCTGATGATATTCTTGTGAGCGCCGGCCCGTTCCATTGTAACTTGGTAACAAGGAAACCCTTCCGTGACTTTCTTTTGAAACTCTGTGATATTCTGGAAATTTGAAACTCTGTGAAACTCTGGAAATGCGCTCTTCTGGCTTGGTGGAAAATGGAGAGCACACCACGCTGCCTGATCCATTTGGAAGGTATTGAAGGTCCTCTTACACGCTTTTCGCGTCATTCTTTGTCAACCTTTCTGAGATTTCGTGAAACCTGGCTAAACGTTGATGGGAAACAGACAGACATCGCGGCTGCAACCCTTCAGAAATTATCGAAAGAAGATTGCGAAAAACTAATCGAAGACGACGAAGAGGACCAAGTTCCATTCTTTTATCATAGAAAATGCTACTCGAGATTCACGAACAAAGCAATGCTTCAAGCTGCACAAACTCGAAAAGAAAAACACTCGGCAACATTAACAATGGGCACAGAAATGGTAAGCATATTCGAACTATCAACTACTAAACGTAAATTAAAGTTGTGTTTTCATTTTAAAACTTATGTTAATGCTAATTTGATACTGATTTCGTTTTTTTCGTTTAAAGGGTCAATCTAGTCATGATTCCGATGATCTGCACGTCGTCCCTCTAAAACGAACCAGAGCATCAGCTAAAACGACCTCTTCCACTACCACACCGAGAAACAGGTTCATTCTCCACCCAGTTTGCATTATTTGTGAAAAAGAAAATCTGACCAAAACTGAGAAGGTGAGTAATTTTCATATTTTGACTCTAGAGCATCATATACATAACTTATATATAACCAAACACAGACACACAAAGGGCTAAGGCTCTAAATATTCCCTGACGTATACCCAACGGTAAATCTGTTATATTAGAATATTAGACGTGTTAAGCAAATAAGATATACCGAATGATACAAGATTTTACGCTACAGGATGTGCATAAGTAACGACTTGAACAATGAAGTATTGAATCGAATAAGTCTTATGGGCAAAATAATCCCCAGGTGAGCGGTTAAGTATAACAATAAACAAACTGATAAATGAATGGGTAGAAGCAAATACAAGTTGGACAAACGAGTATAAAAGAGACTGGAACTGAGTAAAACAGTAAAACATAGAAACGAGGCAAATTTTTAGCTAGAGTGAGGCTAAACCGTGCGAATTAATGTGAGCACGAAATTTTTACGGAATGTGTTGGTTGCAGGAGTGGAGACGAAAAGCTACCGCCGAACTCTGATTGTCTCAGGAAGCATATTCAGCGATGCAATTATCAAGCATACATCTGGAAACACTGCTTTCTAGCGATAATTGATATGCCAAGTCCTGTGGGAAATGGCTGGAAAGAAGAGGATGGCTTACTTGTGATCGACTGGATGGATCAAGAACCTGCGCCATCATCATTGTTAGAGTTTGTGTACTGTGGCTGCAAAGGAAAATGTTTGTCAAATAGGTGTTCATGTCAAAAGAATTCGTTAACGTGCACACACCTTTGTCAGTGTAGAAATTGCGAGAATGCTGGTGGAGAAGATGAGAGTGAAGATGAAGAAGATGACGAAGATGACGAAGATAACGAAGATAACGATGAAGAAATGACATAAACGGCTTATCGGGAGAGATCAAGATATTTCCTTGTGCTCATTTTCTATTCAAATTATGTTTTGTTTTTGTCACAAAAAAAGAAAGCTTTTTTCCCGTGGAGTAACTTCAGTACATGGTAATAGGGGTTTATGCCACTTTTAGGGTATCTTTTTTATAACACTTTTCAATTGGCCCAGTCTTTAAAGCTCCTCTCACGATTGAACACCCCTTAAAATTTGAGGAATACAAGTACTGTGCACGGAAATTTCAATCTGACCCCCTTTAGTATAAATAACCCATCTCCTGGGGGCTAAATTGAAAATTTGCAGTATACATAAATACGCAAGAATAACCACCACGACCTCGCCGAAATCAGCCTCTATCTCGAATCAGTGGAGAATTTACAGTCAGCCTCTTTTTCATGCTGTGAAATCGAACTGGAAAACACTACAAAATGGCGCTCGGTGGGAAATTTTCGAGTGGAAAAGCATGGAAACAATTTCGTTATTTTTGAAAAAACTGCGGGTCTGTGCAACCGCGAACAAGTGAAAACGTGATGAGAAAGGTATTTCCTTTACATTTCTGTTGTCAGAAAGTAGTCTCCAGGTTGGGTCCAACGACTTGAAACGATAGAGCTGCACTGCCCATGGCCTATGGATTCTCACCATGCGTTTCTTCCTCATGAAACTACACTTGGCATTGGCAGGCATGCCATTGCCATGATGTAACGATGTCATTCAATTTCACGTGCAATTTCTCTCTCCTACCTTTATAACCAATCTGACGGACGAAGGGGAATTCCCTTTTCACTAACAAGTTTCCCGCCTTTTCTAACATGTGACGTGTATAAACCAATCATGGAAGCTGTATAGTACAATAGAAATCCCGCCTCTAATTATTTGCACAATTAGCTTTTGCCTAATTTAATCTTAGTTGTCCAAATTATCCATAGGATATCATTATATGGAATTATTTATCGCTGAGTAAGTATTATGAATATTTTTTTTTCTAACAAGCTATCATTATAACCTAACAAGCTTCTTTATCGATATTTCCCTTAATAATGTCAATTGTTTTTCTTTCTATGCTTTTCATGGCAAGAACAGGTTACGTGTTCTCCAGGCATCATATTTTTATTGAATATTTCAAGTTTATAACTATCCTAATTTCTCTTTCGCTTCTGACCATAGTTTTGAAAGACACAAGGCTCGGTAAGAAATAAATTAATTCATTGCAGTTTTTTCTTCTCATTATTCTATTCAGCTCTTTAATTATTTGTTTACCTCATAAAAAGAGGCCCAGTTTGATCGATTTTTCAATAATGGACACCTCTCTTCCACAAACTTCTTTCGATTACGAAATGATATTTTCGTTTTAAATGATTTGTAAATGTAACCTATGTTCAGTGAGCTACTCTTTACCACGGATAAAAACATCATTTTTGTTTTATGCATCAGGAATACATGAACAAACATTTATGGCGCCGTTTTTAACAAATTTAGTCTGTAACCAAATTTTTTTGAACTCTTAACAACTGCACTGGATTCAACAGGTTTTACGTGCAGGTATTCTGAGTCTGTTTTTATGATTCCTTTATTTATGTCAATAATAATTCTAATTTACTCTCTTCCATTTTAGTGGCTGTTTACATTACAAAAAACGAGCACAGTTTAGCGTAAGGGTTTTCATAAAATTTACATTATATTATTTTTATAATAATGATTTATTAGCATTTCTTTTATAATAAAGATAATTATTTTCATTGTTGTTGCTATTGAGGCCATTGTCAACAAGCAATAACATTTACAATAATATTGCCTAATTGAATTTCTCATATTATATACTTCTTTTCCATATCACAACTTGCACTATGCCGCGCAAGACCAGGAGAAGTATAACCGGTGACAGACGCAGAAATCAAGTTCGGGAGAATGTGCAGCATAAGAGACAGATCAACCAACAGCTTCATCCTCAACAGACAGGAAATGCCGATAGCCCACTTGCAGCAGTCAACGATCTTCAACAATTGCAGCTCGAAAACCGTCAGCTAGAAGCCCCTGAATATCAGCCATTTCCGGCACAGTATCCTCTTCCTGAGATACAGCCAATGGAGATGGAAATGGAACCAGAGATTCCCATTCAGAACCAAGAGCTTCCAGCGGCAGAACAGCCTGTAGACATCGAGATGCAAGATGCAGTTCCAGTACCCGATGAAAATCAGATACGAGAACCTGTTGAAGATCAGCAAATGCAAGTTGACAACCCTGTCCCCGAGAACAATGAAGCTGAAAACCTTATCCCCTTCTCCCCATTACCACACCACTTGAACAAAATGAACAGAACATGCATTCATTGTGGTGCAAAGTACTTCAAAGAAGAACTTAACACAAAAAAACAATACAACAAATGTTGTATGGGGGGTTTAATCGCTCTGGATCAAATTCAACCACCTCCAGCCGAAGTCATGCATTTATACACCGGTGATACTGCTGAATCAAAATATTTCTTGAAGCACTTCCGCCAATACAACTCATTAATGGCCATGGCATCATGGAAGGCTAATATTGTATGTCATGCCAGAGCTGGACCACCAGTTATCACGATTCACGGAAAGGCATATCACATGACAGGTAACTGGTACAATATGATTCCAGTCATTATCAATATAACTTATTATTCGTTTATGCTGGCTAGAGTTGAATTTCTATTTTCCTAACTTATGCTTTCGCTCATTGACAGGTGTAACAGAAACAGACAGATCCAGAAAATATGCAGAACTCTACATCATGGATACGCAACAAGCATTGCAGGAACGGCAAAACATTGCAAAAGAACGACGTCTTGATTTGGACATTGTTCCACTTCTACAGAATAAATTAATGGCAGTCAATCGATTTGCACAACATTATCGAAGCATGGGTGAAATATTGGAGGAACAGCGGCAGCAAGCTATTGCAAACAATCAGCCTGTTCCGACATTCAAAATGATCATCACAGGTAGCCCACAGCAAGATCGCAGATACGATAATCCAACTGCCAGAGAAATTGCAGCTATATATACTGTACAAAATGGAGGTGCACCAAATCCTGATGATAGAGAATTGCAAATTCAAACAAGACGCGGAGATCTCATGAAGATTTACGTAACCAGTCCAATGGCCGATCCTCTCACGTACCCATTGATATTCTTTCATGGTCATAGAGGTTACAGTTTGGACCTTCAACGATTGCCCACAGCACACGTAGCGGGAGAACACCATAACAATCGTAACCGTCGTACCAAACTAACCCTATCCGAATACTATTTATACAGACAAGACGGCTTTGGCGTCTTGTGTATGAATAGTCGTAAGTCGACCTGTCTGAATTACGGATGTACACGCGCTACAACTATTCTGTATATGATCTCCATAATAATTGCTAATTATCATGTCCATTGTCAGGTAGATGAACTCATATCAGCAGAGATACCGGATCCAAAGGATGCAAGATACCACAAATTGGTCCTAAAACACATGACACATGGACCCTGTGGAGTTTTAAATCCTCAGTGCGTGTGCATGGAAAATAACAAATGCAAAAAGCACTTTCCGAAAGAGCAAGTTGCTGAAACTCAAATCAATGTCAACGGCTATCCTCTCCACAGAATAGAGATATACAGAAGGCCAACTCGTGTCGGTATCCTTTGAAGCTCATGGTCATGGATTTTGTGGAGTCCTTAAACTCGTTTTCATATCACCAGTGGCCGAACAGTGGGCGAAGAATAGGAAAAGAGAATAGGCCTATGTTTAATGGCGGATAGTGACCAAATGCAGTGGTAGGGAAAGCGGGTGTTGTGGGTGAATGTAACTAAAAGAGCGTTACATACAAGTGAAGAAACTTTCACTGATACACGGAATAACAAAATGAAGGCATGATTATTGTGTTTTTTTGATTTATTGTACTTAGCATATAACACAACACGTGTTTTGGAGTCCTTAGCCTCGCTTACATGCGTGACCATCGAAAATGCTTGAGTTGGCCTTCTGTATTATGTCTATTCTGTGTCCTCTCTACAGACGACGCTGTCTTCATCCAGTGAATGTGAATGACCGCATTTTGGATGATTCTTGGGTAGTGCCACACAACAGACACCTACTCATCAAATATCAGTGTCATATAAACGTGGAAATATGCAGTACAGTAAAAAGTGTCAAGTACATTTTCAAATATATCCACAAAGGACATGATATGGCACATGCTGAAATTCTTGAGGAAAATCAACAGCAAGTACCTCAAGACATTGAACACGATGAGGTGCGCCAATACATCAATGCAAGATATTTTGGACCACATGAAGCTGTCTATCGGCTTATGCAGTTCCCCATGCACGACAAAAGCCACATAGTCAAACGGCTTTCTGTTCATCTACCATTTGAGCAACAAGTCATCTTTCGTGACAATGATGACGAACAAAGGCTCAACAACATTGGTGACAGAACAACACTTACAGCATGGTTTGAACTCAACCAGCAAGATCCACCTGCACATCAGTACCTCTACCATGAGATACCAGAGCACTATGTCTTCCAGGAGCGTTCAAAAACATGGACAGCCAGACAACAAAGAACAATGCCACTCATTGGTAGAGTAAATCAAGTGCAGCCCAGACCCTGCGAGCAAAAGTTTGCACTCAGACTTTTGCTATTGCATCAACGAGGAGCTACTTCATTTGAAGACGTTCGTACAGTAGAAGGTAATCTATGTGATTCCTTCAAAGATGCAGCATTAGCTCTAGGGCTACTAGAAGATGATGCCGAAGTCACACGTTGTCTTGATGAAGCTGTCATCTTCAAAATGCCTTCACAACTCAGACAGTTGTTTGCATCATTGCTACTCTTTCAAACGCCATCAGACATCAGAACACTCCTCAACGCCTTCAAAGTAGCAATGAGTGAAGACTTTGTCAGACGTGATCAACTCAACAATCCAGACATAACCTTCCAAGACAGACACATGTATCAGTGTCTACATGATATAGACAACAATTTGAAGGTTCATGGTTTTTCCATCACGAATTACGATCACCTTCCTCAGCTACCGGCCGACTTTGTCATTCCAGAGCAAGGTGATTTACAATTTAATGTCATGATATTCACTATAATAGTTTAGCCAACATATACTTCTATTTATCCCAAATGAAACTGTTGTTTATGTTTTCAGAGGAAGATCACATGGATGTTGAAAACGAAAGAGAGCAAGGAGAACAAATGCGCGCTGCATTGAATCCAGAACAACAAGTTGTTTACACAGCCATTGTTCAAGCAATTGAGACGCAATCAGAACAAAACTGTCACTTTCTCGACGGACCAGCAGGTACAGGGAAAACATTTCTCTACAACACGTTGGTTCGTAATCTTCATGCATCTGGGCACAAAGTTCAGTGCATGGCTTGGTCAGGAATTGCAGCTACACTGCTTATTGATGGTAGAACATCGCATTCGCAATTCCAAATTCCAATACCACTGAAGCTGGAATCAACATGCAATGTCAAGAGACAGAGCCGAAGAGCACAAGTGTTGCGTGAAACAACCCTGTTCATATGGGATGAAGCTTCAATGATACCAGCATTGGCATTACAAGCAGTTGACCGACTGCTTCGGGATATCACAAGAGTTGACAAGCCATTTGGTGGCAAATTCATGTTACTTGGTGGCGATTTCAGACAGGTGTTACCTGTTGTCCCCAGAGCAGGAAGGGAGAAAATCGTATCAGAGAGTCCTAAATCATATGAAATCAGTGATTTGTGGGCACAGTTTCAACAACATCGCCTGCACACAAACATGAGAGCTGTTCAAGATGAATCTTACAGAGAATTCTCAGAATGGCTCCTAAGACTCGGCAGCAAACAAGAACCACATGATGCACTTGACAATATCACTTTGCCACATCAAATATGCACATCTTCGCAAGAGGAAATGCTCAACTTCATATATCCCCAGCCTAATACACCACAGTCGCGCCTCATGCTGGATCCGGTGACCATGTCAGAACGTTGTTGTCTTACCCCAAAGAATGACTTCTCACATCAGATCAATGACATCATTCTGGAAAGACTACAAACTCCTGACAGAACATACTACAGCACAGATGTTGTGATAACAGAGGATCCAGATGAGGAGGCGGCATATCCAATTGAGTTTCTCAATAATCTAACTCCTAACGGAATGCCATTACATCGACTTAAACTCAAGGTATAGTTTACCTATATGTACTAATTATACATTAATTCTACACTTTATATTATACTAAATATTAATAATGGTCCTTCGATGATACACATCGTAATCTCGAACATTCCTTATTATAGGTTGGTGCAACAATCATTCTTCTGAGGCATCTAAATCCAAAGAAAGGTCTTTGCAATGGCACAAGACTTATTGTACGCCATCTCCGACGTAACGTGATCACAGCAGAGATCATCACGAAGGAACACAGAGGCCAGCAGGTCATGATTCCCAGAATAACATTGTCAACACAAGACACGGAGATGCTGTTCAACATCAAGCGACGGCAATTTCCAGTCAGACTAGCATACTGCCTTACTATCAACAAGGCACAGGGACAATCTCTCAGGTATGTTGGTTTGTATTTACCTGAGCCCGTGTTCACACATGGTCAGTTATATGTGGCCATGTCCAGAGCAACATCATATGACGGGCTCAAAGTATTCCTCCCAGAGGAAACACACAGGAAGACAAAAAACATTGTCTTCCAAGAGGTCCTGTAAAGGTCTTCACAAACTTTTGAGCATAAATTGCGTTGCTCACAGAGGGTGTCAGTCTACCAAAATGCACATACACAAATTACGGGGCTCAGATTGTGGTTCTAGCAGATCGGCATTGCACTACAGTGTGATGTTCCCTGTTGTGATATCAGCACAACACTCAGAAAGCAAAGCCGTTAAAAGCTTTGAACATTGCTTGTTTGCCACGCCACTCCAGTCAATAAGATCCGCCAAGAACGATCCAGACACTTTCGCAACACTCCAGTGTCCAGGGGTGTTCGCCAACAGCAACAACACGATCTGGGTCCTCGGTAGCACCCGTATCAGAAGAGATATGCTTTGCCATGCTCTCCGATAGTGCCTATGGGACTATGGCTTTTGCAGTTTTCTCTGTGAAAACTGCAATCTCTCCATTAACCATAGTTGTTTTAACAAGAATTAGCATTGGATTACCCTCCTCTGATCTCCTTATTTATTATAACAATATAGCTGACCCCTTATTATGTAATATACCAAACTTAAATTGCAGTTCTCATGAATAAGGAAACCTCGAACAAAGGTTACCCCTTGAAGTTGGTGTTCGAGCTTTAAACTAATGTAACCAGCAATCTCTTCTTTTTACTATGCCCAAACGTAATTGTGAGAACGCACGATGAACAAGACAAATAGACAGACGTATCTTTGATATGTGCGACAAGAGTGTGAATTCCTGTTGAACAATGCTGTCAACATCACCGGACACTCCACATGATGAATGAAGACATCAATACAATCTACAGATGGGACAAATTTTCTCTCATTGATGTTCACTATCGATTTATAAATCATGAACGTTAAATGGACATTAGAAGTTTGTGTACATTTTTTCGTGCATTTTAAAGCCCATGCTTTCCTTTATGACACTTTATGCCAAACGTTTTTTATAGTTGTGTGTAGCACATAATTGAGGCTATCATCAATGATACTTTATTGCCGTTGATGTACTAATAAATATATTTTATACCAAAACAATGTAGGATTAATTTACTCTCTGTTCAAATTTACTGAGCTTCATTAATGTCCGTTCTTAATGAGATGCATTTCCGCAGTTCTTCTTTGCGAATAATAGCGCTTTATCCGCCATTGAAACGAGGTTGTCATGTTGTACTGAAAAAATTTTGGCCTCTTTTCCATCAATGACCATCGCTAACTTTTGAAATAAGAATTTGAAACAGCTTGGCTTGGTTTGAAACAGCCCTATCAACCAATATTTCTTGATAATAGATAGACAGGCGAGCATAGCCAGCTAACCCATTGTAAGTGGGGTTGAAAGGGGTGCGAAGTGCGCCAACCAGACTAAGCTTTTTTTTACTTGACGGGCTGTGGCGAGCGAGCGAATGCGAGCGAAGACACCTGTATGTTTGTATGTATGTATGTATTTATGTATGTATGTATGTATGTATGTATGTATGTATGTATGTATGTATGTATGTATGTATGTATGTATGTATGTATGTATGTATGTATGTATGTATGTATGTATGTATGTATGTATGTATGTATGTATGTATGTATGTATGTATGTATGTATGTATGTATGTATGGGCATGAGCGGGAGCGAATGCAGCGCGCGAAGCGCGCCAACCAGATTAAGCTTTTTTTACTTGATGGACTGGGGCGAACGAGCAAAGAGAGTGATGACCCCTAGTCTAATATTACTATTCTGCGGAGGTCACGTGATGACGCACTTTCTTGCCAAAAACAATAGATTCGACCCGAAAAAACAGGTCGAACGCCCAAAAACAATGGGCGGAAACGGCGAACCGTGTAATCACAAAGGCTTTTTTGTATGTGGATATATGGCAATGAAATTCACACTGAATGCTTAGTTTATTATTTTAACCAGGGTAATGGGTTTTGTTTTTCGATTTTCTACCGAATTTTTGAATTATTCTACTAATTATTCTGCTAATTGTGCTATCACGAAAAAACTACGGTTTACAGTGGCGAAACTTCCAAATTCGTGTTGCAAACTCCATTTTCGAGCACAGTATTCGCTGTTCATGTGACCTGTTTCGCCTTTTGCTGTAATTTAAAGCCCATGCTTTCCTTTATGACACTGTATGCCAAACGTTTTTTATAGTTGTATGTAGCACATAATTGAAGCTATCATCAATGATACTTACTTTATTGCCGTTGATGTAGTAATAAATATATTATATACCAAAACAATGTAGGATTAATTTACTCTCTGTTCAAATTTACTGAGCTTCATTAATGTCCGTTCTTAATGAGATGCATTTCCGCAGTTCTTCTTTGCGAATAATAACACTTTATCCGCCATTGAAACGAGGTTGTCATGTTGTATTGAAAAAATTTTGGCCTCTTTTCCATCAATGACCATCGCTAACTTTTGAAATAAGAATTTGAAACAGCTTGGCATGGTTTGAAACAGCCCTATCAACCAATATTTCTTGATAATAGATAGACAGGCGAGCATAGCGAGCTAACCCATTGTAAGTGGGGTTGAAAGGGGTGCGAAGTGCGCCAAGCAGATTAAGCTTCTTTTACTTGACGGGCTGGGGCGAACGAGCGAAGCAAGTGATGACCCCCAGTCTAATATTGCTATTCTGCGGAGGTCACGTGATGACGCATTTTCTTGCCAAAAACAATAGCTTCGACCCGAAACAATAAGTCGAACGCCTAAAAACAATGGGCCGAAACAGTGAACCGTGTAATCGCAAAGGCTTTTTTGTATGTGGGTATATGGCAATGAAATTCACACTGAGTGTTTAGTTTATTAATTTAACCAGGGTAATGGATTTTGTTTTTCGATCTTCTCCCAAATTATTGAATTACTCCGCTAACTATTCTGCTAATTGTGCTATCACGAAAAAACTACGGTTTATGGTGGCGAAACTTCCAAATTCGGGTCGCGAACTCCAAACCAGGCGCCTTTCAAAGTGTTTTACGACCTTAATTTCTTTGTAAAGACTTGCTAATTGTTTCAGAGACCTCTGGAAATTTACAGGAAACAATTGAGAACACAGGTGATAGCTTTGTTTTGTTTTTTGAGTTAGATAGTTGTAATTTTTGTAGTAGGCGACCGCCATTGTTCCTTCGGCATGCTTGCGGCACTTAGGTCTAATGTGAACAAGCCCAAAGTTTTAATAAACAAATTATGATACGGGGTTATCAGGTGAGCGGAGCGAGCCAAGCTGTTGCATAGGCAGAGTCATGTGCGTTAGCGAATGCAGCACACGAAGTGCGCCAACTACAGGTGAGCCCAGCAAGCTAACCCATTGTATGTGGCGTTGAAAGGGGCATGGGCGTAAGCGAATGCAGCTCACCAAGTGCGCCATATCAGTCTATGTCTCTTGATAATAGATAGACAGGCGAGCACAGCGAGCTAACTCTTTGTACATGGGGTTGAAAGGGGCATGAGCGTAAGCGAATCCAGCGCGCAGAAGTGCTCCCTATCAGTCTATGTTTCTTGATAATAGATAGACAGGCAAGCGCAGCGAGTCAACCTGTTGTACGTGGTGTTGAAAGGGGCATGAGCATAGGCGAATGCAGTGCAAGAAGTGCGCCAACCACAGGCGAGCATAGTGTGCTAGCCCATTGTAAGTGGGATTGAAAGGGGCATGAGCGTAAGCAAATGCAGCGCACGAACTGGGCCAACCAGATGAAGCTTTTTTTACTTGACGGGCTGGGGGAATGAGCGAAGCGAGTGATGACCCCTGGTACTATAAACTAACAGGTAACAATTTGGTAACTCTTATCTATTTTTCCAGTTCTTGCAAAGTGAGCTTTCTTAACAGTACCCATTTGTCCATTTATCAGTCTGTCAGAATTATCAATGTTATTTGTCAACATGACACGTGCATCAAGTTTAAATAAAAGATTTAATGCTAATCCACAAGTTTCACTTTGCTTAGCAATCATAACTCTATCAGTCTCATGCTATGGAGCATTGTTAAGAATTTTACCAAGGAGCCGAATATTGTATGTTTTATTGTGATTTAAACTGAGCATCAAAATGTTGTGTTTGTAAGCAGGAGAAGCTTCAGCAAAGGTGTGCAAGACATTCCATGGATAATTAAAATCATTTCTCAGAATAATGTTCAACTTCAACATTTCTTCATCATTTTTATTTAGAGCAGCCTAGCTCTTTTTAACACGTCGACAAAAGCAGCAGCATTCTTCTGTCGAACTGTCTCTACTAATTCTCCCATTCTAAAGAAATGCTACAAGTGTGATAGGTTTCTCAATGCGTCATTAAATTGACAAAAAAATGGGTTTCATGATATTTCAAGCTTTGAAAAGTCACCAACAGCAATTATTGATTGAATTTGCAAATGGTACTTCACTAATGCAACCAAAAATTTCAATTAGCCTTTGATGAATATGTGTGATGAGTACATTTCCTGCAATCAAAATTTCATCAATTATAATTACATGGAGTTCTTTCACATTCAAAGAACAAACTTTAACAAACTGAATCTCAAATACAACATCCGTATATGAGTTTGTAATGCTAAATGTCCTCATAATATACTTTTCTGCCTATTTCAAATTTTTAAATTTTATTAGCACAGAACATCCGTTACCTGCAGGTTCACCAAACTAACCCCAATATGAGGGTCAAAGAGGTAAGCGAACATTTTTTTAAAAAATAATGAAAAACAATTGCCTTTCATGAAAAATAGACATCCATCATAAATACAACTTGGCAAAAGCAAGTATGTAATTGCAAAGGAAGCTGAGAACAAATAATTCCACTGGTGTTAGACAACAAATCCATGTTTATATGTGTGTCATATAAAGCCTGCCGCACACTAGAGCTTGCTGCTGAGCTGATTGTCATTCGTGGCGGAGAGCTTAGCAGGAAACTCCAGTGTGCGCTGGACGTTTTGCGAGAATTTTGTCACTCGCGCCAGATGACACCAATATTCAACATGTTGAATAATTTTGGTCTCGAATGACACTTTCCTCTGTGTGTGCGGCGAACTGAAGCAGCAAGCTTACGATATGTGCCCCAAAGCGCATGCGCTTAAATGGACAACGTAATCGCATTTGAAGACAAAATGGCCGAACAACAAAGCGACATGAATGTTAGAGGATTCAGAAGATTCAGAAAGCAATGAATTTGATCTTGAAGATTCAGACAGCGACGACTGTAACGAAGAAGTTCTCCTTTTTCGATTGGCGATTTGTAAACGTGTACGAGCTCGTCTCATCAGCAAATGCAAAAGAAAAAGGAGAACTTCTTCGCTGTCCGAATCTTCTAGATCAAATTCATTGCTTTGTGAATCTTCTGAATCTTCTAATATTCATTCACTGATCATGTCGCTTTGCTGTTCGGCCATTTTGTCTTCAAATGCGATCACGTTGCCACTTAAACGCATGCGCTTTGGAGCAGATATCGTAAGCTTGCTGCTTCAGTTCGCCGCACACACAGAGGAAAGTGTCATTCGAGACCAAAATTATTCAACATGTTGAATATTGGTGTCATCTGGCACGAGTGACAGAATTCTCGCAAAACGTCCAGCGCACACTGGAGTTTCCTGCTAAGCTCTCCGCCACGAATGACAATCAGCTCAGCAGCAAGCTCTAGTGTGCGGCAGGCTTAAGTTAATAGTACTTGGAATATCAGGTACAGAAAGATATCTATGTACATTCAGAGTTCTATATAACATGTCACCCTTTACTAATATATTATCTAAATCATCACTTCTCCAATATGAGATTTGCTTGGTGAAATTCAAAATTATTGACATTAGTCCAGCTCTTTGACCAAGTCTAGAATCACCTTGGTGAAATGAACCAAGCAACATTTTCAAAAACTGGCCATCAAATGTCTCAAAATCAGATGTTCTTCCTCAAAAACGGTAATATCCAAATTTGAAGCCATTGCAACAATAATGTATGAAATAGTGAGATTAATGTGTCATAGAAACCGTTATAAGATTTCAAAGGAAAATAATAAGCAAGTATTTTGACATTAGATTTTTGGTGCCAGTCTGTAGCGCCATTCCTTTGATGTTAGCCTGTAACATCATGCAATCCATATCTAGATTAATAAATTTCGTGAAAAGCTGAAGCAAATTGTTTATTGACAGTGAGTCCTTCTTGCAACTTCATTAATAAGAAAGCTAAGGTTGGAAATTTCAGCAAAACTAAATGTTTTGACTCAGCAACAAAGATCTCAACTTAAAATTTATAAAAAGATAACAAACAGTATAAAAAATAAAATATTTCTATTTGATTTGGGACTGAATGTTCATGAAACAGTGGCAAGGTTGTCCATTTTCAAATTTACACAAATGACGCGTATGTTAAGAAAATGTCAAGAATTTCTATTTTTTGAGAAATACACACAATACTCTCAAAACTTTGCAAAATATATAATGGTAACAACGAAATACAAAAATTTTTCTTGGCAAAGCAAAGAGAAGGGGAAGCAACAATATGGCGTGTTGTTGTTGTGTGAATCAAAAAAAGACCAGCGTTCACGGCTAAGCAATAAATCTCAACTTGCAGACATAAAAATCTAAAATATACTGTTTTTGGGGGTCACTGAAATCCAAACCATCAATCATACAAAATAGAGCAAAAAAGTACGATGGGCCACAGGGGACATGCAGCATTTGCTAAGTTCGGCGCACACAAAATCAGGTTGCAGCACACAAAATCAAAAATCGCGTACAAATTTACTTTCCATGCACAAATTCAAGGTTGCTGCACACAAATTTAATTTGCTGCATACAAAGTGGGTGCTGCAGCATACAAATTCAGATTTGCTGCATACAAAGTTCTGTTGCAGCACACAAAATGAGGCCTGCTGCATACAGAGTGGGTGTTGCAGCCTTGCAGCATGCAAATAGTGTTGCTGTTGTTGCTATCCTTGCTTTTTACTTTACTTTACTTTGCTTTTTACTTTACATTCCCGCCCTTTACATAGACTTACTACACAGTCTCGGTTTGTTCGCTCCCCAAACTGACTTGTCGCTCTCAACAGAGTGGCTGCTTTCTAGACTAGTGAGTTTATTATTTTGCGTGAAAATGTTTTGTAAAAGTTGCGGGGTGCATCTACACGCAGATGCAAAATTCTGTCATCAGTGTGGAGCAGATAATTCAAGGAAGCGATCTCTCAAAGAAGAACCAGTCCAGGCAAAAAGAGCACCTCAAGAGCTGCCAGGTTTATCATTTGAGACATTTAGGGAGGCAAAGGGTAAGGAAAGAGCCTCTGGTTTCAAATCAAAGAAGACAAAACTTGGCAAGTCACAGCTTCAAGCAGAGGTGAATGTTCAAGTGGGTGTGATGCAGCTAAAAGATGGATTCTTGCGCATCGTAAGAGATTCATGTTTGCCTCTTAAGGTGAGCCCAAGTGTGGGCGCGACAGAGCTGCTAACAAAAGCACGTGATAAAATTGTCAGGTTCAATCGGAATGTTTTTGCAGCTCGCGAGCTGGTAAAGCTCATTTATCCAGATAGAACTGAGGTAGCAAATTTACCTGGGAGCATTGAACCATTTATACTGCAATGGTATAAGGAGGAACTTGGCAAGCCATATTCCAGAATTTACTTTTATTTAACAAAAACGTCAGACTTCATCAAGCATACCTCAGACTTCATCACGAATATGATCAATGAGGCATGTAGCCCAGCAGAGGATGAGGAAGACAATGATATTGAGGAGGTAGGATTTTGTCAAAAAATAGTTTGACTGTTTTTGTAAGTTGGGATTCAAATGCATCATGTGATTGATGGGTCCTGATTGGATTAAAGAATCATTGCATCTTAGAATATCTAAAAAACCTTATCTTTATATCTTTAATTTCAACAGCTTCTAAATTCTCCATTTGATGTAATTGTTGAAAATGCACCACCAAAGCCATCAAGTAGCAACTTGGAACCAACAGCATCAACCTCTGGTTGCTCCAATGACGAAATTCAAGATGGACCTGGTGCACTTGAAACAACATTGTTGCAAGCAGCTCAGATTGAAGATCCTCCCCAGGCAAAAACAATTCAAAACTTTAATGAAGGTAAATGCAGTTCACATGAAATATTAAAGTTTCATTTGTTAATGGAACAGATTTTAAAGCCTTCAGCTTTGAAGGTTTACCCCTATAAAATGGGAATTCTGGGCAACACAGACCTTAATTGCTATTCTACAAACAGTCTGGACTGAATGATAGTTTTGTGCATTTTTACATGAGAGGTTTGCTGGAGCTGCATAAAGCTTACAGTATATCACTATTGTGCACATTCAAAAGTTCTACAAAATGTATAAAAGTATCATTTGATTCAGATTCTTTCTTAGAGTTGCTAAAAGGTCTATGCATGAAATATTGCACTTCAGGCTAAAGACAAATGATTATAAGGAGTATATATTTAATAATTTCAAACTTTGTTTGATGGTTTGATGAAAATAATATCATTTGGAATCTGCATAACATTAAAATTATCAGCCAATCATTTTGCCAATTTACCCATCCAATTAGATCCCAAAAACTTTGGCAAAGAACTACAAGGGCCCACAACACTAAATTTACTTAACATTTATTTCAGAAGCATTGTTCCAAGAGGAAGAGGCATTAAATCTGACTGAATTTTACGAAATTCCAGAAGTCGAATAATTTATCAGTAAATGCATTTATTTTCTCCACAGGTGCTGCCATACTGGATGTTCATTCCATTTCACTTGATACATCGGAATTTAAGATAAAAGCTGTTAAGATACATCGATCAACATTGAGGCAAGACATGCTGGAATTGTTCAGGAATGATGATATTTTGAAATGCAATCTTGATGTGGCTTTCATTGGCCACAATGGGCAAGAAGAAATTGGCCGTGGGCAAGGTGTACTGCGAGAAGCCTTAACTTCATTTTGGAAAGGCTTCTCTAATGCCTTAAGTGTTGGTGCTCAATGTAAAGTTCCTGCTATTCGCCATGATTACCAAAGGAAAGAGTGGGAAGCTGTAGCCAGGATCTTGGTATTTGGATATATGAAGGAGCAGTACTTTCCCCTGCTTGTCTAACTTGTCTAATATGGTCCTGATCTTCAAAATCCATGCTGTTTTTTCGTCGTAAGTTCATCAACTTCAGCTTCCTCCTTCAGTGTCCTGACAGACATGTTGATGCCATCTCTTTCCAAAAACCGAACTATGAATTTGTATTGATAGCCACGATGGAAGTACTGGCTAATCAACTGGTTGATAGCAGACTCCTTTTTGCACTTGTTACATCCACCGTCTTGTAACATTTCACCACATCCATAACAGAACATTTTGAATAACAACGAATCTGGCCTAAAGAGATCTGAACGAAAACAGATTACAGAACTGGGCTACTGAAGCAGTTTGGCGCCCCTTTTAGCAGAAAGAAATAAGAATTTGCATGCTGCAACACCCACTTTGTATGCAACAGGCCTCATTTTGTGTGCTGCAACACCCACTTTGTATACAGCAGGCCTCATTTTGTGTGCTGCAACGGAACTTTGTATGCAGCAAGTCTGAATTTGTATGCTGCAGCACCCACTTTGTATGCAGCAAATTAAATTTGTTTGCAGCAACCTTGAATTTGTGCATGGAAAGTAAATTTGTACGCGATTTTTGATTTTGTGTGCTGCAATCTGATTTTGTGTGCGCCAGACTTAGCAAATGCTGCATGTCCCCTGTGGGCCATCGTAAAAAAGAGTTAAAATCTTACCAGTGTCTTCTTTCTTTCTCTCAAAGCAAAGTGCCACATTGCAATACTCGTACTCTAAAGGTTGTTACAAAATTTCTAAAAAAATTAATGTTTTTTGGCTCAGCAGCAGAAATCTTAATTCGAAATTTTATAATGTTACAACAAACATTATAATAAATAAAGTATTAGTATTGATTATGCCAGTCAAAACCCTATAGGCAATAAATGTAGGAGGGGAACTGTAAAATTTGGCACGCCCTAATTTCCGTCTTCTCGACTCCAAGGTTGGTTGTTGTCCCGAACGTTGAAGATTTCATAGGATTGCATACGATTACATACGATTGCACTTGAAGATTTTAATCAACAAGGTTATCAAAGCTGCCCACAACCAGTCTCTTGCACTTCTAAGCTATCTGCTTGGAATGTTCCTTCATCTTCAACTTCAGTTTCTCCTGCTTCTATTGAGCAGATAATAATCCAGAAAATAAAATTTGGAAGTGATAACACTTTAGTAAAGAAATCAGTGCATCAACATGACCCACGTACAACCAAAGATCACCAACTGCGTGAAGATCGCTTTGAAAAGTTAAAGATTAGCCTTGCTTCATCCATACCCAACAGTTTTTTTTTGCCCTTAATCCCATGCCTGACATACAGCCTTCAAGTGATATATCCATTGTTGCTGAAGTGGTTCATGCATTGGACTCTCCATTTGAAGAATCCTTTTTTGAATTATCTGTTTCTAATCTCACTGATCCTGTAATCTCACTGATCCTGTAATCTTCACTGATGATTATGATATATCTTGTGCTAATTTTAAAGACATGATGGAATTCTATGCTCAGTCTCATTTGATTCTGGACTCATCACAAATTATTGAAATTGAAATGTCCACCCATGGCCAAACATCCAATGATCCCTGGAAGCAACACAGATGATATAGGATAACTGCATGCAATATTTACCCAGCTGCAGTCAATAGAGTGTAACCCTTCTCGAAATTGAAATCCATGTTTTATTCCAAATTTTCTTCTGCCAGCACAAGACATGGTAAGATGTATGAACCACATGTTCGTTCTTTGTAGTTGGATAAGATGATAAAGCCCATTGCCATATTCGGTAGAATAGCCAGACCTCGTTATCTCCAAATCTATTCTTTTCTGGGTGCATCTTTAGATGGCATAGTTCGACATGGTAACATCTCCTGGGGACTTGAAATAAAATGTCAATTTTTGACTCGCGTACGAAGTAGAGCGGGTCATTCTTGTCGCTTTTCGAAAAACAATAGTGTCACGTGTTCGCTACTTTTTACCACAATGCATTGCATTGGCCGGAGCAGAAAAGAGCAAGGAGGGGCAAAATTTGCTGAATCATAGCATTGCACCACTGCACTGAGTGAACTGAAGTTCCAAGTGGATTTGGCGAAGAAGGTAGGTAAAATCTCAATGATTTTGTTTTTCAATTAGCTACTGATATACTTGCTGTTATGCACTGTGCATAATGCACATGAGCTAGCTTTGCTAGTAGCTATGTAGCTTGCCAAATGATGGAAAATATCAATGTGAATCATTGAAACCTAGCTGGTTGTATTGAAAAAGTTTTGAGATATAGTGATCATGGTAAAATGTTATGAGTTTGACATGTTATGTTAACTGGTGCAAGGTGCATAAACCACCATGGTGCAAGGATTTGCCACATGTTAATTTGAGTGTGTTAATTATTAAAAGAATTTTTAAATAATTGTTTGTATCCACGAAAAAATGTCTGCCGAAAAAGATGCAATGGATCATTCATGTAATAATTTCTTCTGCCCTTTGTCTGAGATTTCACAACGTATGATATGTACACAACTCAGCATACCATTGATAATCAAACATCCTTTAAAATATCCAAAAAATCTACATGAACCATCAAAGGTGCAAACAGTACAAGTTGATGGAAATTGCTTGTTCAGGTGTTTCTCATATGCTGTCACAGGAAGGCAGATATACTATAACTTTTTCAGATTAAAAATAACAGAATTTATGTATGAAATTGAAGACATTCTTTATCCCCACATCTTAAATTCTGTAGAAAATTACTTGATTGTGAGTAAAATGAGAGAAAATAAAATATGCGGGACTGACATAGAAATTTTGACTGCATCATTGTTGTTTAAAAGTAACATTTTTGTTTACTCAAAGTTTGGGCAATTGTTACGGTGGTCCAGATTTCCAATTAATGATTTTGAATGCATATCAAATGGAAAACATGAAGCAATTTATATTCAAAATGTGGATGGAGTCCACTATGATGTGGTTATTGATGTTTTCGGAAGTCAAACAAATTATGCTGAAAGTAATAATTTGGCAAGGGAAGGTTGTTTGCAATCAGGCCCTTATTTAATTTTGAAAGATAGACTTAGCAAGTTAAATATGGAGATAAAAGATGTTGGTGGTGATGGGAACTGTTTTTTTCGAGCAATCTCTCATCAGCTTTTTGGCACACCTGACCATCATCTGCATGTTAGAACTGCTGGTGTTAATTATATTTCAAAATTTCCAGAGCAATTCATTGAAAGCATATCAACACCATTTGCAACATACAAACAAAATATGGCAAAGCCTGGTACATGGTGTGACCACGTAATAATTCAAGCAGTATCAAACACTGTAAATTGTATTATCCACATTGTTGAATCTATGCCAGGCTTTTCTGGTAACACTATTATTAATCCTCATTCTTCCAACGAAAATGCAACTTCAAAAATTCTTTACATTGGACACTTAGATGAATATCATTATGTTTCTACATTATCAAAAAGAACATCCTTAAATAATACTCAGGAAAATGCACCAAATTCAAGCACCTTAAATTCTATTTTGAAACAAGCAGTCAAGATAAAGGAATTTAACTCAAAAAGCAAAAAAAAGGAAGAGCAGCAATGTCATTGATACAGAAGAAAAAAAGTTTAAATATAAAATATGCATTTCTGAAAAAAATGGTAGTACTTGTAGAATTTACCAGGATTTGATTGACAAGTTTCATATGATGATTGCAGTAGGACCAGAATATATCTACATGTTGTGATCAATTGTGGTTTAGATGTAGTGTTGTGCACTCCCTTGATGAGACATACAAAGGGTTCACTGATAAAAGTGTGTTAAAAAGTTGTATCACTAACACAAAGAGTGTTGATGGAAATGAGTGGATATGCCATACTTGTCACAAATATCTTCTAAATGGGAAAATACCACCATGCGCAAAAGCCAATAAAATGGAATTTCCAAAAAAAGTAGATATTCTTGACCTAACATCATTTGAAGAAAAGCTTGTTTCGACACGTATTCCATTTATGCAAATTCGAGAACTCCCAAGAGGAAGGCAACTGAGCATCCATGGTAATGTTGTCAATGTCCCAGTAGATGTAAACACAACTGTAAATCTTTTGCCAAGATGTTTGCCAGATACAGACACTATTGCTGTGAAACTGAAGCGTCGGATGGAATATAAACACCATTACAGTTTTCAAAGTATAAGACCAATTAGGGTTTTTATGGCAGCTGAATATCTTACCAGAACCAGTGAGCTGTTTAGATCTCAAGGTGTACAAATATGCCCTGGTTGGTTAGACAATCTTTCATCATTGCCTCAATCGGATATGTCAAGTTTTCTTTGTGAGGATTTTCAGGAAACAAATAAAGGAAGAATGGAGCAAGGTGAAGAAGACATAAAAAATAAGGTTTCTCATTGCAATTCATATAACAAAACTCTTGAAAATGAAGGAAATGATATGTGGTGTGAGACAGAAGAAAGAGTTGCTGCAAATATGGTTACATTGTTAGAGTCACCTGAACCTTTGCAGATTGCTGACCATATCATAAATTTAGCACCAGGCGAAGCAAGTAAGCCTTTAGGATTATTTATTGACAAAGATGCAGAATATTTATCTTTTCCAACTTTATTTTGTGGACAGCGCAGGTATGAAAACCATGAAAGAATGGTTGCAGTACATTATAGTACAATATGTAAATGGGAGCTTCGCAGGAAAGACAGGAGGGTTGCTCAATGTGTTCCTAACATTTTTTTCAAATTAAAAAAATTGCAAATAAAAAGGATTCAAGATACTGCAGCACTATCATTGCGTAAATGTAAGACAAAGGGGAAGAAATACACAGCAGGTGATCTAAAATCTCAGAGTGCACAAAATAGCATAATTCACTTGAATGAAGGATTTAGAGTTCTACGCAACATATGGGGTTCACCACCATACACTCCCCTCGCAAAAGTTTGGAAACGCCTGATGAAAAATGGCGTCTAGAAGTGGCCCTAGGCCTGAGCAAGAGAATTTACATAACAATGTAAGACTACCAAACGGGTTTCAATAGCGAATTTCTTTAACAAAAATATACTCAAAATTTCATAAATTTTCAAATGAAAACATAATTTAAAATATATCATATTGTTTTATAATAATATTTAAAGAAAACTGCGAAGAGGTCCCTTAAAAAATGTTCACAAAAATTTATCGAAGTGGAGTAATTAAAACGCCAATAATTATAATTTCTTTCACTCAAAGCCACGCAAATTCTCTCTCATTTAAAAGAGAATGTTTTAAAACTTTGAAAAATATAAGAATTATTTAGGTAACTGTCTTGACCTTTTAAAATTCACGGTTTAAGTCTTTGTTTATCATTTTAGGAATTTGATTTGACAACCTATTTTCCCGTAATTTTTTTTCCAGAGTAAAAAAAGGAGGTTAAGCGCCATAACAAAAAATCCGGAATGGATATTCCTATAATTTGTTTCAAATATTGTAATTTGATATAATTTTTAAGGGCTTAATATTTTCTGAAGTGAACGAAAATTTTATTTTTAAAACCCAATTTGAATTTTGAAAAACAAAACATGTGCTTCTCAAGTTGTAAACAAGGACTTAAACCGTGAATTTTAAAAGGTCAAGACAGTTACCTAAATAATTCTTATATTTTTCAAAGTTTTAAAACATTCTCTTTTAAATGAGAGAGAATTTGCGTGGCTTTGAGTGAAAGAAATTATAATTATTGGCGTTTTAATTACTCCACTTCGATAAATTTTTGTGAACATTTTCTAAGGGACCTCTTCGCAGTTTTCTTTAAATATTATTATAAAACAATATGATATAGTTTAAATTATGTTTTCATTTGAAAATGTATGAAATTTTGAGTATATTTTTGTTCAAGAAATTCGCTATTGAAACCCGTTTGGTAGTCTTACATTGCTATGTAAATTTTCTTGCTCAGGCCTAGGGCCACTTCTAGACGCCATTTTTCATCAGGCGTTTCCAAACTTTTGCGAGGGGACTGTATTTTGAAAAATGTAAAAAGGACTTATTTGCAATGATCAGACAGCTTGGAAAACCAACATGGTTTTCCTCTCTTTCTGCAGCAGAAACAAGATGGAAACATTTGCTGAAAATTTTGGGAAGACTTTTAGAAAACAAGGATCTCACAGATAGTGATGTTGAAAATATGACATGGCAAGAAAAATCAGATTTGATCCAAAAAGACCCAGTATCCTGTGCAAGGAATTTTGATCATATGGTGCAGTTGTTTTTCAACAATTTTTTAAAAAGTAAGGAAATGCCTCTTGGAGAGATTCAAGATTATTTTTATCGTGTTGAGTTTCAGCAACGTGGTTCACCTCATATACATGTTTTGCTGTGGATAAAGGATGCACCTGAATATGGCAAAGATCCTGTGCAAAATATCATCAGCTTTGTTGATCAGTATGTAACCTGCAGTGCTAATGACAAGAATATTGATGAAGATCTTTTGAACTTGCAAACCCATAGGCGTGCAAAATCATGTAGAAAGAAGGGGAAAGACATTTGCCGTTTTAGTTTTCCTGTACCTCCAATGCAAGAAACTGTTTTGCTTAAACCAATTGATGTTTCAGAATTTAGCAATGAAGATCTCCAGAAAATTAAGGAAAATGCATCAAAGCTGCAATCAGTTCTGAATGATATGAAATATGGATTGAATATTTCTTTTCAACAATTTTTGGATTTGTTAAATTTCACAGACACACAATATATACTAGCAGTCAGATTTATGCTGAAGAGGGAAACATTGTGTTTGAGGCGAACACCCAGTGAAATACGCATAAATAGCTATAATCCAAATATCTTAAAAGCTTGGATGGCAAATCTTGATTTACAATATGTTCTTGATCCATACGCATGTGCTGTTTATATCTTGGCCTATATTACTAAGAGGCAAAGGGGCATGAGCAAGCTTCTTGAACGAGCATTTGAACAGGCTAGAAGTGGAGATACTACAATTATTAATCAGGTCAGACACATTGGCAATAAGTTTCTCAATGCAGTTGAAGTCAGTGCTCAGGAAGCTGTTTATCATGTGCTGCAATTACCGTTAAAACGCTCCTCTCGGGCAGTTCAGTTTATAAATACTTCAGAACCAAGTGAACGATGTTTTTTGTTGAAGTCTTCTATTAAACTTAATGAATTGCCTGACAACTCATTGGATATTGAATCCGATAACCCCTGAAAAGATATCAAAGAAGGCCACATTTTTTGGAGGATACATGTCTTGCTGATTTTGTGGCATGGTATACCTGCAAACCACACAGCAAAACAAGAATCAATGCAAATAGAAACAAGGTCAAATTACCTTTTCTTCCAGAAACTAGCATTGATGATGACTCTGCAGATGATCTTGATTCATTTAAAGATGATACAGAGCTTGACTATTCCATTGCAACTAAAGGGAACCTAAAGCTACTCAAACGGAAGAAGCCAAGGATAATTCGTTCTGTTTGCTTTAACAAAAAAGTTGACTCAGAAAATTTTTACAGAGAACAGTTGATGTTATATTTGCCATGGAGAGATGAAGAAAATGACATTATCCTTGGGTGCCACACATACGAAGAACGCTATAATGAGGCAGAAGTGTTGGTTATTGAAAATAGCAAAAATTATGAAAAACATTCATCCATACTTCATTGTTTATCAGAGGAAATGATTCAACACACTGATAAATGCCATGGTAGTGTTGCTCCAAATTCACAACATTCAAATGATGTAGATAGCAATGAATTATTTCAGGAGGATGGCTCATTTGACTGTTTTTCTCCAGGGTCAGGTGCACATTCCCAATATGATATCATAGATGACATTGGAATATTTCCAAGAAGTTGTGAAGAACAGGCTTTGACATCTAACTCAATGAATGAAAACCAGTTTAGAAAGCTTATGCAGTCATTGAACACAGAGCAGATCCGATTTTTTTACCACGTTCTCCACAGCATTAAAGTTAGTGAGCAGCCACTGACATTATTTTTAAGTGGCGGTGCAGGTGTTGGAAAAAGTTGGTTACTAAATGCATTGTATGAAGCAGTGTCCAAATATTTAAATGGTCTTGCTGGAGAAGACCCTGACACCACAAAAGTTTTGAAAGTTGCACCAACAGGAAAGGCTGCATTCAATATCAAAGGACATACAGTGCATTCTGCTTTTGCTATTCCAGCAAGTCAAGGATTTCATTACATTCCTCTCAATAGTGACACACTTAACACTATGAGAATGAAATTTAGATCGCTAAAATTAGTTTTTATTGATGAAATATCAATGGTAGGAAATGGTATGTTTAACTTTCTTGACATGCGACTGCAGCAAATAATGGGATCCCAACAACCATTTGGAGGTATTAGTATCATAGCTGTTGGAGATCTTTTTCAACTGCAACCTGTAATGGACAGATGGATTTTTGACACTGGTAAAATACCTTTTGCACCTATTATTCCCAACCAATGGCAGCATCAATTTTGTATGTATGAGCTAACTGAAGTCATGAGACAAAAAGAAGATGCACAATTTGCAAATCTTCTGAACCGTCTAAGGGAAGGTCACCATACACAGAGTGATATAAATGTTGTTAAGTCCAGAATGCTACCACCAATGTATCACTTGAATAATGTAACACATTTATTCTTGACAAATGCAATGGTAAACAACCATAATGATTCAGTTTATGAAACATCAAAATACAACAAGATTGTTGTTAAGGCAATCGACATTGTGATTGGAGGTATCTCTGATGATGAGGAACAAAAATTAAACAAAAAATTCCAACTGATCCAAAGAAAACAATGGGACTTTTTTCTTTATTGCCATTAATTGAAGCAGGTAAATATGATTTGACAGGGAACATTGCAACTGCTGATGGGATGACAAATGGAGCTGAATGTGTTGTTCACAAGATTGATTACAGAATTGCAACATCTTCAAGACCCAGTATTGTATGGGTTGAGTTTCTCAAGAAAGACATTGGCAGGGAATGTAGAAGGAAATACCAACATTTTTTTACAACTGCAACAGGAAATAATTGGACACCAATTATTGAAATTTCTCGCCAGTTTGCAATATCAAAAAATTCTCAAGTTAAGATTATAAGAAGACAGTTCCCATTGCGACAGGCCTCTGCAAAGACAGTGCACCGCTGTCAGGGTGATACCTTAAACGAATTGGTTGTTAATTTCAAAGGCACTGCCAGGGAACACATACATTATGTTGCTTTGAGTAGGGTCAGAAACTTATCAAAATTGTACATAACCAATTTCAATGAATCAAAAATTGCAGTCAGTTCGAAAGTGCAGTCAGAAATGGTACGCTTAAGATCCTCCTGCAAAATTACTGAAAACATCAAATATCTATGTGATAATAATTTGCCACTAAAGATTCTTTTTCATAATGTGAGGTCTTTGAAGCATCATTTTGCTGATATATCCTGTGATATTAATGTTAATGCTGCACATATTAATCTATTTGTTGAAACTGCCTTGAGAAACGATAACAAGAAATCTTACAAGCTTGAAAATTTTGCACAATACAGATTTGATGATGAGCATTCTTTGCGCTCCACATATGGAACAGTAGTTTACATCAGAAATACTTATATCAGTAAATGCTTAACACCACCTCATAACTTCAATATCAGTGGAATAGAAGTAACTTCATTGGTTCTTCATCACCCAAGTCAAAATCTGCGTATAGTTGCATTGTATAGATCTTCAAGGATTCATTTTCAACAGTTGGCAGATGCATTGGAAAGTATTTGTGACAACATTACTTCCACAAATCCTTCCATCATCTTTGGTGATTTCAATATTGATCTGTTAAAAGACTCCAATGAAAAAAGAACAATACTTCAACTCATGCATGATAGAGGATATTCCCAGATAATAGAAGACTATACTACAGATTACAAAAGTTTACTTGATCATGTGTATACAAATATAGCTGAAAACCTTATTATTTCGGGAGCACTAGAATCCTATTTCTCTGATCACAAGCCTATATTCACATGTTTATGAACGATTTTTAATTCATAAATCTGTAATATTGTATGAAAGGTTATTTTTATCTTCGTGGTGTGCAAGTTTAAATACAGATTTTTATATATCCATTATTTTTATTTACAGCAGCGTGCACCTACTGTTGTAACAGTAACATCATTGATGTTATGGCAGAAGAAAAAACAGCAAATACAATTGGTAAGTTTTCTCACCAATATGTGTTTATGCTCACCTCTGATAATGTTGTGTTACATCTGGCTGTCATTAATTTGTGTGCCTAATTCATTTTTGATTTTAGTGGCAGCAATTCACAACTAGTTATAACAATGCATTTTATTCAAGCATACTTTCCTGTTGTTTTCTGTTTCAATTATCATGAGGAATTATTTATGTAAACTTTTTTTATCTCCAATTTTAATCACTGTTTTTTGAAGATTTCTGCAATGCGAACTACTTATAATTGTTTTATATCCATTCTTAGAAAAAGGGTATGTTCATTCTGTTGGGGATATAAAGAGATCAAAGCGTGATTACCCTTTTTACACCTTTTCACTACACACAAGCCCTTCAAAGGTACGACGTGTAGTAGGTTATAACACCTCTGCGCATAAGCAGCTTAAAGAACTCCAAGATTGTAAAAGTTCTGTTATGTTAAAGAATCTCAAGTACGATGACAGCAATGATGACACAAGCGCCATCATCTTTAACCAAGAATCCTCGGCGTCGCTCTTACCAAAGTTTGACATAGATTTCGATTATGCAACAACATCATCATTGCCTATTGCTTCAGACCATCGCCAGCCTGCCACAACCATCACCTTGGATATGATCCACGGGCAGTCATCAAACCAACGCGTTAATATAATTGCAACATGCTCATTTGGTAACATGGAACCAAAAGAAGTTAAGCTCCGTTCAAGTTCACAAACAATCAAAATCAAAGAAGATTTTGTATTAGAAGATAAGACGGGTACTGCAGAGTTCCATGTTTGGGAGCCACTATTCGATCAACTGATCTCTGGAAAAACGTATCTTTTTACGGATCTCTCAGTTAAGTGCTTCAAAGGCACTTTCCACCTGTGCAACACTACAGATACCACATTCAAAGAAGAAGAACAACAGGTTCAAGAGGTGCAGGGGCAGTCATTGTTGCAAGATCCCAACTGCACAATTGTTGTAAAAGAAATTAATTTGGTGAGAAAGCTGGCTATTTTCCTTGCATGCCAGACTTGTGGAAAGAAGATAACAGATTCCAGCAAACACAAAGTCAAATGCATGCATTGCAACACAAGTCAACGTACACGTGATTGTAAACGAGATGCCTCGTGCCAGATACAAATACAGGATGGTGATGGAAACCTCATATGGCTTGCATTGTTCACAGAACCACTTTCACAGCTGTTATCACTAGGAACCACAGTTACGCTCGCAAGTGATATTGATTCCATTGAAGATTTCATGTTGGAAGTTCAAAATACACAGATCACATACAACAAAAACAAGAAAGTTGTGACACAGATTTTCTCAGCTGACTGTTGTGACACAGATTCAAAACTTGCATTGATGAAATGAAACCACCAAAGAGGCAGCAATTGCTGCTAATATAACTATATACTGTTTCTATGCACAAGTCTGTTGATTTTTGTTTTGTTATTGCCATAGCTAATTAGTTTTGTATTTTTCCCTTTCTAAATTTTAATGTACTGTTTTGTTGATGTTTACAAGAAGATGTTGTATTTTTTCTGCTCATTCTTTTGACATGTTGTTATTGCTGATATAGATAACATATCGCAAGTACCTAACGATTGCGGGTGCTGTCCCCTTCTTCGTCACAACCCGTTAAGAAAATTTCAAGGGATGAAGCAATCTGATAAATGTATACCTCTGCAAAGTTCTGGAAGAAATAACAACTCTTTATTTTGCTAAGCCACTCTTTGAAAGGAACAGAAACAACGACATTTTTTAGTTTCAAATCACCTGGCTGAAAACGCCGATAATCAAACATGCTGCTTCAGCGAATGGCAATTGTTAGCACAACTTTATACAGTCTCCGCGAGTCACCCATAGGTTCACCTTTGATCAAAATTTTCAACTTCTCTTGAATATATACTTGCTGACAAGCATTTCTTTCTCACAAGAACGTCAAGATCCACCTTAAGAAGAACCATCCTTATTATTATCAAATTCAAGGGCAGATGTTTTGCTCTGGTTTGGACAGAGTTGATGGTGTTGTGTGGTTTGGTGATCATCAGCCATTATTTATCAACTCCATGAATATGATGCTGATTTTATCCAGTCATTCATTCTTCCCAAAATCCATCATTTCTATTGTAAAGCTGTATTACCAGAGTTTTTCACCAAGCGTGTCAAGAAAGGACAACGGTCATACATCCATGTTGTTTGGGAGAAATTTTCTTCTTGAGTATTTATATTAAGCTTATAGCACATAATGTGTAAGAAAGCAAAGGTTATTATATATATTGTTAAATAGATTTTCGGAAATACAAAAATGTAATATTTCGAAGAATAGTGGTAACATTGCAACTACTAGATAATTAAAAGCATTTACAATTGACACTCGTCATAGCTTGAGCAAGTAAGAATAGTTAAGATACATGGTTACTTAGATTATTATATATTGCTAACGTATATGATACATATAAGTATGGGCAGCTAAGAATAGTTAAGATGTATGGTTACTTAGATTATTATATATTCTGACTACATATACGTTCGACAACTAAGAACTTTTCACTTACTTACTTTCTTATATATTTAATTAATTATTACTTCTTGTGAATTGAAGGCATTACTAAAAAGGGCAAGAAATGTGTTAACAAGCAACATACTGTAAAAATTTGATAAGCCATTTGATGCAAAGGTAAAGGCAGAACACCATCAAGGATATAAAAGTTCTTGACTCTACCAATTGCTCTCTCTATGTGTATTCTAACAGCTGCTATCAGGGCTGTTTCTTCACTTTCTTCCTGTGTCAGCTGAGCACGAGTACCTTTGAAAGGAGGAATATTAATCATTGCCCAATATATTTTCTAGAGCATCCACATTTATCAGCTTTCATTTGTACCAAGCAAACTGATAAATTTTTTTATCTAAGAATACCAGTTTCCTGGGGAGGGAGTTGGGGTTTAAGAAATTCACAGCTTATGTTTTCATCTTCTTCAGGAATGGTGTTTGCTGATCTTTTGCCATAATTCGCCACTTGTCCATAGTCAGCCTGTGATATGCAAAGTCCTTCTGCAGCTCAAAGTCGCCAATTCCAAAGAATGCTCTTTCCATTACCCGTTTTTGTTGTTCAATAAGCTGACACAATTCACGCAAAAATCTGCCCATTCAAGTGTGCCAAGTGTGGTGTACTGACCATTTTGCTTGATAATATTGTTGATACACGATACGCGTTTTGTGTGAAGTGTATTGGAGGGTTTCTTAGTGTAGCCGCTGTACGTATTGGAGCTATTATGGATATTATCACTCTTGGAGCAACTTGCTGGCGAAAATAGGTTAGAAAAGCATTAAATTTCTCTGCAGTAAAACAACCAACCCATAGCTCTTCCAACGTTGCAAGCATTTCATTGAAATCTTCACAACTTTCACAGTCAACTAAACCTTTCATTTTTCTATCTCCAGACATTTTGCCAAAGATACCATCAATTAGACCGCCAAGATACCTTTTCTTTATGCCAGGAGTCTTCTCACAGTACTTTATGATATTATCACGAATGTGTATTTCACAATTCAGATGTAGAAACTCTTTGTCTTTCACTTCATACCGTTTTATGACATTTTTTTCTATTTTTACTTCACCATCTGCCCCTGCTGCATTCAGAATCAATTCTTCCTTGTTCTCCATAGCAGCATGTGTATCCAGTTGCTCCAACAGATAACGGTAATCCTCCTCCGTGTTAGTTGTGTGTGTTACACTTGGGCCAATCATCACATCGGTTGCTCCAGTAGCTTTGCTTGCAATTAATTGGTTGTGAAAAGCAGTAATTGTTACACAGAATTCGCCACAGTTGCATGCCCTACCAACTCCTAAGATTGAACAAAAACCCACTGGTTGATCCAAGGAACAGAAACGATGTACATCTTTCAATTGCTGACTACTTGCCTGAAATAATTTGGGAAATGTCTTTCATCCTGCTTACCAGCATACGTTGAAAAGCTCATGTCCCTGTTTTCTATCCCACATTGTTTCTGTTTAAAGCTTTCTTGTCGTTTCTGGTGTATGGCTCTGCTGCCCCTGCCTTGCTGTTGCCATGTGGCATCATTTTCACAGGCACTTCAATGTTATGTTGAAAATAATAATATAATATACCTGTGCCAAATCTACATCCAAAACCGTCTGTGGGCGTGGTCGCTGGGCATCAAAATTCCCTTGTATGCTTGTGGGTTCTATACAAACAGTAAACAGAGACCAGGTATTCTTTTTGACAACTCCCCTTCCTTGGTACAAAATTCTCTTCTGCTGTACGAGCATACAATTTTTGCCCTTTCAAGAAATCCGCCCAGGCCCCATTTCCATCACCCACATGGTCAATATCCTGCCCTTTAGCCGCTATTGTATTGAAATCAATCACAAACATAACTGTTCGCTGAATTCTCTTTGGCAAAGTTGTGGATAATTTCTCTTTGTCGAACTGCATTTAAACAATTATAGCAATGACATTGTCTCAAGTTGGCACCCTCGTTGGGCTGTCATATAAACACAGTTCCAAAGGAAGAGTTTCATTTCCATAAGTGCTCTCAATTTTGTCGTCACTGCTGTCTGGACAGAAGAGATTACAGAAACTTGCTAGACGTAACGAAAGAACAGGAAATATATAATAGAACTTTATGCAGTCTCTTAATTTCTAATAATGTAGTTTACGTCAAATTGCAATAGGTAAAACTGGATACCACTTGCACCCGATTGAGTAATGCTCAATTGAGTAATCGGTGGTGAGATACAAATTTTAGACCTACATGGAAATCCTTGCCTACTTGGCAACTGAACACCCACAGCACATATTGGAATTGTCAGTGGAGATAAAAATACATACTCAAATTGTGACTGAATATTCCTTCTTGCGGTTGCACCAAAACCCAAAGGTGATGGCATTTTCTGTTTTTTCTTCCCTGGCGATTGTACATCTTTGCTCTTGGAAGAGGACTCTAAGCCGCTAAATCACTGTATGATATCAAGAGCCTAGAAAATAAATATGTTCTATATTATACTGTAAACTATGGGTCATCACTTGCTTTGCTCGTTCGCCCCAGCCCTACAAGTAAAAAAAGCTTAATCTCATTGTCGCACTTTGTGCGCTGCATTCACTTCGTTCTTGCCAATTTCCACCCCACGTACAGTGGGTTAGCTCGCTGCGCTTGCCTGTCTATCTATTATTCAAAAAAATTGACTGATAGAGCGCACTTCGTGCGCTGCATTCGCTTACGCTCATGCCCCTTTCAACCTTACGTACAATGGGTTAGCTCGCTGTGCCCACCTGTCTATCTATCATCAACAAGCATTGACTGATAGGGCGCACTTCGTGCCTGCCTTTGCTTATGCTCATGCCCCTTTCAACCCCTCGTTCAATGGGTTAGCTCGCTGTGCTCGCCTGTCAATCTATTATCAAGTAACATTGGCTGATAGGGCACATTTCGTGCACTGCATTTGCTTTGCTCATGCCTCTTTCAACCCCATGTGCAATGGGTTAAAAACAAAACAAACAAAACAAAGCTATCACTTGTGTTGTCAATTGTGTCCTGTAGTTTTCCAGAGGTCACTCAAACAATTAGCAAGTTTTTAGAAAGATAATTCAGGTCGTAAAACACTTTGAAAGTTGCCCAGTTATCCTTTGTGTTCAAAACAAAAGCACGCGTCTTCTCCAAAAGTACCTGCTGTTCAACCCAAGGACAAATTTGCATGATAACAAGAAACGCGTGACTGCTCACTTGAAGTCGCGAAAGAGCCAATCAAATTACAGGAAAATGTGAAAGAGGTAACTTGAACAGCGAATACTCTGTTTGAAAATGGAGTTCGCAACGCGAATTTGGAAGTTTCGCCAGCGTAAACCATAGTTTTTTCTTGATAGCAAAATTAGCAGAGTAATTAATGGAATAATTCATGAGCGGAATAATCAATGGAATAATTAATGGAATAAAGAACTTTGAAAAATCCAAAACAAAGATAGATAACCTTGGTCTAATTAAGAAATGGCACTTTCCATTTGAAATTTAGCACAATAAATGTACAAGCAAAAAAGCCTTCTTGATTACACGGTTCGCCGTTTCGACCCATTGTTTTGGGGTGTTCGACCTATTGTTTCGGGTCAAATCGATTGTTTTTGGCAAGAAAGTGCGTCATCACGTGACCTCTGCCGAATATATATATTAGATATCAATAATTCTATTTTCACATTGTAACCAAACGCAGTGGCAGCAGGTTTACTTACTCCATATTGTTGCAATTTTTAGTGCATCATGTGTGACATGCTTGTGCAAAAAAGACAGGAAAGGATTCATTATCTACAGCTCAAGTACACTTGCTGGAACTGGTACAGGATTGGGTTACGAAGTTTGCCCTCTAGGGCTATCCTATCATGCCGATATGTATACATATGCTTCAAAGAAAACAAAAATATAGGTACAAAGATTAACAGGTACATTCTGCAAACTTCATTCTACCTTGCTGGCACAGTATTAAAGACTTATACTGATTTATTATACAAGACAAAACTTTTTGCTTTTCTTCTTGTTGCTTACAGTGTGCATTAAACTGTTGTGATGGAATCACATCACATTATCTATCTCCCTGTGGTGGCTCCCTGTGGTGGCTACGAAGACACCACGAGATACCGTGCATGCGCATCTCACTCACTTCACTAACGCACGTTTTTCGCTCACTTGGGGAAAAACTGCCTTCCAAATTTTGGAAAGTTAAAAGACGAAAAAAGCCAGCATACAGGACAATTAAGGTCAGATCTTTCTTTATTTGTAACTATTATGGATCTGGCCTGGAAGAGGAAGTTTCCTCGGGCCCCATGGACTTGCAGGCACTGGCGCATGCCCAAAACGAAAACTTTGAATGCCTTGCCAGAACACTCCAATCGGGGATGGAGAGCTTGGCCTCAGGCATAGCTGTAAAGTTTACTGACGTTTTTAAACGCATTAAGGAGCAAAACGGGCCGGATAAGGTTTCAAGCAATGCCAGAGAGAATGGTTCTGTCGAAGAAAAAGGGCTACTCAGGAGCAAAGGGCCTATAAACCCCAGGAAAACTCGAAAACGACAATTTGAGTATGCTGATGAGGGGAGTGATTCATCAGATCCAGGAGGGGACAGTGCCCTTTATAAAAAGAATCACAATGATGTCTCCACATCCCAAAAACGGGATACGAATTATGACCCTACTGCAACTCGAGTAGAAGGTGATTGTCTCAGTATAGAAGGGCATGATAACCTGGATGAAGACATCAATGATCTGGTTGATGGTCAAAAAATAGGCCTGATGACGAACCAGAAGATGACTTTCTGGGTGAAATGTCAATCCAGGATGTAGTGGCTGAAAACATAGAGAAAAGCATCAACAGTAAAGTGGCAGGCATTGTTAATTCCTTATTTGCTAATAAGCAAAAGAAGATAAAATCAATAAAATTGTGGGCGAACAATGAAGGCCAGAAAACTGTCCTAATCTTTTCGGAAAAACTTGTAATGAAGAAATATGGAGAGGTATTATGACTATAGATGACAGAAAAAAGGATAAACAGATGAAAAAGTGTTAAGGTGTGTTAAGGTAAATGTAGAGGTTGCGAACCTCCTGGAACCTACATTTGGAAAATGTTGATTGCCATCAACATTTTCCAAACGAAGCATTAGAATAGATCTCGCATCAAACTTTTCAATGAGACCTGGAGAGATATCTGCAAACGCTAAATGAAGGTTTTTCAATCCCATTATCATTCTCTCTTCGGCTTTGACTACTACTGTCAAGACAGTACCTTGAGGGCCTTGTGTAAGTTCTTCATCCTTCATGTTATAAAATTTGTTCACGTTGTTGACACATACCTTATGAAAATCGTAGACTTCTTCCAGTCCTTTGACAACTTCACTAATCATAGACTTCTTCATTCTTTATATCTTTTTATGCTTCCGTGCTTTGAGTTGCTGAATAAAATTTCACCATCAGCTTCATTCCAAAGAGCAATTCCTTGCAAGATGCAACATTATCTGTCCCACTTTTGACAATTATCGATTTTTCCTCAGTTAAATTACCATCCGCAGTCAAACCAATTTTCCAAATTATACCATAAACTGCATTACTTAAAATGAGAAAAAGTTTACCAAGGCACCTAGAGCCTTGCAAAGACTTCCATGGAAGGACTGTTTTCCGAATGATATTTCCAGTAAATTTCTAGTAAACCGTTTTCTGCAATTTCACTATGTATATTTGCCCGCGAAGTGTTGCCACTGCGAGAGTATCATTGCATGCAGAGGTTAAGCTACTTGCATTGATAATTTCCTGTGAGAGTTGAAGGTTGTCATTTCTTTTCGCACTTCCTTCCGTGTGCTGATTTTCATCAAAGCTTTGACGACAATGAGGTCTGTAGTTCAGCTTTATTCCTTTTTTGCAACTTCTGCATCTGGAACATCTATATCTTTCAATGATGCCTTTAGTTGTGCAACTGTGATTGAATAAGGTCCTATATGCTTTTTGGCTTTAATTCGAAAAATCGCTATTTGGCTTGAATCACATTCTGCAACATAAAGAACTTCATTAGGATATGCTAAAGCATCTGGATTTGAAAGTGCCTTTGCAATTGTCTCAATTTCTGTGAGGCTCAAATTCTGCACACCTTTCCTTTCCCAACATCTGAAACATACAGCAAACCAAAACTACCATTCCATATGGCAAAAGGTTCTCTGAAAATCCATACCGTGTTGTCTTTTGTCATTCTAAACTTTTCTGAAACAATAGTATGATTAATTGTGTGTACATTTGATGATAAAACCGATTGTACGTCGGTTTGGAAGAGGCATCAGCGTTAGCGAATGCAGCGAATGAAGTGCGCCAATCACATTAAGTTTTTTTCACTTGCCCACTTCTGGAAAGCCTGCGAATGCGAGCACCCCTGGCTAGTTTCTATAAATTCTATAATCTTGTCATCCCACTGAAATTGTAAGCTTGCATCACTTTATCTATGTAGAAGCCATTCAACATATTCTATAGCATTTTTAAGCATAAGGAAACATATTGAATTTTTATCTAATGTGTTCGAATTCAGCAATTCGCCTTTCCCCTTTTTCGCGATGACCGCAGTGCATTCTGGGAGTAGTGGTATCAAACGCGCGATTCCATGGTAAACAAACAGTGATTTGAATATGAGCAGCATGGATTCTCTATTGAATACAGATTTTGATGCCAATTGTTCCAGCAAATCTGACCCTAGTTTTTCTCAAAACTCTTGCACGGGCCAGATCCTCTCTCCATGTCAAGAAAGCCTTCAGAAAGTCAATACTGGGGCGGGAGCAACCAAGGAATTTCTTATGGCGAGTGACGCTGCTGTTAGGCCTCATACAAGCCGGTCAGTGGAAGATCGAGAAAAATTGGGAAATTGGGGTATTGATTTAAAAGACCTACCAAAGTTCACAGAACAACATTTAAATGATAAACTGGTAAATAGTGCAAAGACTATGCCAGACAAGATTGCTCCAAAGGCACACAGAAACAAATTACACGGCTACAAACTGTGGAAGGAAGGATACATATCAAATGTTGAAGTGAAGTCCAATGTGCTTACAGATAACTTGACGCTTTATTTGGTAAAGTCAAATGTATCTGCTTCAATGAAGAGCATCAAATACGTTGTTTATTGCCATTTAAATCAGAAAACAGGAGATGTAATTCATGCCAAATGCAATTGCAAAGCAGGTGCAGGGGGCTGCTGCAAGCATGTAGCAGCTCTTCTGTACACATTACTAGACTATTCAAACTTAGAGTTATCTTATGTCCCAGAGACGGTAACCTGTACTCAAGTATTGCAAAAATGGAGTGTTCCAGGCAAGAAATTGGACTCAAGTGTGGCAGTCAAATTTAATGACCTTGTCTTTGAGAAATCCAATTTCACAAGGGACAAATGCATGACAAGGAAGAAGCCTCCAGTAAATGGTTCAAGAGACAATTATTGTGCTACCCCAATGTTTGGAAGAACAATTTCCAGAGATACAATAAGGAACATGGCAGATGCTCTTGAAAAAGCAGGACAGGCAACATTATTAGCACAAACATTGAAGGGCAATGACTGTATTGCATCTAGTTTTTATTTTTCATCTATAAACCCATGGCAGAAAATGGTGTCAGAAGAAATTCCAAATGAACCAAGCCCAATAAATGAACCTGAAAGGCTTGATATATTCATGGAAATGTCTGCAACCTTTGATGACAGATTAATTCCAAATGAAAGTACAAAGGAAACAATTGCGCAAAATGTTTGTATTTCATTGTCCAAGGCAAGGTTGATTGAGGAGCAAACAAGGGAACAGAGCCAAAGTAGAATTTGGTTTTTTGAGAGAATCTGGTATCTTTTGGTACAATGAGTGGTAGATTGTTCAAATATGTTTTCTTGCCCCCAACAAAATGTTCTGAGCAAACCCTGTGATATTTGGAGGGCCTAAAATCTTTGCGACTCACTTTTTACGGAGTTCTTGTTTCTTCTCATCTTTTCCATCAGGAAAACAATACCAACTTAGATTGGTATCTCTTTTTGAATTATTTGTGCATTTTGGAACAGCACATGTGTATCCTCCCCTGGTAACTTTTTCCTTTTCGGTTGCTCGATCTTCCACTGACCGGCTTGTATGAGGCCTAACAGCAGCGTGACTCGCCATAAGAAATTCCTTGGTTGCTCCGCCCCAGTATTGACTTTCTGAAGGCTTTCTTGACATGGAGAGAGGATCTGACCCGTGCAAGAGTTTTGAGAAAAACTAGGGTCAGATTTGCTGGAACAATTGGCATCAAAATCTGTATTCAATAGAGAATCCATGCTGCTCATATTCAAATCACTGTTTGTTTACCACGGAATCGCGCGTTGGATACCACTACTCCCAGAATGCACTGCGGTCATCGCGAATAAGGGAAAGGCGAATTGATCTAGCTTATTGCAACTCGGGTCTATTGTTTTAGTTCGCAAGCTCTCTTCTTTTATTTCATTTCGGAAAGGATCAGCTAAGAAGTAATTGTCATTTCTTGATGAATCTGAATAACTCTCCATGTCATCGTCAGAGAAATAATCTGATATACATTGAGGAAGACTCTCTTCAAAAGAGCCAGTCCACGTTTCTTCAATATTTGGTAGATATCTGTCGTCAATTTCATCTAGTCAATCATCATCAATGTCAATGGATACTTCATCTTCAACCAAGCTGTCATTGTTACTGTTGTCTAATTGACAACAACATTTGATGGACCAGCCGTTGCAGCAAAACCAGCATTATTGTCAGCCACCTTCATTTTTGAAAGAGGAATTTGTGTTTTCTTCAAGCCAGGCTGTATACCTTTGATCAGTTCAAGAAATCCTTTCCAGTGTTCTAATGAAGAAAACATGTAAAGATTTAAGAGTTTTAGTGGCTTATAGGCAGTGGTGTAGCCAAGGGGGGGATTTTAATCAGAATAGAGGATAATTGAACAAACAAATAACCACCCTTTGAAACCACCCTTTCGCTCTCGCTTTTGTTTAACTGGATTCTGGTTCCACATTTACACCTGATGTACCTTTCAGATAGAACAGTGCAACCAGAGAACGAATTCGCACTGTCTGTAAAAGTAAAATTTGTACATACTTTATATATCATGTAGCTATATCATTTGAAAAAGCTGACAATTTGTATGTCTTTCATCATTGTCATAGGAGAGAGAGAGATAGTCTGGAAACTAACAATGGCAATGGTTTTTACTTTTTGTCCTTAAAATATTCTAATTTTGATTGTTTTCTTTTGTTAGTGTACTCTTTCATTCCACTCTAATAGGCAAATCAAGTTTACTTGCATCTCTCTCTCATGACTATGCTTTGATTTATTTTCACTATCAATATGTCTTACCCCTTTTCAACTCTTCTAGCTTGGATTCTTGCCAATCATCTCTATGGACATTTTTTCCTTCTTGGTCATTTTGAAGGTCAGAAAAAATATGCTTGTCACTGAGTTTATGACTGTGATTCTTTGCCTCTTTTCTTCACTTTGTGATTCTTGTTCGACCTTGCATTTAGCAAATGCAGATACAGGTATTGTTTCTTAACACTTTACTGAAAAAAGAAGATAACCGACAATAAAACTCAATCTTTAATTCTGCAAAAGCATCTATCAGAAATAAGGACAATTGTAACAAAAACTGCTATTGACTGTTAAGTAACCAATAGTTTCCTTATAACCTAAAAATGCATGACAATGAAATGACAGAAGGAAATGTTGGCATTTTCAGAAGAAAGAGACATTTGAAATAGCGGCGATTGGTAGAAATTTAACAAAGGACCTCTAGGTGCAACGTCATGGTAGAGGGTGTGGCTCCTTGTGACTACACCTATAAAAAACTTTTGGGAATCAACATAACTCGATAAGGTCCTAGGGTGAAGAGAAAAAAGCACGATAAATACAACATTAATTCTTACTCTAGGCTTGAGCACATTCTGGGTTGTCTGAATACAGAATACAAGTGTTTGACTTCCCCTCCCCCAACTGTCATGAATGCGGAAACCTGTGCTGCCTTTTCTACTTTGGAGTCTTCATCTTTGTACACTCTATTTTTAAAAAAAAAACCCTTTGTCAGAAACCATAGTAGGGCCATATTTTCAAAACTTGAGAAACTTTGATAGGAAATTATAATATACATGATATACACATACTATACATACTATGCATACTATACAAACATATACATACTATACAAACAGACCATACATACCATACATACTATACATATGATGCAAACATACCCTACATAAATACATACATACCTTACAATACCTACTATGAGGTAACATTTCTAAAAAACGTAATGGTGGAACGTTGAATCTCCCCCCTGGCAAGTGACAGCCCAGCCCCCCTCAAAACCCATTCTGAAATTGACAATTTCAGTGTAAAGTTTCAGAAAAAGAGTTGGCACAGAAAATCCAGTCCATCCTAATATAAATAATATAATACACTATCACGTAGTCTTTCCTGTTTTTCTTTTTTTGATTGGGTCAATCCTCTGACTTTTGAACACTCACAATCCTTGTCAATAATAAAGCCATGTTAATGGCCTACATTCCAACATTCGTTGTTATGCTAGTGAATGGAGAGTTTGCAAATATTGTTCTGAGAATGTCACGTATATTATGTTTTCTTATTTTCTCCAAAACTAAATCTTCGGATTATAATTTAGTCAGCAAAAAACGAGATATCGATATCAATGATGTGCTTCTTCAACTTGAAGTTGTTCTGGTGTTTTCCTCAAATTACATCTGCCAGACCTGCCTTCGCCTCGTTCAAAGAATAGATACAACATGAAAGAAGCTGAAAAGTCTCAAAACTGAAGCAATCAGCAAATATAGAACTGGTGCTACGAATAAAAAAATTCCTGTAAAGACAAGGACATGTAAACGTTCTCTTTTTGCTGAAATTGCGGAGGAACTGCAAACAATTTCTGATGCTGTTGGGATGAGTCCTGGCAGGCACAATTCTGCCTGCCAGGTCAACAATGTCAATGTCAATAGAGCAAGATAAACCTTGCAACTCAAAACGTGCACAAAAAGGTGCTACTAAGAGCCCAGGGAATGTGCACAAAGCTACCTTGAATGATGTTCCCCCAATCTGTTTACCCCTGACAAAAAAGAGGACATATTGAACTTTCGCCTAGAAAATGTGGATACAGAACTAAAGGAGCAATCTCCTTTAACGAGGTCAGTTCTTATGGCCATGATCTTGCGATGCAGCAAACAGTCAGTTGACGATTCGTCTTTTACCCCATCTGTTTGTATGCCAGCAGCTGTGTGCCTAAAGAATGGATCAAGAAGAATAACTGCAGTGCAATTGATTATTTCCATTATGCTACAGCACTCTGGGTTCATGGTGAGTTTTAGAGGCTTTTTACTATACTTATCTATCAATTTTTTACTTTATTTCCTTTTCACAGTGAAAGCATTCCAGTCTTTCTGTAGAAAGGAGTGAATCAAGTACCAAGACCGGCACCACTGCAAGTTCTCACAATATCTCTCACACATATTCAAGAACATCTAGTGTTGAGTGATTATTTCTCTAAAGTGATAAGAAAACAGTCTAATTACTAACATACTTAATGGAATTCAAGCTTTGCATCACTAATAATTTTATATTTATTTTCACATGCAACATTGCTTAGAATGAGTTGAGACCGCTAGCTGTTTCTTGCACTTTCTTGTATAAGAAACTGGATAAATTGGACATGACCATCTTCATGAAGTTCGTGAACACATCAAGAAAGAAGGTTTATCGTTGCCAGCTGTTGGTGGCTCCTTGAATTCTGCAAAAGGCAGAAAATTGGTCATTGATAATTTCAACTATACATTAGAGCCCCATGAAATGACATAAGACTATCAGAATAAAGTGGTTAACTGGGTTGGTGTGATGATTGTTGAAAAAAGAATATCATGGAGAAGTTTGAATTGTACCAAGACTCCTTTGGAAAAGTTATTGGGAATGGAGAATGGTCTATGTTTGCCAGACACTGTTGAATATTCAAATCAACGCAAAGATTACATTGTTCTCTGTGGAAGAATAGCTGTGAAGTACATCACATGTCTTCAAAGCCTTGCCAATTCTTCTGTGAAATGTATAAAGCATCCATATTCCAATCGGACATCTGAACAAACAAACACGGTATGTTTTATGTAATCATTGTAAGTTATGCACAAGAAATATATATTCATCAGATTGGATAATCAGAATTTGTTCCCTTCAGATATTTGCTGAAATGATATATGAAGATGAAAATCAATCAAGCAGCATGCAAAATATAATGACTCATCTCCATGCATATATGCCACACAAGATTGAGGATGAAAATGACATATTTGGCAAACAAGGAATAGTTGGAGACCAACTGACAGTGGAGTGAGGAGTTAACTGCCTACTTCATTTAGAAAATGGATTCATCTAATGGTTGGAAGGGTTGCATCTGGAAGTGGCCAATTTCCATGCAGGGATGAAGTTTCTACAGGTATAAGTCCTTTTTATTGATTTTGCATGGTCTTCTTGAAAATTACTTTCTATTTCACACTTTTTTTTACAGAATGAACTGATTAAGATTTCTCTTTGCAGCTTGCATATGACAACTTCTATAATCCCAAGGCCATTATAGACAACTGCACATTGTTTGCTGAGAAAGTACTTCACATATTCCAATATGTGAAGTTCTGAATAATTTGGAAAATTCTGGAAAAGAAGATCAACAGCACTTCCTGATGAAGATTTCTGCAGAGGTTGTGGACAGATTTATCATCAGAACAGATACCAGAGAGAGCATGGTCAAGAGAAAGTCATATGAAGACTGGTTGCTATTGTCTAAAAAAAAGAATGAAGAAGGCAGCTTCCTTTCCAGATCTAAAGGCTGTACAAGAACTTTACAGTTTGATGGGAAGCGGAGATTAGAGCACAAGAAGATGCATGGACTGCACAAAGAATCTACCTTTACTTCACAAGGCAAAGTGACTGATGACATGTTCAATTATCAGTGCTCACTGTTGGACACAGGAATGATCATTGCCAACTTCTTTGATGTCATATCGGAAGGAGGTGGTCAGTGTGGCATCAGATGTTGGAATTTTATGCTTCCTTACCTCAAACATGATGGTATGCGAAGCAGACAATATGCTTTAGAAGCATTATATATCTTTTGCCAAATTTATGCGATTTTGTCACCACAAGATGCACACAAATTGATCTGGAATCGTTTCCACAAAAGTAAACTGGGCCATGGTGGTAACATTCCTTTAGATCTTGCTTTGGAACATTACAATAACTTGTTGCAAACAATTGTGAAAAATCTTGGACCAAATGCAACAAATCCAAAGGTAATTGACGGTTACTGCAAAGCCCTGACTGCCAACACAAAATTACTTCAGAATTTCGATAACAGTTGTGGAGTTTTCAGAAGATCAGGCAAACATGTGGAGGCTAATGATACCAGTGATGTGATGAAAATTGTGGCAGAACTGCTGAAAAATAGAGCATTGGTTGTAAATCCTGGTAGAAGCTACAAATCTTTTGTTAAAATGCACCCCATAATACTTCATGATTTCAGTGTTCATGAAATGAATAAATGGATTGATGAGCATAGGAAGGACCTCCGATTGCAAAAAGCTGGAAGATGAGAACTGTTTCGGATTAGAGGATGTTAATGCAGAATTGTTGTAAAACTTGTTTCTTGCTGCAATGTTCTGTTCTATTGTACTTTAAATTAAAAACTGTAACAGAATCATGTTGAAAGTTTAAAATTTATAATCTATGTTAAATAAATAGAAGTTTTATAATCAATAACAACTATTCCCAACACCAATTTATTCAAACAAAGTATCTAATGGTCCATCAGCTGATCTTGCGAGAGAAATTTATGACATTTCCAATTGATTGGTTGTGGCTGCCTGATTGGTGAAGTGCATCCATGGCATGATCCAATTGCTGCAATTGACTTGAATCTCCCAGCATGCTGATGTTGGAGTCATCTCTGATGTCAATCCACTGTTCCTCCAATTCCTCTTCAAGGTTTTCAATGGGTGTGGAACAAACCTCCTGGATCTCATCAGAATCAACATCATTGAACACATCTCTGATGGCAATTAAAATTTTCAGTGCATAGATAATTCTCCATACTTGATAAAATATCATCAATTGTGAGCAGAGATTGAACATTTTGGATAACCTGATTTATATGAAAATCAGTAAACTCCGAGAATACATTGGGGAATAATACAGTTGTAATGTTACACAAATACTGTTCATGCTCATCCAAATACTGAGGCAGTTTCTCTTTCAACAGCAAAACTTGTTCATTCGTGATTTTTCTGGTTTTAATAGGTCCACCGTATTCCTTAGGAAAGTTGGCTTCAATTAGTTTTCTCTTGCAAATGTCAGAAGAAATGTAACTCTTTATATCTGCTCCACATTTGCTGCCTAAAAAGCCATTGTAGAGAAGATAACAGTGGCTCTGTGTGTTATCCCGGTCTGCTCTGCCACATTCTTGCAAGTAGGATTCAAGTGATTTTGATGGTCGAAAGTGAATAATGCGGTTGATACCCTTGCAGTCAATTCCCATGCCAAATGCAACAGTTGAAACAAGAATCCGTAATGGACTATCGTTTTTTCCTATTTCTGTAAGAACATAATCTTTTACAGATGGTGGAGTGTCAGCATGAAACATCTCCAAAATTTTCATTGAATGATCAACATGTTCATCTGCATAGAATTTTTGCTCTATTTCCAATTCAAACATTTTCCAAATCAATGCGCACTGGGTCCTTGTCTGACAGAATATTATTGTCCTGCTCACATTTTTCCTTTCAGTCCTTATTTCTTGTAATAATCCATGAAATAAATCTTTAAGCTTGGTGTCATTACTGACATAAAGGACATAAAAAGTTGGACTTCACAGGGCTCTTTTCAACAGCATAAGTTGAGATAGCTCTCAAATTCAAGGCTGCAAAAATTAAAGCTTTTGTTGACGCAGAAGCAGTTGCTGTAAATACTGCCAATTTCACAGAAGGATGAAGCAATGCCCTCATTTCAACAACCTGTCCATGCCACTTTCTGAATGGAGTACCCTGTGTGTTGATGATGCCCCTACAATATAAAAAATATATGATGAATTTCAAGAGGTCACTGAACAAATAAATAAATCACACCAAAAACAAATAAAAAAAATATCCAACATTTTACTTACCATTGGACAATGCAGTGAGCCTCATCAAATGCAACACCAACACAGTTCTCTGTAAAATTATCAGAAGTCAGGAACTTTCTCCAACGATTAGTGGCCAACATTGATTTTGGGGATGTAAAGATTATATTGTACACCCCTCCACCTTCAATATCTTGCAATACATCTTCAGATTGACCATCATATATTCCGACGGAGCTTATCGACTTTCCTTTTGACTTTTCGATCTGATCTAAGATTAAAAGATTGCAAAGGAGAAATTACCAATACCAAACTTGTCATCTGGGCACGATCTAACATTATGTCAGCCATCGAAGGTATGGTCTGAAACACCAAAGATTTTCCGTAACCAGTGGGTGCACTGAAATAAATATCTTTGCCTTGGAAGAATCCACTCAGGGCTTTTTCTTGATCTTCCAATAACTGTTCTAACCAAAGCACAATTCTCCGAAAGACAACGCTTCGCAAAATATTTCTTCATTCCAAGGAACAGCTTTCCCTTTCGCAGCTATGATCGCCATTTTGAAAATAATAATAAAGACAAAACAAGCCCCCGATGCTTTGCCATTTTCACTCAATGGCACGGCAATTAGGAAAATGGAAACTGCATTTGACCAAGCAAATCATCTGGCAGAAAGTTGCCAGATAGATTTGATTGGGTACTAAACAATAGACAAACAGAAGATAAACAGGATTAAAATTTATGAACACGAGGCTCGTACAAGCTTTCTTTCATTGTTGCGCAGACTCTACTCTTCACATTTGAAGATTTTGAGGCTGCAAACAAGCTAACTGAATGCACCATTCATAGAAATTTTGAGCGTACCATCCCAGGGACAAATTTAATGTTGGAGATTGGGTGCTCCTAAAAAACCCAGCTGTGAAAATGTCTTGCATAAAGACTCAAGACCCCTTTGCTCGTGCAAATGTTGTTGCTCAAATGACTGAAATCTTACCTGAGGGTATGTACAAGTTGGAGCTATCCGAGGGCCAAGAAGTTTTTAAAAAGGATGTTTTGAGGGAGAGATGGCTCTTTTTAAGGCTGACAAAAACAGCTTAAATAACTCCAATAATGTTTAGAAATAATTGACTCGTCAACACATGATGACATGACTGATTTGAATGAGCTCTTTGCCTTGAGCATAACTAAGTGTGATTGTATGCAACAAAATGCCAACATAGGCCCTGATATCTAATATATATATTCTGCGGAGTCACGTGATGACGCACTTTCCCTGCCGAAAACAATAGATTCGACCCGAAACAATAGGTCGAACGCCCAAAAACAATGGGCCGAAACGGCGAACGAGGTATCCATAAAGGCTTTTTTCTGAGGCCCTTAATCTGCCCTATTTTTAAGTGAGCTGTTCCTTGCCGGCTGAACCAGAAAGTTATCTATATCAGAGCTCACAGTTTCGACTAAAAGGTTGGAAAATTCTTTGTTTTTGTTCGCCTAATTGGCTATCACGAAAAAACTACAGTTTACGCTGGCGAATCTTCCAAATTCGGGTCGCGAACTCCATTTTCGAGGAAAGTATTCGCTGTTCACGTGACGCGTTTCGCCTTTTGCTGCAAGTTGATTGGCTCTTTTCGGCGACCCACGTGCGTTGTCGGTCCTTCTTCGTTATTCGCCCTCGGCTGCAGCAGCTACTTTTGGAGAAGACGCGTGTTTTGGTTTTCACACAACAAAGAGCTCCTTTCAAAGTGTTTTACAAGCTGAATTATCTTTTTAAAGACCTGCTATTTGTTTCTAACACTTCTGGATAGTTACAGGAGACAATAGAAAACACAGGTGACAGCTTTGTTTTGTATTTTGAGTTTAAATAGTTTTAGTTTTCGTAGTAGGCGTTGCTTCGGCATGCTGGCAACGCTTAGGCCCGATGAAAACAAAGTCAAACTTATGAATTTTTCAGGCTCTATTTGCACGATTTTTCTCATTTGAACTTTCCACAAGTGTTTGTATGTTTTTATAGTAGGTATAGTATGTTTTTATAGTAGGTATAGTAGGTATAGTATGTTTGTATAGTAGGTATAGTATGTTTTTATAGTAGGTATAGTAGGTATAGTATGTCTTATAGTAGGTATATTAGGCCAAGGTGCATTCCATGTAGCAAATCCCGAAGATCTTCGGCGTGGACTAATGTTCTTTGGCGTGGCGTTGGCGTGAGATCGGTATCTGCTGGCGTGTGGCGTACCAATTTTAATTTAATTTATTACATTATTCTTTTAATTACTTGTGATTGATTGCCATTCTGTCAGCATTTGTTGATTTGTTCCATCACCATTTGGTTTGTGCGCGTATTTCTGCATCATTGTTATGCCAATGCATACATAACTTGTAATTATGGGGGTGGGGTTGGCGCAATGTTTTTGTTCGTTTTTTAATTGCATATAAACCCTGGCGTACACCTGGCCTTGCCTTGGCGTACCTTCGGCGTGGAGTTTACATGGAATGCACCCTGGATATTAGGTATAGTATGTTTGTATAGTAGGTATATTATGTTTTTATAGTAGGTATAGTATGTTTTTATAGTAGGTATAGTAGGTATAGTATGTTTGTATGTAGGTATGTATGTATGTATGTATGTATGTATGTAGGTATGTATGTAGGTATGTATGTATGTATGTATGTATGTATGTAGGTATGTATGTATGTATGCATGTATGTATGTAAGTATGTATGCATGGGCATTAGCGAATGCAGCACACAATGTGGGCCCTATCAGTCAATTTTTCTTTATAATAGATAGACAGGCGAGCGCAGCGAGCTAACCCATTGTACGTGGGGTAGAAAGAGGCATGAGTGTGAGCGAATACAGCGCACGAAGTGCGCCAACCACAGGCGAGCGTAGCGAGCTTACCCATTGTAGGTGGGGTTGAAAGAGGCATGAGCGTTAGCGAATGCAGCGCACGAAGTGCGCCAGCCACAGAGGCGAGCGCAGCGAGCTAACCCATTGTAGGTGGGGTTGAAAGGGGCATGAGCGTAAGCGAATGCAGCGCACGAAGTGCGCCCTATCAGTCAATGTTTCTTGATAATAGATAGACAGGCGAGCGCAGCGAGCTAATCCATTGTATGTGGGGTCGAAAGGGGCAGGAGAGTAAGTTATTGTAGTATTATTATTACATTATTGTAGAGAGTAAATTATTATAGTACTTACCTTCTGTATTTTTAGCTCAGTTGTTCAATTCATATCTTCCAAATATTGCATAATATCCTTTCACTGAAAAAACTATAACATAATTATATAGTATAGTATAGTAGGTATAGTATGTATATTATGTTTGTATAGTAGGTATAGTTATGTATAATACATACACAAGTGGAAGTCTGTAATGTAGAGAAAGGAACAGTTATATACCTTGCAGAAAACTGCCACATTCAAAAAAACTATTAAAACAGAGGTTGAAGGAAAAATGGTTCAATCAATGTAGATATATATAATATATATAGATGTATACAGAATAAAGAAAGGCAATCAAATAATAATAATATTTTAATATAATAACTTATAATATATAAGTAAATATTATATTATAATCACTTATTATATTATAACTCATAATATGTAAATTTCCATACTAAATAGTTTTGTAATCTCATAGTGGTTTTTATACAGAAAAAGAAGAAGTAAAATAAATTTACTGAATGATCATACCATTATTTATGTATTCATATTTATGTGTGCCAATTTATGTCTACTTATGTCTACATCTACCTCGATGTTGAGGGCTCCACTGATGAAATACAATTGGTCACTGCATGTACAGCTGTTTGACAAAATTTTGTTGAGTTAAATTCAAAGGAAAAAAGTAGGGGGTTGGTGGTAACTGAGCTGACATGCAGGTACCTAAAATATTTAAAAAAACCAAAGGAAAGGTGATTAATTAAGTTAATTAACAAAAAATAAACTTAGTTCAAAAGATTGTTATACTGTAGACAAGAGTGTCTTAAAAGAGTTCATGGTTGAAGCTTTCACAATATGGTTTGGGAGAATGTTCCAGTCCTTTATGGTGCGTGGGAAAAATGAATAATTGAAATAGTCTGGGCCTGTCCTAGGTAGGATGAAGGCAAAGTCATTATATTTTCTATTTTGTCTGAAACACAGTTTTAATTCTACATATGCCATACTTCTACATATTACTTTACAAGTGACTATTATTCAACTTAACATACCCTCTATATTTTTTCACCAATTCGTAGTTCAATCTATTCCATAGTCCTTGCTATGCAATTTTTACTTTCACTATGCATCAATATTATAGCATCAGCATCGGAATAAGCCAGCACCACATTGCTTCCACACGCCCATGAGACCTCGATTTCATTTAAAATTCTGTTTGGTGAGGCTTCAAAAGACAATACCAACTTTCACTGAAGCATGCTAAAACGTAATATAGTTATATTAAATTTTATACAACAGAATGGAATTTAAATTAAATACAGAACATAGTACCACATTAGGTGGTAGAGTAAAGTATAGTATGGTAGAGTAGAGTGTTAAATGGTATAGTATAGTAGAGTACAGTAAAGTATAAAACTTACATTAGATTGTTTCCCCACGTCAAAAAGACCTCGATTTCATTTTACATTCTTCTGGGCGAGGCCATATTGTTGCTATAGTATCACAAGACAATTACCTTGGACAGAAGCGCGCGAAAAACTTTTCCAGATTTCAATCGTACAAATTCAAGTAAGTGGAAATTTTTTCTTCGTAACTTTTAAAACTACCAACGTTCAACAAAGCAAAGACATATAAACTAAAAAAACTTACAAATAATTGTATATTATTCACCACAATTTTCCACTTCATGTAGTGTTTTTAACACAAGTTACTTTTGTTTCCTTCAGCATTATCACTGAACTAGACTCGCCCGCTCATTCACTGTTTTGTAAGTATTTCCTTCTATTTCAATCTTCACCTCACGCTTGCTCTTCCTGTATTTATATGTAAAAATTAACTATTATCAGAATTTCATAAAATTATAAATGCAGCATTTTCTAATCCTTATTTTCCTCATTCAATATTTTCCATTTTTTATTTCAAGAACATTTTAAAGATGGCAAGTGCTAAGCCAAAACAACACCAAATCGCCATTACATTTGGCAAAAATACAAAAGTAATTATATCACATACATTCTTTCCTAAATATTTGGCCAATTTTCATGTTGTCCATTATTCTTCATACGCTCTTTTCCTTATAGGAGATAACATACAGCAATGTAGCATTGCTTAAAAAAGAATGTGCCAACCAATTTGAAGAATTGGTTGGGAAAAAATTCATTTTGGTTTTTGCCACTGGGAAGAGGATCCCGACAAATGAAATTGTGTAAGTATATCAGTTGCATCATGTTTCACACCTCCAATATATGCACTTGAACAATGGCATAAATTATTTTGACTTTATGTTACCAACCTGTAAAACATAACTGTTAATAATGTTAATTTACAGAAAACAAGAAGAGGCCTTTATTAAAATAAAAGGAGATCTTAAAAAGAAATCCAACAAAAAGGGTGGGAAGGTCACCCAAAAGGAAGGTCCTCCACAACCATTCCATGGTGACCATGCCCACCCATACCAAGTAGCACGTGGTGCTCAAACTGTTAAATTCATTTACTTTAATATGTAAATAGTATAGTTATAGTTTTGTAAATAGTTTTCAACATTTTGTTCAGTTTTTAAGTTCCATTGACATTTAAATAGTGACACAGTAAAAACCCACATATAAGAGCCACCTATTTTTAGCAACCTACCACTTAACACTTTCTTTCATTTTTCTACATACTTTTTCATAGTCAAGTTTATGTTACTTTGTGCTACAGTTTTCCCATATTTTATCTTTATTCCACCACCTTATCCAAAAATATGTTCCATTGCTAGCAACCAATATCACCTACCTACATAATAACATGAAAGTTCTTATATGTGGGTTTTTACTGTTTGTAAATAGTTTGTAAATAGTATATTTAGATAGTATTTAGTTATGTAGTTTAGTGGGCTTGGTCATGCATGAATTAAAAAAATTTATACAAAGTTATGCACTAATAATAATTTACCTTATTTTGGCCTAATCATCAATCTCACAAATGTTCCATTCATGCATGGTCAATGCTTTGTTGTTCCATTCCTGTTAACATTTTTAAATATTTGGTTCATTCTTAAATTTAGTTCCATTTGCATGTCATTGTTTTAATGTTCAAAAAATTATACACTTACCACACAAAAAACCAAGCAGGAGTGGCCTTTACTTTGTTGTTCATCAACCAAACCAACACCTACAAGTGCAACCATACAGTTATGTTTTGAAAATATCTCAAAAATGTTTCATTTGTGCATGGTCAATACTTTTTCTGTTGAAATTGTTCTTAAATTCAGTTCATTGTTAAATTAAATTCCATATATATATTTTTTTAATTTTAAAACCTGCATATTAATAATACACTTACCACACAAATAACCGAGTAGCAACAACAGAACCTTTCTCCTTTTTTGTACAGCAATCAAGACCTGCAACAATAAACATTATGTGAAACAAGTTTGAATAATTTTGAATACTTTTAGGACACAGTAATGCAACTCATTGCTTATATTAGCTAACCCACATAAAAAAAGAAGGAGAGCACATTTCAATTTCAATTATTAATATGCAACTCCTCTGAATTTGCCTTTTTTTCTTATTTCCTATAAAAACTACAGTAACAAACTTACCCAAGCCTGCCATGCATGTTGACTAATTTTTATAAAAGGATGCATATTCCCTTCCAATATGTCAAAATTCTATAATTAATGGATAGCAATTTAAGTAAAACACACCATAACTCATTACAGTTTGTGAAATAGCATTTGATTGAAGAGATTGACAAAGATCTAATTATGTTATTACCATTTCTCTTATTCCTCCGATTTGGATTTTATTTATCGCCTGTCTCTCTTCCTATCCTCGAGTCGACACGCTGTACCTGTGTACGCAGCGCAGGCTTCCCTTCCTTTGTCTTCGTGCACGTGCACACGTGCACACGTGTCCACCCTAAAGCACACACTCTTTCCTTTCACACAATGAGTCTGTCACGTGCTAATTTTCTCCTTCCCACCTTTACAAATCTAAAGGACGAAGGGGAGCTCTCTTTTCAAGAAAAAGTTTCCCTCCCTTTTTATCACGTGATGTGTATGAACCAATAGTAAAGGGTTTGTAGTACAATAGAATCCCGCCTCTGAACAATTTGCATTATCACATTTTGTCTAATTTTAGCTGGACGATTTTTCAAAAGGCTATTATTATTCGCACATATTTATCGCTGAGTAAGTAATATAAATGTTCTTTCAACAAATATAACCTAACAACATTTATTCATTAATATTTTGCTGAATAATTTTAATAAATATTTTCCCTTGGTATAATTTTAACAACAATAACAGGTTGTGTGTTGTCCAGGCATCGTTAGCAAAATAACTATTTCTTGCTCATCACTATTCTAATTTCCCCTTTGTTTCTACCATAGATTTGAAAGAAAACAGGCTCGGTAAGAAATATATCAAATAAACGACAGTTTTTTATTATGACTTCACTTTTCATTACAGTTAATTATTCATAATTGGTAACTCCTTCATTCTGTGTTATTCTGTGCCCAGGCAAATCGATTTTTAAATTTCGGACACCTCACCTTCACTAATTCCTTTCAACAATGAACTTATATTTTTGTTTTGCATTGTTTCTCTTTGTAAATTTTACCTCAACTAAACTTAATTACCAATAAAAAGATCATGTTTGTTTAATAGATCTTCAAATATATTAACAAACATTTATGGGGCCGTTTTTCAACAAATTTACTCTGGACTAATAATTTAATTTTTTGGTTTTTTAAAACTACACTACATTCTGCAGGTTAATTTTCATTGCATTCAGGTATTGTGATTTTCTATTCAAGATTTGCTACATTATATTACTGATAATTACTCTATTACATTTTAGTGACTGTTCAAGTAACAGAAACGGCCACAGTTGAACGTAAGTGTATTTATTCATAAAATACATATTAGATTATATGTCAATGCTTTCACAATGACTTCTATATCAATTTCAACTTATATAAGGAACCCTTTAAATAAATGATATTTACTTCTTTATATTGCAGCTTTACACAAGGCTATCATTATTATCGTTGTTGTTGCTATTGAGACCATTGTCAACAAGCAATAACATTTACAATAATATTGCCTAATTGTATGTCTCATACCTTATACTTCTTTTTCAAATCACAACTTGCACCATGCCGCGCAAGGCTAAGAGAAGTATCACAGGGGCAGGACGCAGAAATCAGATGAGGCAGTATCGTCAGTATCAAAGACAGTACAACGAACAACCTCACCTTCCGGAGGCAGATGACACCAATGCAGAACTTCCAACCCTTAACGATCTTCAACAATTGCAACTCGAAAACCGTCAGTTAGAAGCTCCTGAATATCAGCCATTTCCAGCACAGTATCCCCTTCCACAGATACAGCCAATGGAGATGGACATGGAACCAGAGCTTCCCATTCACAACCAAGAGTTTCCAGCAGCAGAACAGCCTCTAGACATCGAGATGCACGACACAGTTCCAGTACCTGATGAAAATCAGATACCAGAACCCGTTGAAGATCAGCAAATGCAAGTTGACAACCCTGTCCCCGAGAACATTGAAGCTGAAAACCTCATCCCCTACTCCCCATTACCACACCACTTGAATAAAATGAACAGAACATGTATTCATTGTGGTGCAAAGTACTTCAAAGAAGAACAAAACACAAAAAAACAATACAACAAATGTTGCATGGGAGGTTTAATTGCTCTGGATCAAATTGAACCACCTCCAGTAAGTGTCATGCATTTATACACTGGTGATACTGCCGAATCAAAATATTTCTTAAAGCGCTTCCGCCAATACAACTCATTAATGGCCATGGCATCATGGAAGGCTAACATTGTACGTCATGCTAGAGCTGGACCACCAGTTATCACAATTCATGGAAAGGCATATCACATGACAGGTAATTGATACAATATGATTCCAGTCATTATCAATATAACTTATTATTCATTTATGCTGGCTACAGTTGAATTTCTATTTACCTAACTTATGCTTTGCATCATTAACAGGTGTAACAGAGACAGACAGATCCAGAAAATACGCAGAACTTTACATCATGGATACGCAACAAGCATTGCAGGAACGGCAAAACACTGCAACAGAACAACATCTAGATTTGGACATTGTTGCACTTCTCCAGAATGAATTAATGGCAGTCAATCGATTTGCACAACATTTTCGAAGCATGGGTGAAATATTGGAGGAACAGCGGCAGCAAGCTATTGCAAACAATCAGCCTGTTCCGACATTCAAAATGATCATAACAGGTCGCCCACATCAAGATCGCAGATACGATAATCCTACTGCCAGAGAATTGCAGCTATATACACAGTACAGAATGGAGGTGCACCGAATCCTGATGATAGAGAATTGCAAGTTCAAACAAGACACGGAGATCTCATGAAGATTTACGCAACCAGTCCAAGTGCTGATCCTCTCACGTATCCATTGATTTCTTTCATGGTGACAGAGGCTACAGTTTGGACCTTCAACGATTGCCGACAGCACACGTAGCGGGTCAACACCACAACAATCGTAACCGTCGTACCAGACTAACCCTCGCTGAATACTATTTATACAGAATCCAGTCAGGGATGCATTCTCAGCATCCACATTGCATCACTTCTATTTCAACAGTATCTGGTAGATGCATATACGAAGATAGAAGGCAATAAACTGCACTGGATCATGACCAATCAACGCCAGCTTCGTGCTGACACTTATCGAGGCCTGATGGATCATCTCAACAGAAGAGCTGAAATCGAAAACCAGATGGCCAGGGCTAACAATCCGAATCAGCCCATCCATATCGATGTTGGCCGTGTTATCATTCTACCATCATCCTTTCCAGGAAGCCAAAGAAACATGTATCAACATTTTCAAGATGCAATGACAATTGTAAGGAAGTATGGCAAGCCAGACATCTTCCTCACAATGACTGCCAATCCTAAATGGAAGGAGATAGAAGAAAACATTCATCCGTATCAGACAGCCAATGATCGACCAGACATTGTCACTCGAGTATTTCAACTCAAACTCAAAGAACTACTCCAGGACATACTACACAACCACATTCTTGGACATGTCACTGCACATGTGTATGTCATAGAATTTCAGAAGAGAGGATTGCCACACGCACACATGATCCTGTTTCTTTCACAAGCTGATAAACCACGAACACCACAACAGGTAATATCTACATACTTAGATACAGAGAGTGTAATAATTCTTACTCATATAATTATCTAATATATATATTCTGCGGAGTCACGTGACGGTGGCGAAACTCTGCCTAAAACAATAGATTCGACCCGAAACAATAGGTCGAACGCCCCAAAACAATGGACCGAAACGGCGAACGAGGTATCCATAAAGGCTTTTTTTGAGACCCTCAATCTGCCCTATTTTTAAGTTAGTTGTTCTTTGCCGGCTGAACCAAAAAGTTATCTATATGAGAGCTCACAATTTCGACTAAAAGGTTGGGAAATTCTTTGTTAAAGTTCGCCTAATTGGCTATCACGAAAAAACGACGGTTTACGCTCGCGAAACTTCCAAATTCGCGTCGCGAAATCCAATTTCGAACAAAGCGTTCGCTGTTCACGTGACGCGTTTTGCCTCTTGCTGCAATTTGATTGGCTCTTTCGCAACTTCACGTGAACAGTCAGGCGTTTTTCGTTATCATGCAAATTAGCCCTCGGGTTGAACAGCAGGTACTTTTGGAGAAGACGCGTGTTTTTGTTTTCAACACAAAGGATAACTGGGCGCCTTTCAAAGTGTTTTACGACCTGAATTACCTTTGTAAAGACTTGCGAATTGTTTGAGAGACCTCTGGAAAATTACAGGAGACAATTGAGAACACAGGTGATAGTTTTGTTTTGTTTTTTGAGTGAGATAGTTATAGTTTAGGTAGTAGGCATGCTTGCGACGCTTAGGCCTAATGTAAACAAGCCCAAAGTTTCAATAAACAAATTATGATAAGGGGTTATCAGGCGAGCGAAGCGAGCCAAACTGTTGCAAGAGGAGTAGGCAGAGGCATGAGCGTAAGCGAATGCAGCGCACGAAGTGCGCCCTATCAGCTAATGTTTCTTGGTAATAGATACACAGGCGAGCGCAGCGAGCTAACCCATTGTAAGTGGGGTTCAAAGGGGCATGAGCGAAGCGAATGCAGCGCACGAAGTGCGCCCTATCAGTCAATGTTTCTTGATAATAGATAGACAGGCGAGCGCAGCGAGCTAACCCATTGTACGTGGGGTTGAAAGAGGCATGAGCGAAGCGAATGCAGCGCACGAAGTGCGCCCTATCAGTCAATGTTTCTTGACAATAGATAGACAGGCGAGCGCAGCGAGCTAACCCATTGTACGTGGGGTTGAAAGAGGCATGAGCGAAGCGAATGCAGCGCACGAAGTGCGCCCTATCAGTCAATGTCTCTCGATAATAGATAGACAGGCGAGCGCAGCGAGCTAACCCAATGTACGTGGGGTTGAAAGAGGCATGAGCGAAGCGAATGCAGCGCACGAAGTGCGCCCTATCAGTCAATGTTTCTTGACAATAGATAGACAGGCGAGCGCAGCGAGCTAACCCATTGTACGTGGGGTTGAAAGAGGCATGAGCGAAGCGAATGCAGCGCACGAAGTGCGCTCTATCAGTCAATGTTTCTTGATAATAGATAGACAGGCGAGCGCAGCGAGCTAACCCAATGTACGTGGGGTTGAAAGAGGCATGAGCGAAGCGAATGCAGCGCACGAAGTGCGCCAACCACAGACGAGCGCAGCGAGCTAACCCATTGTACGTGGGGTTGAAAGAGGCATGAGCGAAGCGAATGCAGCGCACGAAGTGCGCCCTATCAGTCAATGTTTCTTGACAATAGATAGACAGGCGAGCGCAGCGAGCTAACCCATTGTACGTGGGGTTGAAAGAGGCATGAGCGAAGCGAATGCAGCGCACGAAGTGCGCTCTATCAGTCAATGTTTCTTGATAATAGATAGACAGGCGAGCGCAGCGAGCTAACCCATTGTACGTTGGGTTGAAAGGGGCATGAGCGTAAGCGAATGCAGCGCACGAAGTGCGCCAACCACAGACGAGCGCAGCGAGCTAACCCATTGTAAGTGGGGTTGAAAGGGCATGAGCGTAAGCGAATGCAGCGCACGAAGTGCGCCAACCACAGGCGAGCGCAGCGAGCTAAGCCATTGTAAGTGGGGTTGAAAGGGGCATGAGCGTTAGCGAATGCAGCGCACGAAGTGCGCCAACCAGATTAAGCCTTATTTACTTGACGGGCTGGGGCGAACGAGCGAAGCGAGTGATGACCCCTAGTATTTAATATCAAATGCAGAGTATGTCATGATGGACATGCGCTACAACTATTCTGTACGTGATCTCAATAATAGTTGCTAATTATCATGTTTATTGTCAGGTGGATCAACTCATATCAGCAGAGATACCGGATCCACAGGATGCAAGATACCACAAGTTGGTCCTAAAACACATGACACATGGACCCTGTGGAGTTTTAAATCCTCGATGCGTGTGCATGGAAAATAATAAATGCAAAAAGCACTTTCCGAAAGAACAAGTTGCTGAAACTCAAATCAATGTCAACGGCTATCCTCTCTATAGACGACGCTGTCTTCATCCAGTCAATGTGAATGACCGCATTTTGGATGATACTTGGGTAGTACCACACAACAGAAACCTACTCATCAAATATCAGTGTCATATCAACGTGGAAATATGCAGTACAGTAAAAAGTGTCAAGTACATCTTCAAATATATCCACAAAGGACATGATATGGCACATGTTGAAATTCTTGAAGAAAATCAACAACAAGTTCCTCAAGACATTGAACACGACGAGGTGCGCCAATACATCAACGCAAGATATATTGGACCACATGAAGCTGTTTATCGGCTTCTGCAGTTCCCCATGCACGACAAAAGCCACATAGTCAAACGGCTTTCTGTTCATCTACCACTTGAGCAACAAGTCATCTTTCGTGACAATGATGCCGAACAAAGGCTCAACAACATGGTGACAGAACAACACTTACAGCATGGTTTGAACTGAACCAGCAAGATCCAGCTGCGCATCAGTACCTCTATCATGAGATACCAGAGCATTATGTCTTCCAGGAGCGTTCAAAAACATGGACAACCAGACAAAGAAGAACAATGCCAATCATTGGTAGAATTAATCAAGTGCAGCCGAGACCTTGCGAGCAAAGATTCGCACTCAGACTCTTGCTATTGCATCAACGAGGAGCTACTTCATTTGAAGACCTTCGTACAGTAGAAGGTAATCTATGTGATTCCTTCAAAGATGCAGCATTAGCTCTGGGCTGTTAGAAGATGATGCCGAAGTCACACGTGTCTTGATGAAGCTGCCATCTTCAATATGCCTTCACAACTCAGACAGTTGTTTGCATCATTGCTACTCTTTCAAACGCCGTCAGACATCAGACTCTCTTCAACGCCTTCAAAGAAGCAATGAGTGAAGACTTTGTCAGACTGTGATCAACTCAACAATCCAGACATAACCTTTCAAGACAGACACATGTATCAATGTCTACATGATATTGACAACAATTTGAAGGTTCATGGTTTATCCATCACGAATTACGATCACCTTCCTCAGCTACCGGTCGACTTTCTCATTCCGGAACAAGGTGATTTACAATTTAATATTATGATTTTCACTGTAATAGTTCAGCCAAGATATACTTTTATTTATCCCAAATGAAACTGTTGTTTATGTTTCAGAGGAAGATCACATAGATGTTGAACATGAAAGAGAGCAAGGAGAACAAATGCACGCTGCATTGAATCTAGAACAACAAGCAGTATACACAGCCATTATTCAAGCAATTGAGGTGCAATCAGAGCAGAACTGTCACTTTCTGGACGGACCAGCTGGCACAGGGAAAACATTTCTCTACAACACGCTGGTTCGCAACCTCAATGCTTCGGGACACAAAGTTCAGTGTATGGCTTGGTCAGGAATTGCAGCAACATTGCTTATCAATGGGAGAACATCGCATTCACAATTCCAAATTCCAATACCATTGAAGATGGAATCAACATGCAATGTCAAGAGACAGAGCCGAAGAGCACAAGTATTGCGTGAAACAACCCTGTTCATATGGGACGAGGCCTCAATGATACCAGCATTGGCATTACAAGCAGTTGACAGACTGCTTCGGGATATCACAAGAGTTGACAAGCCATTTGGTGGCAAATTCATGTTACTTGGTGGCGATTTCAGACAAGTCTTACCTGTTGTTCCCAAAGCAGGAAGGGAGAAAATCGTTTCAGAGAGTCTTAAATCATATCAAATCAATGATTTGTGGCACAGTTTCAACAACATCGCTTGCACACAAACATGAGAGCTGTTCAAGATGAATCTTACAGAGAATTCTCAGAATGGCTTCTAAGACTCGGCAACAAACAAGAACCACATGATGCACTTGACAATGTCACTTTGCCACATCAAATATGCACATCTTCGCAAGAGGAAATGCTCAACTTTATATACCCCCAGCCAAACACACCACAGTCGCGCCTCATGCTGGATCCGGTAACCATGTCAGAACGTTGTTGTCTTACCCCAAAGAATGACTTTTCACACGAAATCAACGACATCATTCTGGAAAGACTACAAATTCCTGAAAGAACATACTACAGCACAGACAGTGTTGTAACAGAGGATCGAGATGAGGAGGCGGCATATCCAATTGAGTTTATCAACAATCTAACTCCTAACGGAATGCCATTACATCGACTTAGACTCAAGGTATAATCTTCCTATGTAACAATTATGTATACATGAATTGAAATCCACCCTCATAGCATTTTTTTAAGCCTGACTTTCCTTCATTAAAATGATAATATACTGCAATATACAATGTAATTTCCAACTCTCTTTGTTTAAGGTTGGCGCAACAATAATTCTTCTGAGGAATCTAAATCCAAAGAAAGGTCTTTGCAATGGCACAAGACTCATTGTACGCCATCTCCGACGTAACGTGATTACAGCAGAGATCATCACGAAGGAACACAGAGGCCAGCAGGTCATGATTCCCAGAATAACATTGTCAACACAGGACACCGAGATGCCATTCAACATCAAACGACGGCAATTTCCAGTCAGACTAGCATACTGCCTTACCATCAACAAGGCACAGGGACAATCTCTGAGGTATGTTGGTTTGTATTTACCAGAGCCCGTGTTCACACATGGTCAGTTATATGTGGCCATGTCAAGAGCAACGTCATTTGACGGGCTCAAAGTATTCCTCCCAGAGGAAACACACATGAAGACAAAAAATATTGTCTTCCAAGAAGTCCTGTAAAGGTCTTCACAAACGTTTGAGCATAAATCGCGTTGCTCTCAAGGGCGTCTACCAAAATACACACACACACACAAAACACGAGGGCTCAGATTGTGGTTCTAGCGGATCGGCTTTGTTGCACTATACAGTGTGATGAGCATTCCTGGTTTGCCACGCCACTCCAGTCAATAAGATCCATCAAGAACGATCCGGACACTTTCACAACACTCCAGTGTCCGGGAGTGTTTATCAACAACAACACGATCTGGGTCCTGCGTAGCGCCTGTATCAAAAGAGATATGCTTTGCCATGCTCTCCGATATTGCCTATGGGAGTATGGCTTTCCTTTTCTCTGTGAAAACTGCAATATGTCCATTGACAATAGTTTTTTTTGATAAGAAATTGCATACAACATTAAGATTATCCCTCTCTCATCCCAATAACTAATGATAACTAATGTACTTATTAAATTTAACTCTTGAATATGTAGTATTACATATTCCAAATTAAAATTGCAGTTTTCATGAACACCAAGGAAACCTCGAACAAAGGTTACCCCTTGAAGTTGGTGTTCGAGCTTTAAACTAATGTAACCGGCAATCTTCTTTTTTTACTATGACCAAACTTAATGGCGAGAATGCACGAAGCATCAAGAGAACAGACATCCGTGTCGTTGATTTGTGCCACGCGAGTGTGAATTTGATATTGAACAATGCTGTCAACATCGCTGGACACTCCACATGATGAATGAAGACATTAATACAATCTACAGATGGGACCAATTATCTCTCATTTATCTTCACTATCGATTTATAAATCATGAACGCTAAATGAACATTACAGTTTGTGTACATTTTTTTCGTGCATTTTAAAGCCCATGCTTTCCTTTATGACATTGTATATGCCAAAGGTTTTTATAGTTGTGTGTAGCACATAATTGAAGCTATCGTCGATGATACTTGCTTTATTACCGTTTATGTACTATTATATTATACACCAAAACAATGTAGGATTAATGTACTCTCTGTTCAAATTTACCGAGCTTCATCAATGTCCGTTCTTAATGAGATGCATTTCTGCAGTTCTTCTTTGCCAATAATAAAACTTTATCCACAATTGAAACGAGGTCGTTATGTAACATTAAAAAAACTTTGGCCTCTTTTCCATCAATGACCAGGCCACCAATAACACCGCTAACTTTTGATATTCCAATTTGAAACAGCTTGGCTTGGCATCACAAAAAGATCATCAAACAGGACAACTTATAGTTGGGAAACTATTTCCAAATTTACAGGGGACATTTTCAACGTATCTTATAGGTAATACACTTATATCTTATTTTTAACTTATTCCGAATTCAATTTCCTCCAGTTGTTAAACCATCTTAATTTTGTTAGGCCATTCAAACTTCACTTCACTGATTGTAACAAAATCAAAAATTTAGGTTAGTTACTTTATACCTTTATAGTTTACTTGCTTCCAAAATAAATGTTTTATGCCCTGACTACATGTGCCTGCCAGTGTTAGCTTGGATTTAAAATGGTTCTTAAAGTATTCACCAGGATTCTTGACTCTTCATTGCCTCTATGTGTAATGTGTCACAAGCAAGATATATTGACATCCTCATGAAGCTATTTTTATCTCCAATATTGATTATGGATGATGTATTCATAGACCAGTGGAAGGATAATTTTCACTCATTTTGCATTTCAAACATCTTTTCCCATGTAATCCACAAGGGTTAGTGATGAATATGGCTGCACAACTATCATGTTGTTCTATAACCTATAACTGTCATATGGTGATTTAATTCATTATTAATTCTTCCTTTTTTCCTATATGATTCTTAGTGAAACAAGTACTGAAGTGATTAACCCAAGCTGTTAATGTCAATAATACTTGCTATTCACACCATGCAAATGTCAAATGACTGAAGCAAACATTAACTACACTATGCATGAAAAGTCAATGAAATCCTTGAAAAACTCATGGAAGGAATATTCTCTTTATGTAAGTTTCTATCACATTGTAATTTAATTAACTGTTGTTCAACGTTATTCCCTAATTATAACAGACTCATATAGGACACTGGTGAAATAACAATGTATTACTTATATCCAATGGGAGTCAATTGCAATACTTGCACAAAATAAATGCTCATTTGTTATGACATATGTATATTAGTAAAATTTAAGTTCATTGTTCTGCTAACCTATCCACAGTTACAATTCATTCATTCAACTTTTCACTATCCCTTCACCAAACCTTTCAAAGGTCAATTGCCATCTTATGATCCAATATTGCATGTCAATGCAAAAATCACCAATACAAGCCTATTTTGCCAAAACAAGGCCAATCTCTCAACATTTATGTTGGCGAGCGCAGCGAGCCAACCCATTGTACGTGGGGTTGAAAGAGGCATGAGCGTAAAAGAATGCAGCGCACAAAGTGTGGCCTATCAGTTAAGGTTTCTTGATAATAGATAGACAGGCGAGCGCATCGAACCAACCCATTGTACGTGGGGTTGAAAGAGGCATGAGCGTAAGCGAATGCAGCGCACGAAGTGCGCTCTATCGGTCAATGTTTCTTTATAATAGATAGACAGGCGAGCGCAGTGAGCTAAGCTATTGTACGTGGGATTCTAAGAGGCATGAGCGTAAGCGAATGCAGCGCACGAAGTGCGCCAAGGTATGTATGTCTGTATGTATGTATGTATGTATGTATGTAGGTATGTATGTATGTATGTATGTATGTATGTATGTATGTAGGTATGTATGTATGTATGTATGTATGTATATGTATGTATGTATGTATGTATGTATGTATGTATGTATGTATGTATGGGCATGAGCGTGAGCGAATGCAGC